>VXBJ01003781.1:249-134680 GCA_013400055.1 Nycticryphes semicollaris | reverse complement strand
AGGGGGGATGGGGAGAGGGTCTGTAGTTGTAGCCAGATGAAAGATATGTGACCTCTGGTTTAAAGTAGTACAAATGACATACTACCAAATGACCAAACTCTGGAAATTGGGAAAAAAAGACAACTCGCAATCTCTCCTGAAGTTGTGCAGTTACGGAAACAAAGATTCTCCACAAATACATGAATAATGGTGATGGTTTGAATATTTACTGGAAGTTTTTTGGCTTTTTTTTTTAGGTTGCATCAAATCTCTTATTAACTAACAACTACAAATCTACTTACAGTTAGATGTGTAAATGTTTGATGTCTAGATAGACTAGAAAATTATCTAGGGAATATGCAATTTGTTATATAATCTCATGTGCATCTCATATCCAATGTTTCTGCTGCCCATTCCAAACTAGTTAACATCATTATAACAAGATACAATCATTTTGCCCTCTCATTTTGTCCTACAGTAGGACCCTGAGATTCTGTGTATTTCTTCAATGGGATAGCAGCTGAAGTTGTGGAAAAGGAAGCAGATGCCCTGACTTTGGTGTTTAATCCCCAATACACTACATTGATAGGAAGTAATTAACTGTTTTTGAGATTAGTTGAAGATTATTATTCATCTGCAATGGATACAGGAATGGAGAGAGCTGACTAAGGCTACACAATGATTCTATGATAAATTTTCAAGGACTTTGTCTTTAGTTCTGTGAGAAACTTGAGCACATTCTAAACTTGAAGTATTTACTTATGTCCTTGCCTGTTCAGTAGGCCATGAAATCCTGTACCTGTGGGCAGTGTGTATCTGATCATACTCACTGTGTGTGCTAACAAAAAAAAAAAGAAAAGAAAAGAAAAATTACTTCTAAAAGAAAGCCAAGGTAAAGTCTTCAGAATTGTTGCTGTACCAAATGTATTTGAAACAAATCCCTTTCGACGTTGCTTCATTTTTGCTTACGGTTCAAAAATGGGTGCACTGTGAGCTGTATTTTTGTTTTTATCTCGGAGAACCTCTCTGATGACTTACCTGAATTCAGCTCAGAGTCTTGATCTGAAAGGATTGTAATATAAATAAATGCAATTCAATGAAAAAGAAGTTGATCTTTAATAATAAATTAGCATCTTCTCTTGGTATTAGTGACTAAAGTATTGTACAGAAGTTAATGCCTGATGTTTATTGGTAGAAAATGAAAATAACTTCTGTACCACATAGCTTAATGGTATCCAGCTATGTGCTCGGCACGTGACCAGATTATTGCCTCAATTTTTTTTTAGCAGGTAAAATGGAAAACCAGATTCTGAAATTAATTTAATTGGAACTGAATAAAGAAATAGAATATATGGTTTTAATCTCTAAAATGCAAGTAGTACGTTATTGTTATTAGTAAGTGCGTTAGTGTTGTTCCAAGAGGTGAATTGAAATTGGAATGCTTAGTTCTGTCACAGTATGCCCTGAGATTTTGAAGGCAATTCTCCATTGGCTTCCTGATATTTGTTTAGTGATATTACCATGTGCTTGAGAGAGTGACAAACACAAGAGGGATTTTAATATTTGTATGATTTAGGCTTATTATGTGGTGTTTATCTTTTTATCTTAAGCTCAAGATCCTGAAAAAAAAGTCTCTTGCTGTTGTGATTTGAAGTTGTGCCAGAGCTCAGGCATTGGCAGTAGGATATTATCTTGGCTACTTCCAAATGGCTATTGACATTAATCCATTGCCAGATACATACAAAAATGTCCTTAGAGATAAAAACAGATCAGGCAATATGAAGAAGGATGCAGATTTCGCCAGGTGAAAATATTAATAAAAGGTTAGCCAGGCTGAGTTACTGACCTCACTTGAGTTATTTATTCTCTATCTGTTCTGCACTCAATTTGTCCTTTGTTACTGCAGCAAATACTGGAGAAGTCAACCAAAGTGTGCATGGGGTGATACTATTGAGATGTACTTTGTACCTTACTGGGTAAAGTATATGTTTAATTATACATAACTGGCCAGCATTCTCAGCTCAGTATAACTCAGTATGACTATTCTTTCTTTATTCTATATTCTTTACTAGTCTAAGTGGCCAATCGGATATCTTGGCTATTGTTGTAGCTTACTCTTCACTGTGTGATAAGCTGCGTAGCAAATGTCACATTGCTTACAAAATTAAAGTCTCCCATAACTGTAGCCTTAAAAGCTGTATTCTTCTAACAGTCATCTTCTCTGTGTTATTACAATTTGATTAAAAAATAACTGGGGTAACCGTATCTGTGAGGATCTAGTCCAAATCCTTTAATGAAATTTTCTAAAGTATGGTATAACATTGTATTTGAGAGGCTGGTCACAGACCTCTGATGAGCTTCTGTTGTAATTTTGATCATTCAGTAGTGCATTTGTGAATTAGATATGATATGCTTCCTCTTACAATTCGTGAGAGGGGATTAGACTAATTCTGTCAAAAAATGTGTAATAAACCTGGGGAAAAAAATCAACCTAAAATATTGTATCATGTCTATTTTGAGAGGTGAGAATCTTACCTTGCTGAGGATGACGTTAATGGCCATATGAAATCCTTTCTAGTTAAATTGGCAGAAGACCTTTAGGTCTGCCAGTGAAGCAAGGTTGCGTAGGGTCCGGTTGTATTCTGTTCCTGAAGGTAATCGAAGTTCTTCAAAGTGGTGAGGTAAATGTGGACTTCTAGAAATTTTGTAAAAACTCCCTGAAATATAATTTGGAATGTATTTCCTCACTTTGCTGTAAGAGTGTAAAGCTTTATGAGGATTTATATAATAAAATCATAATCAGTATTCATGAAAATTCACACAGACCTACTGTGTGATGATTTTATCCTGTTCTATATTTTATCCTGTTCTCCCACAGCTCATCATTTATTTCAGTTCAAAGAGAGCTAAATTGCAATGAATACCCTCTTTTTACCCTAATATGTAGAATTTTTATGCCCCTAAGCAACACAATCCTGAATGTTGAATTCCATCAATGCTCAGGAACAGGAGTTCTGATTTACTGATGGTACATCTATAGTGTCAATTCCTTAATATGAGATCCAAAAAACAGCTATTAAACTTGGCTTTTATTTTTTTTACCAGTGTGCTAAATGTATAGTCGTGTACAGACTATAATTTTTAGTTTGTTTTTTTTTTTCCCCCAAAAAAGCTTGTGTCCTGACTGCTTATAGCCTTTTCCTAATTTGGTTGTTAGATGCATGAGCATCAAACTGGGTGGCCTTAAGAGCAAAGTCACCAGCTTCCCTCTTTCCCTGTATGCTTCCATCCTGAGGGCAGTTAGTGCAGACCTGATCTTTTTGACCCAGCATGGCAAAGGGTTTTCTGTCTCTTGGAACGTGCAAATACTTTCTCTGGTCTAGAAATACTCAGAAGCATCTACTACTTTTGATTATCCGTGACTTTAATTAGATCTGAGGTTCTTCTAAACAAACCTTGGGTTTTTAGATCAGATTTAGTTTAACTGGGGCGATTGGCTGCTGTATTTCTGAAAAAGCAATGCTTTTTAAAACACTGATGCAAGCAGCAGCAGCAGCAACATTTAAATAAATGCAGTCAGACATGACTGTTGTTAACTTGCCTGTTTTGGCGTTGGTCTTAGAATGGCATTCTGCATGAAAACTTAGGCTTTACTACTAAAACATGATCTTTTTTTATGGTGAAAAGCCAAAATATCTATTTAAATCCTTTCATATTAATCAATCTGATAAAGCCTGGCAAAAATTGTAATACAGTCTTTGAACTCTGCATCTGAACATTCACATTACATGTTATTGTTGCTTGTCACACTAGAATAGACCAAATAAACTTCATGACCATGGGCTGTGTTATCTGTTTCAAAAATGAACCTGGAAAGTCTTTTATCTAAATGTGCAGGTAATCTTTGCAGAACACAATCCTTGTGTTGGAAACTATTATTTAAGATCTCCTAAGGGAAAAAAAAATGTAAATCTGAGATTGTTTTTACTCACACCTCATCGTTGCTAACTTTGTATGCCTCTACAGGGCCTTTCTTGCCTTTCTTTTCCCCAGTTTCAACAACTCTTTGCAGATGTAGTTAGAACAGCCCCTCTGATCATAGATCTGTACATGAATGGCCAAGCTGTAAACGACCTCAGTAACTATGTGGTAGGAAAACAGTCTGGAACTTACAAGTAGCTGTGTTTAGTACTCTGTTGGCATCATGCCTATTGACTTGGGCTGCAAGCAGCTTGCCAGGAGCTGGAGGTGCTGATCCTTTACTAATTCTTAGAAGATTTTTCATACCACTCATCTCAAATTATTAGCAAAACAAGAAAAATTGTTAAGAATTAAATAAGTCATGAGAAACTGTGTAACATAAACAAAGTTAGAAAACATTAAGATTCTTGAAAGCGAAGAAAAATGTTTTCCTTTGATTTACTACGGAAGCATGAACAGATGTGGTAGTCCTAATGGCCTTCTGTACAACATAAAAACTAAAATGCCTTTTGTTGTGACAGTTTTTAAATTATTTTGAACTGTGGTTAGGGATACCAAGAAGTAGATGAAGGAAAGACTTCAGCTAGAGCTGGTTTAGAGAACAGTTCCAAATGTAACTCCGCCTACTGTCTTACATTACTTATTATAAAACTTCACTTGCTTGATTTATTAATACTTACATCTCACTTTATTCATGCTTTTGCTCCACAAAGAAAGAATCATGCTCCCTTGCATCAATATGATATAGTCCCATGAGCACACAACTGGAGTGTGTTAGTGTATTACACTGAACAGGCGGGGGCATTGTGTCAGACAGGGCAAAGGGCATGTTTTGAGTCCCCAAAAATGCACCAAGCCCCAGCTGAATTGCCTTTTGTCTGAGAGACTCTAGTTACAGAACTTACCTGGGGACCAACAGAATGCACAGTGGAAAGGCCAGATGAAAGTCCTTTAAAGGGTAAAGAATATTCAACTGAGAAATCCCAGTGTCTGTAATAATAAGGTAGAGGCACAGGAGGTGTAACTCGGTGCTTTCACTCAGGATCCTTGAAGAACTAGGGCTTCAATACTCTACTAGTGCTTTCTTTACCTGGAACTTCTGCTATGAAGTAGTGCTGATCATTAACCTTCTTTAAATTAAATTAAATTGCCACTTCACCTGAGTGCAACTCAAAATGGATCTGCTAGCCCTTTTAATTACACAAGCACTTAATTGTATTGCAACAATTTGGACCAATTTCTATCTGAAAGATACAGAACTGTTGTGCTTTTTGTGTCCATGGGACTGAATGCTCATAAGAAACAAGTCTACAGAAATGGTTTTTACACTAGTTTCTCTGAATTTATTTCCTGAATGCGCTGCCTGGTTACTCTGTGTGGAAATGACACCTTAAGATTTTGGAAACCAAACCAAATCTTTCAGATTCTTTGGTAACTTAAACACAGCTTCTCTCAGACACCTGAGTAAGCGGGTGCTCTGGCTTTATAGTTCTCTTTTCCAGGGCATCTGATACATTTTGTATTTATCTCTCTCAGGCTTAATTTTGTCTTAGGCTCCCCAAATAATTTGTGTGGAAGTAAATTACTGTTCGTTTGGGGAATTTAAAGGCACACAGACATAAATAATACCTATCCAGACCTTGATAAGGATTTCATTCCCAGTGAATCTTTATCACTCCAGGGTTCCCTGGACTTTGGTGGCAAAATCCTGTGAGTTTCTTGCCGGCAGTTTGTGTCCATAGTATGGAACTCCTGTCTCCCGGCTCCAACTTCTCTAAGGCTGCTTTGACCATGAGTTAAATCTTCCTGTCTCCTTTCCCCATCTATCATCTTATTCCCCACTGATGTTTGCCATTACCAGCAGCTTGCCCTGACCATTAAATCACTGACATACACAATCTCTGTTGCTTTAAAAGCTGCCATCAAGGCTGTCGGAAGGTGTCTTTCTTCTGAACTAAAAAAAATAAATATTTATGGGAGAGCAACGGAACCAGCTCCATTACTTTTAAAGGAAACAAAATTCGTGGAGGTGTGGTAATGCTCTTATATGCCTTACTTTACGTACCTCCTGAGAGCTGTTACGATGTTGCGCTGCTGTTTTCTTTGTTCTAATTTTTGTTTTGGAATGGAGAGTTCATTTCACAGGACTGACTTTTTCAGTCCATGGACTGTTCTGGTCAGGAAGTAGCCATGCTTTCCAGGTGTGAATTTCTGCTTTTGTCAGCATTTGCTAACTTTGGCTTGGAAGTTTTACCAGAATGATCTAGAGTTCAGACACAGTTTGGTAAAAATTTCATTAAGGGAAAAAAAGAAAGAAAAATAGAGAATAAAAGTTTGGCTGGTGTCCTTATACTCATGCGGTGCCGTTACCTGGGAGCAGGTAACTGTTCACTGACAGTTTGGCAGCTGAAGTGCAGTGCCTTGGTGAAGGGAGGCTACCTTGGCTGCACTACAAAAGGCCAGTCTTAATTTATTTCTTCATATTCCAAAGCAAATTCTTTATCTTCAGTGGTGTTCCAGGAATGCATGTGTGTGTATAGTGCTGGCACCTTTACCTAGTTAGCTGATAACTTTGAAAGGAGTCATACAAAACTGAAACGGAATAATTTTCAATTTTATTTATTTAACGCTGTTATAATATCACTGTAGTGGTTCTTTCTGTTCCTCTACCACAATAAAACTGTAGACAATACTCTACAGGAAACTTTTGTATATAGTGAAAGTGCTTTTATTTTTGGAAGACTATAGTTCTCCACTTGGTGGTCTGCCTGTTAAAAGCAAACCGTTATTTTAGTGTAGAACACAATTGAAATCAAACATTAAATGCTGGCTAATGTCATTCTTGATTCTGGGACAACTAGTTTCTGCAGCCCAATTTGCTACATTGCACTGTGAAAATATTTTATTATGTTTTATATATATATTATGTGTTACAATTATTCTGGTAAACATGATGGTAAATAAAATATTTATTTCTAGGAATTAAAAAAAAAAAAAGGTATGTAGCTGGGTCCAAGCATAAAGTAAGTCTGCGTGTCTTTTGCAGGCAGTAAAGAACTCATTCTTCCAGTGATCTTACCTGACTGGATGCTGTGGAGGGGCAGAGGAGAGCAGCAAATACAAAATAAAACCTTCTGCAGAGCTGCAGGGTATAGTTTCCCCCCAGTGTTAATGTGGTCATAGCAGCTCGCTTTAGATGAAATGGAGAGAATAGAGGATCGTGTGTGCATATGAAATACCCCACAGGTATATTTGGAGAACAAGTGATGAATGCAAGGTGAACACTGGAGAGAAAGTACCTTGAAACTTGGAGAAAAAGATGTTAGGAGGAATAATGCAAAGTGAAAAGTGATAGCATGCCTCCTCCAAGTAGAGCCTTGCCACTGTTTTAACTACACATGGAGAACATAGTGGTTTGGTCCCAGGTCTCAAAAATACTTAATTTAAAAAAAAGTTTAGCTTGTCAGTCATGAACTTTGGGCAAGTTAATATTGGTTCCTACTGGATAGTCATCTAAGAGTACTTCTTAGTATGCCCGGTCTTGTGCGGAGTCATCTGTGCTCTTAAATACGGAATGGACACGGGCTGCTCTGACTACTAAAACTGCAATTTTACTGTGTGTTATTGCAGACCGCATAATTTCATGTGCTCTCTCAGTCCAGTAAGATTCAATCTGTGCCACGTTAAGACAGTTTGTGTTCTGACAAGATAAAAAAATTAGATGTTTAAATTGGATGCAACAACTCAAAAATGCCATATTTTCTTAATTTTAAGAGGTGGTTATAGTATTTTACCAAGGACACGCAATCTAAAAATCCTTAAATCTGTTCTTTCAGAACATATTTTAATTTACTATTTATGTCTATACACACACATATATTTTATATATAAAAGCTTTCAGATGAGAGATTGCCAAATAAAATAATTGTATTTCTCTCCTATTATTGTATTAAATTACTAGAATTTTATATGCATTATTCTCATATGACTGTAAACTGTAAATTAATTTAGCCAAGCAAATGCAGTAGATTCATTTTTAATCTCTCTTCAGGTTGTAGGTTTAGTTCATGTACAAGAGTATTATTATATATGTTATATATTGTTATCAGGTACTTAGTATAAATGACATTTTGTTTTAATGTATGTCTACAAATTTTTAAATTCATAGATACAATGATACTCTAAAGTACCACGATACAGGAACTTAGGAATTTGTAGAAATAATTTTCTTTTTGTTCATTGCAAAATGGCAATCCAGATCCGTAATTCCTAATCTCATTTCCACGTTTAGACCTAGTCAGTGAGGAACAGTATATTATAGATTCAGGTTGAGCTTTGTGGTCGTGTGAAGCCATGGGTTTAAGTGATGTCTGCCTCTATAAAAGGACGATATCCCTTGATATGGGGATACGATCTAGTGTTCTAATGACACCGTTAGTAAAACATGCTTTTGCTGTTCAAGAGAAGATTGTGCATGGTATTTGTGCAGTCAGTGTTTCTGGCTATAATTTATGTGAAGTCAAGATAAAATACTTACATGGGTATATATTTGGCTGCTTTTTTCTATCTCCTGTATGTTTTCTCTCTTACATCGTATTATAATACAGGATTCCATTGTTTGTTCTGTGACACCTATGGCATGCAATCTCATACTTCCCTTTTAGATACAAGGAATTCTGTGCTGTGCAGAGCAGCATAGTTGATTGGAAATTTTTTTAAATGTTTGCTTACACCAGTGATAGAGAGTAGGATGTAGCTCTAGGCCAGGAAAAATGACAGCTGCTCTTCTGTAATTGATTGCAGAGAAAAAGGGAACAGAGCACAGGGAAATGAACTTGAAAACAGTTTGGGATCTAGAATGGTCTATTGCAGTGCACACAGATGAAACTCCTGGACATTGCCACTTTGGGATGAAAAATAATTTATACTAGCTACAGTCAAGAAAAATGAAGTTTCCCAAGTATTTGTTCTCTTTGGTGGCGTTTTTCTTTGTCAGAATATCCATCCTTCAAGTTGTAATAGTAAATGTTAAAAATATTTATATTGAAGCTATTCCAGTTGATGCCTTTACTGTCCTGAATTTCACAAAATCAAATACATGAATATTTAATATTCCTAAATGTTTCCACCAAGCCTTCAGCCACTTTTAGGGTAAAATTCAATTGCCTCTGGCTCATGTTGAAGAAAGAGCTTCCCTTTCAAACAGCTATTCTTAGAAAACAGTGCTACAGAGCACGGAGCAATGGAATTGCTATGTGTAATGTTGGGACAATTTCTTTTTGCCTTTAGGTGATATGACCAGCTGACATTTCAGCACAAGGATCCTTCAGAGCAGTATAGAGAATTTGATGTGACAGTGTCTCTGAATCAACCACTGAACTTAAGAAAAGTATTCATTATATACAAAACATATGTAGTAACCTCTCATGTAATCAGAGAGTTTTCTGTCTTGTTTCCACACGTAAGCTGTCTCTTGCTCTCATTTTTATTTTGACTGAAGCGTACTTAAATGATCACACTTCACATGCACACTCCCTGCCTTCACTTTGCAGGGGAATGCCTCCTGCCTTGGCATTTCTGGTTCCCCACCTCTTGTGTTTGGGTCAGATGCTTCTCTTGCCAGCAGTGTCAGCGGAGAGAACGTTGTAAGCGCAGAAGAGCTAGCGGCTCCTCGCTGCTGAGAGGGCGATAGCCGGAAATGTCAAAGCCTGTCCTCATCACTTTGGATTAAAGCTGGGTGGAGTATTTGGCAAATGCACTAAAGACAAAGCAGAGCATGTTGGAAAACTGCGAAGCAACTAGCAAACAAGTTTGTTTTGTGAAGAAAAATGTTAGATGACCTTAGTTATATGGCTTTGTTGACTTCCCATAAGATAAGTCATAAAACATATTTTTTTTGTGAAAATGAACTTCACCTAATGTTCCTGAAAACTAATAATGAAAGGAAGTAATCTTTGGGGTCAAAATTTCAATAAATGGGGTTGAGACAGGTCCATTCTCCACAATAAAAACTTGCTAGCTTGAACACATGGTTTGTTATTTCCAAGTTCATCTGTGGTTTATTCAAGAAACTGTATGGGTTCATCTGCTTTCCTAGAGCAAATACTGTTGTTCTGACTGGTGGGGGACAGAAAAGAGACAAGCCAGCAGAAGTTACTGGAAAGCATGGATTTCCTCCTTTGTGATCTGAAAATTTGTATTCTGGTCAACACTGCGGTATTTGGGTGAGAGAGGGCCCTTGAGTGGATGGAGATGATCTTCCATTTCATCTATGAAAAAGAGTGATTGTTCAAGATAGGTACACCAAAACAGCACATCAGTGACTTCAAGTGACAGTCTCTGTAGGAGAACCTACAGCTGCTGCGACCTTCTAATCAGATCCAAACGGGTCACTGATTCACTTTGATTACAGTGTCATTCATTTCCCATGTTCAATAATTTAGGTGTTATTTATGTGTTGCATTGTAATAAAGCCATAGGTTTTTGATCTCTAAGGTGGATGTTGCTGCCTTTTGTAGAAGCAGAAAGTCTGAAAGTCATAAATTACTGCTATCCTTAACAATCCTTTACTGTACAGATGTTTTACAATAAACCAAGGGGACGGGATATTCCGCAAGTTTAATGGCACATCACTTAAAACATCATATAATTACAAGGTGTATGTTGGAATAAAAATTATATCTTTGCAGGTTAAGTAAAGAATCACTAATAAAATTGTAACAGACATACATTATACAGCATGGGGTTCATAATGAATAATTGCTAGGTTATTAGTGCTTAACAGATTAAGGGTACTTCCATTTATTACTGTGCTCCACTAAGGATGAGCATTAATTTTTTTTCAAAGCAAATTCACTGGAAACAGACAGTTTAAAATTTATGCTTGTAATGATTGCTACATGGTCCATTAAGACCACCTCTAAGTGAGCTTAATTTGTAGCAGATAAATGTACATGTCTACATATTTTTCAATGTAGTTTATGGTGCATCCTGCACAGCTGTGCCCAACTGATTAAATCCTCACAAAATTTAAATAGGAAACCCATTACATAGACAGTATTATATCCATTTATCATACACACATTTTCAATTTAACTCTCTAAGCCTTTGTGCAGGATATATTCACTGATTCATTAAATATGTATAGCGAGGCCATTTTCTCTTCTGGTTTGTTTTGCCCTTTTGTTTTCTGGGTTTGTTTGCTGCCTACTTTTCAGTTCTGTCATCCAATAATTAAGAACTTCAGCAAACCGAGCATCATCTACAATAATTATCTCAATAATGATCCTGGATTTGACAGTCACTTACAGTGCTAGATCTAGAGAGTTCTTACCGAGGGAAAAAGCAGCAGGGCTATAACCAGTATGTAGGGAAAGGTGATTGGTCCTGATACCTTTACTTGCCTTCCAGAATGGATTCTGGACTCTGGAATTGTCCTGACAGATGGACATTCTAGAAAGGCTGGGATTAAAGATATTTATTCCCTTTCTTCAGATTTTTTCCATTGGTTAGCACTGGGCATCTCCTGATTTTCTTAAAATGTTTCCTAGGATCCCATTCTGAACTGTCCAGCTTTATCTTTGCTTTAGGTGTTTTGAGTCTCATATAAACCGTAGTTCTGGATTCTAGAAATAGAATTAGAGGCATGTGTCCAATTTAAGAGGTCAAATTTACCTGAAATCCCTCTTACCATTTTTCTGTAGAGTAAATTAAAGCTGTTAACTTCACATGTCCTGAGCCCTATGTAAAATAGATGGTATGAATTCCCTGTCAGCCAGATACTGCTCTATTTGATTCAAGGCCATAGATCTTTCTCTGGATCTTGTGCTGTGGTAAAAGTCTTGATCATCACATTCCGGGGTCTGCTCAGGTGAGCCTCTGCAACTCTCCATAGGTTTATTAAGCTCAAGAGAGCCTGTGCTTACAGAACACGGTAAAATAAGGGCCAACTTCTGTTTCAACTGTAGGAATGTCTTTGCTTATCTTAGAGAACAAAAGGGAAGCAAGATTTTAAAAGAAAAACTAATTATTGTTAATTCATTTTTGTATTCCCATAATTAAATGCCAGAGGCAGATTCTGTACTCTTCTACAAGCTGAACAGAGAACCACAAGGAAGATTTGATCTCCAAAATCATAAAGAATTGAGGATTTCCTGTGAAGAGAAAAGGTTGTTTAAATAATAGTTCTCTGGTAGCTGGCTCTATTTTCTTAATGTGTGTATAAAATTGAATCGTGTGGCCATTTTTTTTCGTGAGCCTGGGTATTTTAGAGAGAAACTAAGAGAGCTTAGTAATTTTGCTTTTCTCTGTGGTGCAAACAGTGACAATAATTTATTACAATCATCTTCTTAGCTTACCTTTGAAGCTATTACACCCTTAAATGATTTTCCCCCGAGGTTGATAGTGTCAGTCCTTTTTCCACAACAGCACCAAAACTGCTAGGTAGGTGAATTAATTTAAAAACCTTTCAGATGAAAATTACAAACTAATGTACATTCCTGTATTCTGAAATTTGTTCCAGTATGTTTCAAATTTTGATTATATATTAACTGTAGGAAATGATTGATTTTTGGTTGATGAAGATGACAATTCTGGTGTAACAGTTTGCCAGCTTGCATGATTTTTTCATAGGATTTTGGTGTGGGCTAGAGCTAGCCCTGACGTTCTTCAGAGCCTTTCACATGTTTGCTCTGCTCAGGCCCCATGGTTTGGCTTCTTACTTCACTTTTCTTTTTAAAAAGCCAAATAATTTGTAGGAAGCAAATAGGATTTGCAGCTCTGAACCCCAAAACACAGCCTCTGTTCTCCTAAACAGCAGCACCAGGATTAAGATAAGGACAGGAAAGATCACTTAGAGGTTCGTCATGCTTGGAATGTAGTGGGAAATGGATTTCCCAGATCCTGGGAGAGACTAGAAATATCTTAAGAGTTTCAGGGAAAGGATGATGTCCTTCATTTGAGGTGCAGGTAATGGAAGCAAACACTGTTAAAATGCTGAGCAATTCTTCAATTATTCCAAATACTCGGGTGATCTGGTGCTAGTCCCTCACCTAGAATCAGCACTGCTGGCTCAGCGTTTCAGGGTTTTTTTGTTTCTCAGGTAAGAAACATACTCTCACCATAAATGTTCTCTCAGGGTGTTCCTGACACCTGACCCTTTAAAGAAACGCTTTGAGAACCTCTTACAAAATAGAAAAATATATCTTGGAATAAAACCTATAAATCTGATATTGTAGATGGACTTGATATCTTAGAAGATGAGGTAGATGCTTAGGAACACAGCCAAACTATGGAAATATTGTTCTGTATATTCATTTCGGTTCAAACATCACACAGAAATAGAGACTGACTGAACTGGGCTGTTCTTGAACAACCCATAGGTGAGGTCACAGTTTTTAAAGACCTTGGTGAGAATTTGAACATCAGGGCCCCCGTCTCAGTTCATCCAGAAACATCTGTTTCAGTGTTCATTTTTCTAATGATCACTGCCAGTAGGAATCAGTTGTGACTGGTAAAGTGCTGGCTCAAGGGTCTGGACAGTTGGTGGGTTCTTCGGAGTGTGAAAACAACAAGTTTCTGTCATCACAAGTGTGAAAATAATATTGCAAGTGCATGGGATACTATTTCTTGGTTTCAGGGAGAGAATGTTTCCATGGATAAAGAATTACGGGGAATGAGTTGCTAGTTGAGTCTAAACCTATAATATTATAAATATGCTTGTTGTTTTGTTTTCTTTTAAAAGCAGGAAACTATTGACTAGGAATGTTAGTAGCACTCCAGTATCTGATGATATATTTTGACAATGTATTTGCGGAAACAGGAAAGAGTGCTTTCAGTTATGCACAGGGTTTTGGAGGCTTGCATGTGATACCAGGAAATTGTTCACTGTAAGATTCTAATTTATATTTTAAATTTTTATTCTAATTTTTTTTTAATCAGAGTTAGGTTGATGGTTGGACTAGATGATATTAAAGGTCCGTTCCAACCTAGACAATTATATGATTATATGATTATATATCTAGTCATCCACTTCATGTGTATCAAAACAATGTTTGTGCTTGTGATGAAGCTGTTCTTTGTATGTTTAGTTGATAAACATTTTAACAGAAGTGTTTGTTTAAAAAGGCACAACAGTGTGAGTGTATGAACCTGAGGAGGTTTGTGTCACAATCTGTTATCTTGAAACCTTACCAAGACAAACTTACTTCAGGGGAGTCTGTTTTATTTTGCTGCTGGCAGGAAAATGATTAGTTGCAGAATAATCTTACAGAGAGCTGGTTGCTGATTAAAAAAAAAATAGACTGATCCCTGTGTTATACTTTGAGAAGAATCTTCCTCACATGTTTTAATTTTTGAGGGACAGCTAATGCATTAATTCATTGTTGTCAAATAATAATTACATTTAAAACTATTTATTTATTTGATTATAGGTGTTTAGGAATCTACCAGCTCTTCAATATGAGGTTAACTTTTTAAATAAACAGATATAAGGAAGAGACAAGCCACCTATCAGAAAATAGAAAACTACACAATCATGTCTGGAGTATTTCCAGAGTAACTGTAAGAATAATTGGTAACTGCATTACTAGAAAGAAAATGACGCTTAATCTACTGAGGATTTTGAAGGCAGTAACATTTTGGGTCCAAATGACATTAAGTAATTCAACATTTCAGTTCTTGGGTGCTTGGCTGAACTGTAGCCACTGTTCCCTCATACCTTAACCTTTATAGTTTAAATAAATTAATCAAATTACGTCCAATTCAGAAGGCATTTTAAGGTAAGGCTGTTGTCTCAGCAGAATCAGAGGTAGGATCTTGCCTTAAACTGAGCTAAATAATTCAAGCAAATTCTGTGAACAAAACAAAATTTATAGATAAATTAAAACAAATACAGAAAATATTTTCTGCGTGAGAAAAGAAAAAATGCAGGTAATGGTAGTTCTTAACAGTTGGTTTTTTTTTTTTCAAGTGAGATGTTTGTCATCCTCCAAATGATATCAAATTAAAATACGTTTCTGGCAGAAGCTGACCTTTGTGAAAATATGTTTTGTCCTCAGATGAACGAGATTTGGTTATCATACAGTCACTGCAGCACACATAAAATACCTGGCTAGGAAAATAGAACCTATCCTGTTTAATTAAACTTTGTTTTGTTTCAATTAAGTTGACTTGCAGTCAAATTGGAAAGCATCTTCATGTTTTAACCAAAAAATAAATCTTAAAAAAAATAGAAATATATAAATATTGCACTACTGCACTCTGTAGAGAAGGTTTGTGAAGCTGTGATTAAGACTATTTGGGATTTTAGTCCCTTTGCTATACTCTATGGTGTATTATAATGTTTGTGAGTGGCATCTTGTTGCATTAACTGGCAGTGTTACGAGCAGTATTCTTTGTACTCATCTGTGTCATATGATTTACTTCTGATACTTTTTTCTACCATATTTATTTTCCTCTGTAGGTATTATTTTAAACCATAACCAAAAGATTTCAAGCACTGCTTAAATATGCGGAAAATTTGAAATGTTTTCACGTAACTCCATAATGTGCTATTAAACAGATTTAACATAAATTTAATACAAACATAATAAAAACAACTTCCTCTAAATGTAAGCCTCTTTAGAACATGTATTATTCTTATTTAGCTTTAAAACACCCACTATCTTTTCTGTGTTGCTAAACTGTTCTTTTCTGTTTTTTTTCCAAATCCTTCTTTAGAATCCAACCTGCCCCCCTTGTTAAAAAAGTAGCCCGGTTTTTAAAATTTCATTCCTTTCTGAATCATTGGCTCAAATTGCATGTGTCTGGAAGAGTTAGTGAGCATCTTGGAGTGGACACTTGTCTGTCCTTTTTTAGCTGTTCTGTACCATCATGTGCCTTGTATTTTGCACCCAGTTCTGGCTGTGTGTAAAAAGCACAATACGGACGGTGTGCACAAACACAGTGCAGAAACAGGGCCGAAGACAGTGACCCACAATATCCCACTTGCTGAGCAGTGAGCTGTCTAACTTGGAACAAATTTTGATTTTCCTGTGCTCTGGTGTATAAGTTTCTCTTATCTTACGAGTTCTGGGTCAAGAACAAATGCATAGAGCTAGTGAGTCAATGAAAGTGAAGGGAGAGAAGACGTAAAGAGAAAGCAGGAGGGAGGAGAATGAAAAGTTGAGTGAGTGGTAGCAGAAGGAAAATGCTTACAGGTCCTAAGCTTGCAAATGATTTACATTTGGAAATGTAAAAAAATAAACCATTGTGTTAAAGATCTGGATCCGATATTGCCCTTCAATTTTATCAGCTTCCATTTCCTAATTTTCAGTGACTGTGTTCCACAGACGTTTGTGGACTTCTCTGTCCTGGTAGTTACATACCCTAACAACTTCTGGATAATTGCCAGCTGCTGGATATTCTGAATAACTTAATCAGCGCAGTGAAGCAATGCAGAGGAGCTGCTATTGGATATTTCAATGGTGCAGACACATCCAGATTCATTCTCTGAGTCAAAAGATGTTTACTGCTGAAGTCCCTTGTGGCCAGTGTCATCTTCTAAAAGACTTCTCAGGGGAAGCATATTCTTACCAAGGTCCCTTTGGCGACATGAGCAATTTTTCTGCTGTATTTTGTGGATCATCATTTGAACCATCCTCTAAGGATATGCTGTGGGCTAAAATCCTATTTGCACTATAAACTTTTATTCTGTACTAACTCATTTAAGAACATCAGATAATCTCTAAATAGGTTTTTTATTAATGTTTGTTCAAAAATAATAAATTCTGTTTCTGTTAAAACAGAATTTTGCAGCCTCTGCAGTGTAACCTTGAAATTTCAAAACTCTTTTAAAGACCTTGCAGAGCCTTTGTGACTGATTGAAGAGTTTATTGTTTTATCAAAGGATACATTCAGAGGAACCCTGATTTTTTTTTCAAGTGCTTACATCTTAACCCTACTTGCACCTCAGATTTGAGTTTTATAAAAATGTATAATAAATATATAATGTATACAACTACATTTATATATTTCAGGACTATAAATGTCTCACAAAATCTCATTTTTCTTTGAATACCACCTGGTTAGTTTCAGTTACTTGGTTTTGAATACGTTGTTTTCTGTGATTAGTTTTGCAGTACATGTATGCAGATTCAATGTAGTTTGTCTTTATTAGCATTATGGTTGCAAGTGAGAGGTCATTGGTACTTCTTAGTCAGGCCCTACGGAAACATAACTGAGAGAAAAGCCATATTCACATGTGCCTGAAGACAACCTGAGAAGATCATTGCTTTCTCATTCTGCTGCCCAGTGTAGGACGTGCTCTCTTTGGTGTGACAGTCTGATGAAGGAGAGCCTGTCATCAGCATTGCTCCTGCTTCTAGACCTGTTTTTATCTTCTCTGTTATTACAGTAAATTTAAAGGGCTTTCATAGATACTGAACAAGGATTTCTAAGTATTAAGCAGAGGCTCTAATCTGACTCTTTAAAATGCTCTTGAACCTCAGCCTTCGTCTAGAAGATTTTGGTCAAGGCCTGTTGTCTGCATGTAGGCCAGTGGGGCCCAAGGTAGCGAAAAGCTGATGAGAACACCCAAAATCTTACAAGAGCAGTTCAAATGAAATTGGGGTGGCATAGATGGAATTGAATGTGAGCTCATGGACAGCATCAGTCCTTCAGCTCAATATTTGTTTAATCCAGATAGAAATCACAGTGCCTGTGGAAATGTGAGGAGAGGCATTTTTCTCAATTGCTTTTGTCTAGGTATATACAAAGCATTTCTAACTTTACTACCAAGCACAAATTTAGCTTGTTGTAACAGCTTCCTTGAGCAGTCATGGAGCCCCACTGAAATGTATCTTTTGACTCAAAGCTCAACACTGTGTTTCTACTGTTGTAGCCTATATGTTGCTATGAAAACTGTTGGTAAGTAAGCATCTGGAATTATTGAAGGACTTGACCTTCTGTGAAGTATTAGCAACATTATTGAGTTCTCTTTTAATAGTGTTTTTGTTATCTCTGCCCTTGTAAGTCCCTTCTTCCAAATGTTATAGCTTATTAGTTTATATGCTATTTTCATTGCAATTATAGCTAGTACAGGAATGTTTTGTTACCTTTTTAACACATTGTCACCGTGCATCATTTTTAGATCCTCATTGCTCCTTATTAGAGGTTATTTAAGCTCTCGGCTCTAACTGGATAATGAAGCATGCGTATGATATAAACTAGCAAAAGCTTATGTAAAGATTTTGTTGCATTGGTGACAGTCTGAGGTATTTTATTTGGTGGGGGGTTTTTTGTGTGTGTGTCATCTCTGAGGTTAGTTAAATGTAATAAAAATTCACATCAGTGTCAGACAGCTGGTACTGCCTCTGCTGGAATGATTTAATGAGTGTGCCAGAATATGTGAGGTCTCTGCATGCTCCACCTAATCTCCAGTATGGGGCCACCTTCTTCTGGTCTGTTTGTTTTCTACCACTGACACGGATCAAATAGACTAGGATACAATTATGTGAGATTATTACGTATTACCCAATGTGGCACAATTTGAAGTGTATTTATCACTTTTCACAACATCCTTGCAACATAAATAAGTGTTACTGTTCATTACTCTTCATTAGTTGTAGATGTTTGAGGCGCACAGCCAGCAGTCTCCTAGTGAAGACCATGCGAAGATGAGAATTGAGAACAGCACATTTGTGGTGGCCCAATGCGATGCCTGAGTTGCTAAAGCCGTGGCACTCAATGAATGCAGATGAAACACTGTACCAGCCTGGTATTGCCTGAGGAGCGCTTCTGGGATAGACCTTGTATCCTGCACAGTCTGTGCTGTGTACTGCACCATGTAGAAGCATTATCTTAAAGCTTCATTAGCATAAACTTTTGTGTTCTGTGGTGTCTGAGTCACTGAAACTAGATTTGGAAATTGAGTCAATGTCTCCCGAGTCCTACACTAAGGTCCTAGACCATTCTTCCTTTCATCTCTACATGTAAGCTAATTTCAGTTTGCTTTTCATCTGTCAGGGATTTATAAACTTCTAAGGCCACTGTTAAAACTCTTTCCTTCCTCTAATTACACAGATTTCTTATCCTATATATTTTAGAAATGTACTCTTCCACTACAGAATTAGAGGGTGGACACTGCGCTGCTTCCTAAACCAACTCAGCACTGAAGTGTCTCGGCAGAACAGAAACCTGCTCCTTGAAGGAGCAGCCTCTGATTAGGTTCACATTTATATTTCCTGCAAGTAAAGCAAAAATGGATGTTACATTTTTGAGTGGAGGGTAATGCCTTGGCTGAGACACAGACTTGTCTGTTGAGGATGTGCTCTATGTAGACCCACATGATGGCAGGGTCTAATCCCAGGCAGCAGTACCCTTTTGGCCTTCAAAAGAGAGGGGGGAGCGGTCCACAAATTATTTCTGCCAATTTATTTGCAATGGTTTAATTCATGAATGCCTCAGTGCTCTTCCTCTCTGTATTCAGGAGCAAGTCGCTACTACAAATATGGACTGAATTGTGTGATTCCTGGCCTGTATTTTTTTCTGAAGGAAAATCTGCAGAATGAACCAGGGACTGAGGTATTGCAATTCCAAAAGGCTTTGGTTAAAAAGTCCAAGTAAAGCATGGAAATTAGCTGGTAGTTCTTACTTGTTGTGCTGTGGGTGAGCAGAGCAGTCACATTGAATTGAAATAAGGTAGACTGGCCAGAGGATATACCAGCCTGTGCAAAATACTGACAAAGTAAGTTGGTGTATACAGGTAGTTGTATGGCTTCAAAGGGTGCATCAGTTCCTTTAGTCAGGCAGAAGGACATAGGGATTAAAGTTTCATACCCAAACACTACGAGAGGCAGAGAGGCCAGAGTATATGGTTTCAGAGCACTCTGGAGCAATCTAAATCATCTTTGTATACTATTCCATAGTATTTAATTTTTTTAAAATGCTAGACTGGTAGTTTATATTTTAGTTAGAATGTTTATGATATATTACAATAGTGAAATTTTAAAGTATTTCCAAAAACCTAACTGTTGTCACTCTGGGTCAGTTCTGTCTGATTTACCTGAAAAATAATGACTATATACAAGACTATATTTTTTTTTATCATTGTTAGAGATGTCAGTGGATTCCCTGGTATATAACTAAAAGCAAAATGTGGCCATTTAATTCTACAAACAGCAATAAAAATAGTGAACTCCGGAGGGTATGTATTTGGAGTATGAGTAGTTGATTTTTCTTTTAAATTGGCTTTATAGACTATTGTTAGCAGTATTGTTTCCTTTTTTCATTGCATCCTTGAGAGTGGATGTTTACAGATGCACTGTTGTAGAGCTACTTATTGTAAGGTCCTTTCTGAGAAAAGTCAGGCAGCCTGTGCTAATTGCTGTACAGAGACCCTCTACGATGTAATATACAACGTCACTTAAGCCCTGTTCATAAAGACCCGAGTTTTCAAATGTTCAGTGCATTACAATACGTTTTGGGTTGGGCCAAATTGCGCTATTGATTTTTTGGTAATTAGGTTTTAATGAATTGTATTCACTGAATTCTATGTTTGTCAAGGGACTTCAAGGATTGGATTGTGATCATTTCATTCACTTGATTTTTTTTTTGTGGTGTCTAACGGTAGAGAGCTCTAGAAATTAGTAACACTGATTTTTGTGTTAGCTTCTTTAAAGTCCAGCACCTACTTTTCTGTTGTGTAATATTCATAAAATGTGTAAAATTGTAGGAATTTGGCTTGCCTAAATGCTCTTGAAGTAATCCAGCTCTTCGATATTTTTTTTCTTACTGTTTGCTTCCCTGCACCATTTGTGTTAAACTGCTTGACTGAAATTGGTCAATAAGGGTTTTGCTGGATTTTTGCACCTTTACAGTTACTTGTATTTGTATTAATCTTTATCACTGGGCACTAAAAAGCTGCTTTTCCTTGTTGATGCTCAAATGTCATAGCAGCAGATAGTGCCTTGTTCTGATTAAGTAACACGCGCTGCGCTGTGTTCTTTTCCATAGGATTTTCTTACACAGTTCTATTAGATTATGTGCTTTAGAAGGAGAAACACATGTTCTGCACCAGCCCTGAAATACTGATTAAATGGTACTTACACAGCTTAGTTTATTCTTGAAGGGCCAGAGGTACCTGCTGTAACTTTGTAATTATGACTACATTTCACTCTTCTAATGGAACATCACATCTTTTCCTGAAATGGTTAAGAAGTAGTTTAAAAACCCCTATCTTTAATTAGTGATGTCTGTATCTGTGTGTAAGCTTTTCATTTCTCATCACCTTTGCTAATATCCTGGACTTTCCACTGTGCTGGACAGCAATCATGAATAATTTTTGCTGAGTGGAGTCCTGGGTCAGCGTGGTTTTCTGGTGAGCTGGAGGGGGAGCCTGGTCCTCGCTGAGTAACCCCTTCAGGGCAGGACACCAACCGTCTTTCAGATTCTGCTCCTGATCAGCCAGTTGGCTTTTGTAGGGGAGATGCTGAACACCTCACTGCACTTGAGTGGGCCTTAGCTTTTTCTTAATGCAATTCCAGCTAATCCCAACAGCAGTCCTCCAGCTTTATCGCTACATGAGACACTAGTTTTTAATGAATAAATGTATGCTTAGATATGGGGCTGTATGCTATCTCAGAGCAGTTGTGGGGCTCTGCTGAGAGTCTTTCCAGACCAGAAGCTGCTCAGCAGTGTTAGGTATCAGCCAAAGCTAATGTATCCCAGAGAGATGTGACATATTAACTTGGCTTAGCTCCATAGCTTCTGGATTGGAATTTTTGGATGTAAACTGATTTGTAATACAGAGAAATAGATGTATAACGGCCTGCACGTGGCTGGACAGATGTACCTTCATGTTTTCATTGATGCTGACCTGCCATATGACCTTGAGTAAATAAGTGACTGAATCTTTCTGTTCTTTTGTTCTTCCTACATATTTTTATTCTACATTTTTTGCTCAGTCTTTCCTAATATATTTTACCATTTTTGTCATTGACTGTTCCAGCATATATTTTATTCTGTATGATTTGCACTTGCTTAGGCAAGAATCAGTCAATTGAGACATGAAAATATGCACAATAATTCTAGCTTGGCATTTTTTACCATTTAATTTCAATAAACATGTTAATCTCAAGATTTCTAACTAAATATTAGGCATAACTTCAATTCTTTGTTAGATTTAACCAGTAGCCTGCTGAATTTATGCTGGTCCCCTTAGCTGTGAATCTGCTGTCTCTTCTAGAACTGTTTGGGCATGAGGGCCTATGTTGGGCAATTAAAAAAGACACAGAGCTATTACAGCTGTGCCTGAACACTCCTCCTAAATTTGTGCACAGTCATTTCCACATAGAAATATGCACTTTGGACAGGTGGCTGTGCTGTTTAGCGCCAACAACTTAGGTTTGTGGTATGAATGCACCTGCCTGTAAGACTTTATTTTAAAATTTGGTCATGCAGAACTTTGCTTTTTAATTAAGTTGTCTTTTTTTTGCTCTGATAAAAATTTGCATGTGCATATATTTGCATATTGTATGTGTCACTGTAAAGTGAACTTATAGAATGGTAAAATACAGCTTGGGTTTACCCATGTATGTAACTTCTGTAAATATAAACAAGGATATCTATCCCAAATTGAAAAACTCAGAAGGTCTGGGTAAAATGTGGAAAATCTCTTGTCCCTTTGGCTAGGGAAGATAAGAAATTTCAGATCACAAGAATGTGTTCTTCGTGCTATCTCATTATTTCCTCTGAAAAACATTATTTTCTTTAAATTGCAGCGGATTTTGTTATTACTATCAGAATATTTAATACTGATGTTACTTTTCTCACTTTTTGGCTATGAAATATCTTACTAATAGTATTGGTTGTAACCATAGCATAAGAGGCATTTGCGCAAAATAGTAACAGGCTATTTATTTGTTGAGCTGTTTACTAGCTGTTTACAGGCAGTGCTGGTAGCAGTGATTGTTTTTCTAGAGCATTTTAGTGCAATGTTACTAATGGTACGTATGAGTCTCTGGGGCAAGACATGATGAGGAGAGGAAATATTTTGAGGCAAAAGCAGATATTTCCAGTTAAGCAGCATCCTTTTTGTCTCCCCTTAGAAATGTATCTCACCTTTGTCATAAGTATAATTTCCATGTTCCTTTTCCTGTGACAGCCTCCTTTAGTTTAAATCCATGTAGTCTAGCAGGACAACACCATTCAGCTAAAGCAAGGCGAATGGGATATTTAGTGAAATAAATGAATAACACACACAAGACCTCATTTGCAACTGCTCAGTTGCACTGAATGAATTTCCAAACAGGCTAAGCTCGAGTTTGTACATGCACACTGTTTAACTCTTACTCCTGAAAATGGTCTCACTCTGGTGTCTTAAGTTCAATAGTGTCAATAAAGTGAAACATGTCAGAATGAAATTGAAAAGAGGATGAAAGAGGTAGCAAAACAGTGCAGCAGTAAGTAAATACAGGAGAAGCCATAGTTCCCCACTAAATAAAACCTAGAATTCATACAATTAAAAAGTTCTAAATAAACCAGGTTTACTTACATCATTACCTTGACTGTCCCTGTGTTTTTAATCCATTTAAAATACCTTAGATGGATGACAGGATTTCACAAACCCCCTTAGATTATTCCACGTTCAGATGCATCTAACTATTAGCAATTTCTTTCCAAGTTCAGCCTTTGCTCTGTTTCATCCCATTATTCCTACCTGTTGGGCCATGTTACATGTTTTTTTCCTATTCTTGTTATGTATGTCCTTCAGAGACTTAAGGATGCTTACCATTGATCTCTCACCTTAGACATAGTTAATGAGAAAAAACGGCATCTGTAGTACAGGATGCAGGGGATACAGCTGTTTTTTACTGCTGGATATAGCTTTCTTAAACTGCACTTCAATGTTTTTGCAAAATATAAGAGAAATTAATACATGCATTATTTTCCCCCCTTAATTCTGGAGTTAAAATGGATTTTTAAATTGATTTTATATTTTCAATTAACTTATGTTACAATGGTTGGATCAGACTGGGGACTTTAAAAAACATCCAAAATTTAAAACTTTCCCCCCACTGGAGGTTAAAATGCTCTCTGAATTGCTACATATTTCTGCTTGATCCAGTGTTGCCAGGGGACCATGTCCACCTCCTCTCCAAGCAGCAGATACTGAAATTGTTTTCTAGAAGAAGTGCTGGCATTATTTACAGCACACATATATTGCTTTATTGGGGATATAATTGTTTCTTACCATCAATGATTTTTCTTTTTCTCTTGCTCTACCTTCCGGTTATCAATGTTGCTGTTTGTCTTGGAATTGCAGATTTTCTGTAAAAGAAAGCCTGGTTTTGTTGAGGTCAGTGAACAAACCCACATTAGATTGCAAACTTTCTTGTGATAGGAAGGCTGCTGTAATCTTTGACACTTCATGTTGCTGTTGTCTGATTGTGTGTGTGTATCTGCTCTGTGTTTAACACTTGTACTCAAGGAATTCTTAAGTTGAAGAGTGCACAAACAGCAAACAGTGCTGGTTGCCTATAAAACTAGCTTCAGAAAGGAAATCTATCAAAGCTACCAGCAAGTATTTCTCCAAGATCTCAAAAACTAAACATTCAGATAAATATAATCTGTTTAGATTTCTAATACAATGTTAAATATTGTTAAAACTAGCACAAATGCTGAACACTGATGATTCTGCATATAAACTCCGTTAAGGATATATCTTATTTATTTCTCATAGCTCCTTCAGTTCTGATTGTGAATACTCCCGTTTCACTCCTGAAACATTCTTCTTCATGCCATGAAATGGAACATCATTATACTGTCACAATACAGACTATGATAAAGAAAAGAATTGGAAGTGACTCGAATAAGGTAACATCCTGTCTGTGACTAGTTAATTAGTTTTTGTTTCTGAATGTCTATTTGATCATTAGTGATGCTTTATTTTGCATATGTTCTCAGTCTGTATATTTATTAATACTGAACATGTGATACCCACCGTTAACTGTATTGATTAGCCCCTAGTGGGTTCCGTTCTGGTTCAGGCCAGTACTGGCTCATAACTATGCTTTGTTGCCCTGAGCTTGCTAAAATTGACTTGTGCCAATAGAAAGCACCAAATGGTGCCAGAGCCTCAAGGAGCCTTTTGCGCCTCTGAGTTCCCACTGGTTGCGTTTCCGGTGTAGTATCATGGCTACGTTTCCATTCCCTAAACCTGGCATGGGGACTTGAGGAACTCAAGAGAAGTTGCAATGCTCTTACTGTAGTACAGTCAATGGCAATTGTGTGGCATAGCAGGAGAAGAATGGAAGCATGCTTAGGGGGCTGTCTCCTGAACCGTACACACCTACGGGAGGAGGATACAGAAAGGTACTGCAATGGACTGTTGAAGGGAAGTCTGGATAATAAGGCCCATCAGACCAGATACTGCTGGTAGGGATAACAAATTTCTACACCTGAGAATATATAAGACCGGTATTTTCATTAGAGTTGGTCTGGAAGAAGCAGTGTCTTGACAGAAGTAGGTGGTCGTGGTGAAATGCTGGCAATTAATAAAACAGGGAGAGAAGAGAAGGAAATAGAGGATTGAGAAGGTGTGATAACACTGGCCTATCAATCTTAACATGCAAACAGTGAACTTGAAGATATCTCTGGTAGATGACTACTATCCCAAACTCACTACTAGTAGTGCTTTTTTTTTGTTGTTTAGTTCTGTTTCAAGTTTCAGTGAAGACTTCTGTTTCTGTCTGAAAGAAAATAATTGGTCACTGTTTTGGTGAGACTTCTGGACTCCTGAAATAAGTCAACATATTACAGCAAACATAAGTTTACTGTCCATCAGTAAGAAAGAACCAATTTCCTTTTTGATGGCAAAGTTCTCTGATTATGTAATCGTAACTCTGCAATCACAAGAAAGAGTTAAGGACACCACTGAGCTTTACCTTTCTAGAGGAAAAAATGTAAGTCTATTTAGAGAAATGTGATCCCAGGGAGTTGCATTAATGTTACTGGCATTATATCTGGAAACGTAAAGCAATTTAATAATTACTGCCCCAGCATGGCTTATATTTAATATATTAATGTATTTGCATACATCAGGTATATACATGGAGACCTCAAAGTCATCTCTGTCAGATTTCATGAATCTATGAGGCAGGTAAACATCTGCAGCCAGTGCAAAAGTGTGCTTAGTCAAGCAATTTATCAGGATTGCATAAAAACTGCTTCTCGCAAGCCTTCCCTGTTAATTGAGCCAGGACATAAAATAGCATCTGCAAATATTTCACTCTTGATCCCAAAGCAAGGAATCATTGCTACACTGTTAGCAGAGTATACCTTGAATGTGGTCTGTCCAGAAAATCAATACAGCAGACAACCAAATACAACAGTTTTAAAGACTTGTGGTAAGGCTGACAGGTAAAGTCCGTATTAACCTTATAATTGTCAAATCCAGCTTTATCCTCAGTAATATATATATATGTGTGTGTGTGTGTGTGTGTGTGTGTAGCTGTTAGAGAAAACATTCCTATCCTGGCAGTAAAAATGAGTGTCTGTCCAAGGCTGTCTGAAAAAGGCTTCTCTTTTCAATGCCGAGGGTTTTTGTCTTGATAAAACTAATGGTGATTGTTAATTATTTTCATAGCTACTACTATAAACCAGATCTGAAGTACCATGCAGAATATAGGGAAGTTTGTAAAAGTAAATGTGTCAGATGAGCTTCAATCACGGGGATTCAATCATGAATTGTCAGAGTTGGAAGGGACCTCTAGAGCTCACCCAGTCCAACTCCCTGCTAAAGCAGGGTTGTCCAGAGCACATCCCTCAGGGCTGCATCCAGGAGGGGCTTGAAAATCTCCAGAGAAGGGGACTTCACACCCTCCCCGGGCAGCCTCTTCCAGGGCTTGGGCACCTTCACCCTAAAGAAGTTTTGCTTTGCATTTGAATGGATCTTCCTGTGTTCCAGCTTGTGCCTGTCACCCCTTGTCCTATCACTGGGAACCACTGAAAAGAATCCAGCTCCATCTTCTTTTAACTCACCCTTTAGAAACTTGTGAGCATTAATAAGGTCTCCCCCAGCCTTCTCCAGGCTAAAGTGGCCCAGCTCTCTCAGCCTTTCCTCATCAGGGAGATGCTCCAAGCCCTCCATCATCTTTGTTGCCCTATGCTGGGCTCTCTCCAGTAGTTCCCTGTCTCTCTTGAACTGGGAAGCCCAGAACTGGATGCAGTATTCCGGTTGTGGCCTCACCAGTGCAGAGTAGAGGCGGAGAATGACCTCCCTCGATCTCCTGGCCACATTCTTCCCTCCCTATGCAGCCCAGGATTCCATTGGCCCTCTTGGTGACAAGGGCACATTGCTGGCTCGTGGATATTTTATTCTCTACCGTATATTATGATCTACAGTTACTGCTTGCCATTTGCTAGCCACTGCTCTGCACATTGCAACCAGTATTACAAACCCTTCTCTGTAGTTACAAGAAGGCATAAAGATCTGAGCAGGCAAAACACATGCTACAATGTCTTTTTCATTTAGATATTTGAAACTTCAAAAATTATTTGAAACAGCAACCTGCAGTACTCAAAACTGAACACTGGTCAGAAAGAAAGTTTTGCCTAAACAATGTGCATTTCTACCAATAAACATTTTCTAAGAAGCTGTATATTTAACTGTGTAGGAAAGATTGGTACAAGCAAATAAGTTAACGTTATATTGAATAAAAGTTGATCTCATTTGGCTAGATTCTTAGACAAACTGATGCGAACTGCTTGTATAGGCTTGCTGAGTTTTCTCCAGTAGACATAATGACAATAATCTCAAGAGAGTATATTCATAACATAATTAAAAACATCCATTTCAGGAATTCCCCAACAAGCCCCAACTGGTGGTATCATTACCACTTGAACTAACTTTGCTATTTAATAATTTTTTATGTGATGAGATCATGGTCATGTTAATGTCTGATTTGCTGAATGTCTATAAGCGTTTCACATGAAAATGGTCTTCAAGTTACTTGTGGGAAAAAAAAGTCTAATTTATGTGGATCGGCATTTTTAGGAAGTTCTTTTTGAGAAACAACAATCTGACATGCAATGTATAGACAATGAGTAGCCAGAATCCTTTAACATGGTGGTATTCATTATCTTTACATCCTTGCTAGCGAGTAAAGTGATACTGAAGATGGCAGACTCACAGCAGCTGTGAAAGGAATAAAAATGTTCCCAGAGAGTTTTACTTTGTCGTATCTAGTAGGTTGTTTTAAAAATCTATTTTGAATTTCAAAAAGCAGCACTTAGAGCAAAATAAAATCCACTTTTGTGATCCAAAAAATCTCATGAAAAAACATAGGAAATCCAAGAGCATTTCAAAAGTAACTGTCTCTAACCTATAAGTATTGCTTTCTTAAAACTGGAGACACTTATTTCACTCCAGCTAGGTGGGGCTCTCCATGAACTACTGGGACTGTCATTTGTGTTTTCTTTCCATAAAACCAGTTAAATGTTATTATTAGTTGATCTTAGTTCTGAAGTTGAGCTCTTTTTCTCCCATTTCCCATGATACCTGCAAAACTAAAAGCCCTGATGATATTAACGAAGAGGAATAAATACAGGAATTCTTAATTATATAGACTGAAATTTATGCTTACATTTTTAGAGGAACTTGATGAATGAGAATCGACTTTTTGTGTATGTCACAAATCTGCACCTTCCTGCTTTTGACTTTGTGGTGTGTATTTTTTAAATTGCTGCTTGAGAAAGCTCTGTTTTACATCTCCAGAATTCACTTAAGAGGGGAAAAATGCAGATTCAGAGCCTCACTAAAATGACTGTGCATGACCTTGGGCTTTACCTGAAGTACATGATGTACTTACATTTAGGATGCACTGGTTAATTCTGTCCCAAAGGAAGATGTTTAAGGTACGTTAGAGAAATTATCCTCAAAAAATGCCCATTTCTTTCCATTGACTGTAAAGGGATCCCAGGCAGCTCCTCAGATACAGATGTCTGCGTAGATTCCGACACTTAGCAGACAAGTGGAGATCCCCCTCCCCTTTCCTGCTACCCTTCCTGTGTCTTTCTCTTAACTTCAAGGACTGAGCTCTAATCTTTATTCCTCAATTCATGTAGGAACAAAAGGGTGATTTTCATTTGCTTTCCACTTCTATTTTAGGAAAGGAAACAATGGTTTTGAGGGGAATCTGGAGTTGGTTTATGTTAGTCCTCAATTATGCATTATTTAGACAAGGGTAAATATTAGTATTTGATAATCCAGCACAAGAATAATAGATTTTTCTTGCTTTAAGGAAAATAGCCTATTTGCTTTACTGCCAGGCATTGACTGTTTCAATATGTTCAAGCCTAGAAGGCTGAAAAACAACGACGCAGATGTGATTCACATAGGGCTCACCAGCATGGTGCTTCAGCGTTCTGGCTTGTTGGAAAGCTTCCAGGGGGTTTAGGAAGAGAACATAATGAAGAAATGGAAACCGTTATTTAGGCAATTAGTTGGGAAAATGTGTTTTTTCAGCATGATTGGAATTAGCTTTGTTCATTTTTATTTGTTCTCATCAAAATTTCCACACACACAACAAAATATTTAGTCACAGAGCTGTTAGCTGTAGTTAAAATGGTTATGTATCAATCCAAAGAAGTTTTAGAATACCCTGTTTATTAAAGGGCTTACATGTCTCCTAGGTGACTGTAGGGACAAGGGGGAAGCATACCACATAACAACAAGGCAAATCCTTTACTGTTTCAGTGATGTAGTATTGGAGCTTAGATCATGTTTTATACCTGGAATTTATTTGACTATTTTAAAATTGTAAATCCTAACTTCAAGACTGTGAATTAGATTCTCCTTTCCTGGAACAGGATTAGCAAGGTACTGAGTTTGGGGAGAGGTACAAGAGGCCAAAGTGCTACTCAATGATGTTGTTCTTGCGTGGTGGTCCTAAGACCTGATGCAATGGAAAGACAGACCAACATGTAGCCATTTTTTAAAGTGTAATTAAGTTGTCTTGTTTTGTGAAAGACTAAGACATCTTAAGGTTTTCTCAATCTTTTAGCTGAATCTATTGTAGATGCAAAAATGTGCAGATAAAAATCAAAAGTGTTTTTACAGGGAGGACCTTCCAGGCTTTCCACATAGTAATGAAATATGATACAAAGCAGCACAGTGTCAATAAATCTACAGGATAAAGGTCAGGTTTACATCGATGGACAGAGCTGGCAAATACATTTGTTCCTGCAATGTCTGTGTTTTAAATGCCACCCTCTGATGAACCTAGTACAGAAATACACTTTTGAGGTTTGATGAGATGTCAGTTTTGTTCAGTGCTGATCAAATAAGATGAATGAAAGTGAAACAAGAACAAAAATATTACTTCTGTCATTTATTTTTTTATGCATTACAGGAAGTGGGTCGGTCAGGGAGATTTCTCTTAAACAAATAGCAATCACTGCACAATATCACCCATTGATCTGTTTCACAGCAGGCAATAGCCTTTTTGTCAGAAAGGACATACAATTCAAATACCACAGAATAGGTAGAAATGTCCATGACAGGTTAAGAAAGTATCTTCCCCTCCTTTTGCTTGCCAAGCCATCCTTTTCCACAAATCAATCTAGGCTGCAGAGGCTGGACATTGCAAAAATGCTTCCAGATCTACAGCGAAGGCAGATACTCTAAAAAGATGTGTGACAAATATTGCCTAAAGTAAAGCCAATTGCACAAGCCAAACTGTTATTTTGCCTAACTGTAGCAATTTGAAGGCCCTATGCTTAGGCTGTGTGATGTATCCAATCACTAATTCATCTTGTTCAGAAAATGCTATCAAGTGCAAGAGTCCATGTATCCCATAGTAAATGTTTGTGAAAAAATATATATTTTGTGGATAAACTGTTCTGAAAATGTGACACTTCTCTTTGCACTTAATTTGCTTGTGAAATTATATTTAAGTGTTTAAATGCAATATCCTGCTTTGAGTGGTTCTAAGCAACTTTCATGTGTCTGAAATGCAGCTAGATTCAAATACAAGCATCTGAATAAGCGGCTCAAATTCCTGAGCATTTATAACTTGTATGGAGGTAAATGTTATTTCCATTTTATCATCTACATGTCAGCACAACTGAAAAGCAATACAAGAAATTTTCTAACGGTATTTTACAGTCAAATATGAAATGTCTTCTTTATATGTGTTATTTCTTGAAATATCTGAATTGCATCACTTTGCTTGACAAGTTGTCTTGACTGATCTTGATTATATATCTTGATTATATCTTCTTCTGAAGTTGTGTATTTTAAGGCAGTGGCACCCATAGGGTGAACTGTTTTGATTTAATTCAAAAGACTTTTGTCTATTGTTTTGGCATATTATTTATGGAGGTCGAATAAAAAGAACATGTAAATCATCATGATTGTTTGAAATAAACATTCCTCTAGTAATGAACTGAGATGTGTGAGAAATACTGAGAAACCTCTCACATTTGACTGAAATCCAGGTTTACAGGTAGCCTGTAACCTTCACTTTATCATTTTCCTTTTTAGAGACAAGAATAAGACTCACTTTACTGTGGGGAGGAAAACAACAGCACTCCTGAAAGGGAAAGTTGGTTATAGGAGCAAGGGAAAACAAGGAGAGAGGGACCTACATGCCCATGATTTGTTCTTGCTCTGTCCACTTGTTGGATTATATGCAAATATTTAAGTATTTACCATTCAATATAAAAAGACTGCACATCTTAACCATGGTAACCATTGTATCACTTGCTATTTAGTATACTTGTCCCTAGCAATGCCGACAAATACCATTAAAAGAAAAACATGTATTCAAGGCTTCACAAGTGTTGATTATATTGTATAAGGTTTTCAGGAAAAAAAAATTCTGTGTATAATACCCTTTATGTTCTCAGTAGTTCTCCAGCTTCTCAGAATCCTTTTAAAACACGAAGAGAGTACAATGACAAGGGAAGATTTGAGAACGACTCTCATAGCATGGCAAACCTGGAGCTTATGGGAATGACTTCTTTTTCCTTCTATTCTTTCTCTCCACTGTATTGTAAGAACATGTTACCATTTGCATTAAATCCTATAACCTATGAAAGTTAAGTAATATTGGGATTTGGGGATTTTAGCTATGCTTTTCATTATGAGCACTCTTATGTGATACCTTACAGTATGTTTACTTACATAGCAGTATGAAATTGATTTGCAAATGAAAGTAAATACATAACATTTCAGGCCAATATTCCAAGATAGGTATTATTATACACACTTTCATTTAACAGTGATGCTACAAAAATAAGACAAAGCCTGGTTGTTTTTTAAAGCTTTGTGTATTTGACCTCAAAGATCTACTGTGAAATTTGCATTCTGTAAATGAGTGCCAAGGAAGTCGCTCTTTCCCTTCATTAAACCTTTCAGCTACTGCTCCTTTGGTACACCCCAAAAGTCAGGGAACATTTGTGTAGCGATCTTGCATAATAACCCTTGTTTGGCATATTTGCATGGAGCTTGGGTGTCAAGGCTTGGAGCACCTGAGGACTCAGCTGCCCGGGCTTGGGGGCCAGCTTTAGGTAGTGGTGCAGGTGGGTGGCTGTGGAGAGAGCTAAGGAGGGCATCCCACCTCGTCACCTGGGTACAGTGTTAAAGCTGAGGTTTTTGGTCTTGGTCCCTGCATGATCTATGCCACAGCCAAGCCTGTGTCCTGGCTGGTCTGGACCCTGTTGCAGAGACTTGGTTCTCTGCCTTGAACTTGGACCTGTTTGGTGATCTGGACTTGTGGCTAAACCTGGTTTCCCTCACTGGTTTTGCTCTGCTTGCCTTGCTCTGCTGTGATGGGACTGTCCCTTTGCCTGTGAAACCTCTGTGGCTCCCTGCCTTGTTTTCACAGTGAGTTCCCAGCTCAGTTTACCCTCTTGAAGTGGCACCTGACCTGGCTGCTCAGACACACTGGAGAGGTGAGGGGGAGCTATGATGCAGTGAGCAAAGCAATCTTGAAGGAGACTAAAGACATCCTTGTGGACTACAGGGAACCAGTAGACTCATTTTGTTCAATGACCTAAAAGGACTTACCTTTCTGTAGCTCTCTTTTGACTAGCTTGAAGATTAAGTACCAAGTTACCAGGTAAATGTAAATTGTACCAGAGGAAGGAAAATTATATATTTTTTCCTATTTAGTAAAATACAAGACTCACTGTGAAAACAGGAAAAAGTAAATCATGTGTATTGCATATAAATAACTCACAAATTTAAGTATACCTTATTTCAGATCGACTTTTCTACAGCTGCAGGCTGGATGGAGATCCTCCAGATATGTACCAGACATCCTAATGTGGTATCTAGCCTTCATGTGAAAGGAGGATCAGCTACATTTTTCCCCCTCTGAAGCTGTCCCCTAACTGCCTTATTTTTGTCTCTCCATATCTCTGCTAGATAACTGGTCTGTCTAGGACACCTTCCTTCCCATCATTTCCATATGTAACTGACTTTTTTGATAGTGACAAAGAACAGAGAGGGGAGTGTTCAGGGAACTCCAGTGAAACTTTTGGTTATGTTCTCTTTTACTCTTGCAGAAAAAGTAGCTGAGAGTGTTACAGTGAGAATGAATTTAGTGGCTATCTTCAGGGCATAGTAATGTTTTTGAACATTTTTAAGAGAGCAAACATTTGAACAGCATGCAGTGAACTATCCCATGGAATTGTTCTTGCGATGGTAAATAATTTGACTCACCTTTGCTGACTAAGCAGGTGTTTTTATATATGGTTTCCAGTTGTACTTTATAAATGACTTTAATTTACAGTGCATTACATGGCTGTGCCTCTAAATCCCCATGCAATAATTTGTGTCCTTTCCCTCGATAGTTTAATTGTTTGTAATTTCTTTTTAAGGTAACTTCTTGATAATCCAATCCAACAACTTCTTTCCCTCACTTCTGAATAATAAATCTTTAGGTACTGCTTATTTAAATTATCCTAGGTACTTATTTTATAACTCTTTCTTATCTGGGTAACACAAACCGTACTATTCTTACACTTCCTTAGGGAAAACAAAGAACACCACAAAAATTATTTCTTTACATAAATACAAACCAGAACATTTAATTAGATTTGCTAGTGTAGCTGACAGGTGGTCTGCATGTACCATAAATGGGGTATATATTCCATGTATGCTTGCACTTAAGTTGGAACTCCACAGTATCTTAATACTGTATGAGCGTCAGTGTAAAGAAAGGTTTTCGTTTCAAAACTAAAACATCATCTTAATAAAATCTTTACAGGAGTTTTTAGGATTCCAAAATCCACAAGGTGACCATAAATTAATGAGAGAACATTTGTGTGAAAATTGCATGAAAAAAACCCAGAAAGAATACATGTCTAAATAAATACAGTCATATGTCCTTTCTGTTTGTTCATGATGGTCTCTGAGCTTGTGAAACAATATCTGAACTTTCCTTGCCTGTCAACAGGATAGGAAAGAGAACTTTAAGAAGACAGTTTTGGTGGTTTACAAGACAGTGCGGTTTACATTTTGATCCTGGTATCGCCTACTTGTCAATTGAAAGGGATTGTGTTTGAGCGAAAGGTTAAAAAAGGTTTATAAGTTCCATGATGGTCTTCTTTTATGAGGAAAATCTGTCTTCACAGTCTCATTAAAAAGCACATCATATAATGGTCATAGAATGTAAAAATAAAATGTATTTATAAATTTTATTTATTTATAATTTTTGAAGGCTAAGTCAACCCTGCCGATTTGTTAATGGAATTTTCTTAGATCTAATTCTCCACATCTGACTATCCCTTCAGTGAGGAAGCGGTACATCTAATAGTTGCTATGACCCTCACTAGCTGATGAAAAGGATTTTTTAAAATGAGAATATTCAGTGATACGTATTAAATACTTCCTAGTAGTCAGTGTGGTAGGGAATTTTTGAAAAACCTGTTTTGCTTGAGAAGAAATATAAAAATTCTGAATTCTTTTTTCTGCTCACTAAAAATTCTGAATTTGCCAGTGGACGTGTGTATCTGGACTGCAGGCCAATTCTGTTGTAGTCTTTTCCTCCTTTAAGCCTTACAAAATGAAGCTACTGTTTTGCGTAGTTGCTAAATACCAAATCTATTAAGCTCGTGCCACATCTTAAATCTTCCATTTAATCTTCACAAAGCTGTAAAATGAAATTAATGAAACAAATTAATGGCATAATCCAGTCCATTAAATTTGCCCTTTTAACCTATGTAAATAGAAATTCATTGATTTTTATGGCAATAGTTTGTAAAACTTAGTTGGTGGATGTAACCTCTTAAAAACACTTGTCTTTTTATGTATTCAGCTGATTTACCCTTCTTTCTTTTAATGCCATGGTGGTTTTTCCTATGTTCAAGTCAGCATTGGAATATGAAATTTCTTTCTGAATTACCTTACTGTCTTCAAAGCATGTAATCCTGAGTGCAGAAATTTTTTTCCTTATCACTGCAAGCAGAAATCATGCAGAAGTTTACAGCCTGCTTCTATAAATAAGGTCATCAGCACACTAAAGTTCAAAGCAGGTAAATAGATGTTCTAATAAAAACAACAGGATGAAATAAGGAAGGTAATTTTCATAGGTTGTTCCTAGTCCTTTAGAGACGGATTTAAAAAAAAAAGAAAATCCCCAAAAAAAGCTTGGTATCCAGAAGTTCATTTAAGACCTCTTGATTCTCTGAATACTTGGCATTTTTTCCATTTTTACCCTTCTTTTTAGATTCAGATTTTAACATGTGAGAAAGGTAGACCTGTTATGATCAGCAACCTTTGTGACCTTGGCTTTTGTAGTCTGGGCACACTAAAAAATTTTAAAGTAATTCCTAGAAAATTTAGTTCACTATTTACAGTCCCTATATGCTTAATCGTCATAAATTAGTAGGGAAAGGGAAGAAGAATATGGAGAAAGGCAATGAAAACCTCACTGTATCAGTTAGAATCAAATATAATAAAAAATTATTAAAAATAAAGTCTTAGGATAGAAGTGTTTCCTAAATTTCCTAGCAAGACTTTTTTTCTGGTTTCCCCCCTCTATTCCTTATTTTAATTATTTTAAATTTGTTTACTTCCTTCAAAAACAGTCCAGACTTACTATAAGTGGATATAATTCACGGGTGATGACTGAAAGTTGACCAGAAGTTTGATGTTTTACTAGTTAGCTGCCTTCGCTTTGGTTTTTTTTGATGGGTTTCCTCCTTATCCTTCAGAAAGGACACAGGACCTTACTGGCTGTAGTCACAGGTGTGCAAATACACACTGAAACAGCCTTTCGCATTACTAATGCTTTTCCTGTTCCTCACATCAATACTGTTACACCTAGGTCTATATGCCTGCAGGATTACGTCTTACTGAGATGTAATAAATAAGGGAAAACTCTTGTTAAGGGAGGATTTGACTTTTCTCTAGTGGTGTCACGTCACTTCAAACTAGGTTAGTGACACTGGGAATAGGAAAGGAAAGTTAAGCGTGTGTGTGCTTTCTCTTCTGAGTCTACTGGAAGTGCTCTACTAGCAATATGGGTATTCTCTCTGGTCAGTTCATCAGAAGTAGCTGAGTCAGGTACCATAAAATAACTAACCCACATTCACTTGCTAAAAGCTCAGGCACATCATACTCATTTTTTTAATTAGTTTAATAGTTACAGGTTTATTGTAGCAATAAAATATGTCACAGCTGTAGCATGTCAATTCAAAAACACTATTCCTTCTTCAGAAGGAGGCTGTCCAGAGATTATCAAATTATTATTATTGTTGTTCAAGGAAAAAAATGAGATGACTCTGTGTTGATGTTGGCATAGAGAGTATTCGTCTGCAGTTGCAGGACTAATCTTGGAGAAAATTCTGATTCATATAGCTGATTGTATGTATCTACATCATAAACTAAAAATGAACTTGGGAGTCCTGGCTCTGCTGAAATTTCACTGAATTACCACGTGAACAAGTACGGCTGATGTCAATAGTCATTCTTGAACACTGTCGAAGCTAAAGGAGGGGCAAGAGCGAAGTTAAGTGGGAAGTTACTAAGGTAACCCTCATGGGCGTAGCGGAGAATGTTAGCGGTGAGGAATTGGATCAAGAAAGAAAATGGTTCTCAGACAAAAGTGTTTTAGATTACTGAGGGCAGAAATGAAGTCCAAAGAAGAAAATAAACAAACAAATTTGAAACTCATCATACAAAATCAAGACAGCAGGCCAGAAAGATGGCAACAAAGAGAGTGGTAGCTCAGGAGAGATGTCTGAGTAAGAATCTTATTGATAGGAGATTTTGCACCGCCAACTAAGGTTATTAAATCAGCAACTAGAGAAATCCTGAGAGAAGAAAAGCGTGTGATTGATGTGACTAAAAATACTTCGAAGAAGATAAAACACTGTTAAATAATATTGATTGTGCAGGTGAAATAAAATATATCTGTGAAAATCTGAAGTAATGTCTCCCACTGAAAGGGTCAAAAATAAACCTTTCAAAAGTGGATGATATGGCAGCAGAACTTAAAATGGTTTAGGGCGCTGGGAGGAAAACTGGGTGATGATCTACCAATAGGGTGAGATTGATACAGTGCAAAGGAGAAGTTTCCTTGGAAGAAACGTACAAATTACTGAACAATTTCTGTAGTGTTGCATGTCAGCATGTTAAAAGGCCTCTGGAAAGAATTTAAAAGAAAACAAACTAAATAGAGTAAGGTATGAAAGGGTGTTAAATCATTGAATGGTTCGAGTTGGAAGGGACCTTAAAGAACATCAAGGTCCAACACCCCTGCCGTGGGCAGAGACACCTCCCACCAGACCAGGTTGCTCAAAGCCCCCTCCAACCTGGCCCTGAACACTTCCAGGGCATCCACAGCTTCTCAGGGCAACTTGTGCCAGTGTCTCACCATGCTCACAGTAAAGAATATCTTCCTGATATCTAATCTAAATCTCCTCCCTTCTAGTTCAAAACTGTTTCTCCTTGTCCTGTCGCTGTACTCCCTGGTAAAGAGTCCTTCCCCAGCACTTCCAGGTACTGGAAGGTTCTGTAAGGTCTCGCTGAAGCCTTCTCTTCTCCAGGCTGAACAACCTTGTAGAGTGTCAATCATAGAATTGACATCAAGTAAGCTTCACACAATCTACCTTTGCTTCATTCTTTTAACTGTTTTTTAAAATTATTATTTCACTGAGTGGATGGCAAACCATATGACCATGATTAATAACACTGTGAGAATTTGGGAAACTGCCTTGCTGCTCTCAGAGATATGTGTACTGTTGGGAAAACTTAAGTGTGAGTATGTGAAGAAGATTTTGGAAATGAGGCCTGCACCGTACAAAGAGCCTAAAGAGTAGTTTAATTATCACAATCAGAAGCCATTAATAAATTTGTAGGAGTAGTGAATTGTGGAATAGATGGGTAGTGGTTTGGAAAATATTTCGGGATGACAATTGTGTGCCTAGGGAAGAGAATCCTTCACTAAACCTAGAGAAGGGGGTCCAGAGAAGACAAGTATGTAGGGAAAAGAGAAAGGGGAAAATTGCAAAGAGGCTGGCTAAAGGCAGAGAGGACTGGAGAGAAATAAAAATTAAAAAAGATTACTGGTAAATAGACAAAGGTAGACTATACATACATTTTGAGTAGAAATACCTAGTTGTATACTGTGATTATGTTGTAAATATTTGGGGGGAAAGGAGTTATTAATGAGAATGATAGTGATGTTATGGATAAATTCTTAGCAACAATCCAACTTCTTCAAAATTAGCAAAGAACACAGAAGATGCTTTGGTAGAGTAACCGTTGTGCTGTACAGGCAAACAGTGGGGAATGGTTCATGCCAAATAGTATTACTGGTCAGAATGTTGATGTTTTCCAATGGGGAAGGGTTTTGACACGTACAAGAGAGAGACTATGGATTCAATGTCCTCTGAAAGCTCATTAAATTTGCTAAGATTTCTGATAGTACTTTTGTTTTTCTTCAATTTATTTTAATATGAAGCTAATAATTTAAAATACTATGACAAAAAATGGTCTAAAATTTTAAACAGAGTAGAAATGAATAAAAAATAGCTTTATCTGTCTGTGAATGAAAAATATACCTTCATCTTGTTTGTTGTTAAAACCCCAAGCTATGTGTCATTTTAGTTTGGCTTGAATATGAATAAATGAGGTATCTCTATTTAGGGAGAACGGTGAGCACTAATATATATATCTTGTTCACTTTGGTTATTGCACTGTTTGTCATGACCCTTTGTTTGTTTTTCAGTTTTGAAGTGTGTGCTTGTCAAAGAAAACCTTGGCTCTGTGTAGGTGCTTGTGTCTGGTGTGCAACCATTGCCATGGATGCAGATTGTAGGAAAGATTTAAGAATATATTTGACCTGAAAACTCTAGCTACATACATCTCTAGCTATACATAGTCATACAGACATATGAATATTCATTCTTTTGAAGAAAAATTCCACCTTTTCCAGAAAAAGGAAATGTGCATGAAATCTGGTAGGTGAAATGCTGACCCTATGGAATCGGTGACAAGTTCTATGTTAGGAATCAACAGACCAGTATTTTGGCCCTGTAATACGCAGTATCTGCAAGTGTGAAGACCTGTGTGTCAGTGAAATTTTATCCAATTCAGGATAAAATGACGGAGGTGTCTTTTGTTGGTGGATGGGAGGGGTAAGAGGCTGCTCTATTGCTTGCTTTCTTTGGAAGGAGTTCGTTTCATCCAATGGTACCATAAACAGAAAGAAATATTTCAGGGCTGCTGTCTGCTTTTCTGTCCCCCCTCACCTCCCCCAACCCCCGAATAAAACTACCTAAATGCTTCAGGAGCTGTGGTAACCTTCTTGGATTGAAATGGAATGTTTTGAGTGCATGTGTTGTTTCTGAAAATGGGATTTCAGTGCTTTTGAAAGATTTCCCTATTAATTTTTTTTTTTTATTTAAATGGAATTGATCAAGGTAAGCTTGCCTAGTGTTTAAAGAGATTATTTTTGCAACTTCTACATCTAGATATATGTTCAGAAAATACAATTAATTTTTTATTTACGAAAACAGAAGCAGTTGGTATGATAGGATAGCAAACCAGAATGAATTACTTCTCCTTGTGGATTGTACCTTTGCAATAATGAACTAGCAAAAAGCCACAGGGTATATAACAGAAGAGGGTATTTATTCTTTTGTATGTATGGTTGAATTAAATATTCTACTAATTGTTTCGGAATTACTTCACCTCTGCAAATAGTTCTCATGAAGGATTTATGTTCTTACCCCTTTAGCACAGCCAACAAAGCCAGAATGCTGGCTGCTACATCTGCACGTCAGCTGACGCGCAAGGAAACGGGTCTCCAGTCACGGTAGTTTACTCTATTGGGAAGGTCAAACGCTTAATTCAAGTCCACTAAATTCCATGTAAATTGAATGTAACTTCTATGAAACTGAGACAGATTTTGTAAATGAGATCAGAATCAAGCCTAATCCCTGAAGTTAATTTGAACACAGGACATACTGCCCTTTATTGTTCTCCTACATTGTCTCTCTCATCACTCCTCTCAAAATAATTTGTTTTTCCTTAACATTAATAATCCAGCTATACCTGACCTTGCTGTCAGGAGATGCACAACTCTGCTTTTAAAGTTTTGAAAATTAATTTCTGGTCTGTATTGGAATAAAACTAACACTTTTGCATACATTCATAAAGCAGAAACACTCTGAAACACTTTTTAAAACTGAAAACTGAATTCGTCTTCTTTGGTCCCCCCTCTCACAAAAGCCTTGAAAGATCCCCATCAGTAAATACAAATAATTCTCTGAATCTATACCTTTAGTTGCAGATATTCAAAACTAGCTACTTCTAGTAGCCTGTTCTCTCTCAATACTGCTTTAGTCATTCCTCTTTAAAATCCTTTGTCAGGCTTGCCCCAATGGCACTTTCTTAGTCTCATTTCTTGCCCTAAATCTCACTCCATCTTTTCCCTCTTTTTCTTCTCACCAACACACAAACCCATAACCTTTCTTTTCACCCATGTATTACCTTCCAATTCCACAACATTTTATTTTCATCAAGTGCTTGACCTTCCCAAGCCGCTGCCATTCCCTCCTTCTTTGGGACCCACCGCATGATTCCAAGCAGGAAGGACTGCCAGTCCTTTGAGCTGGAACAGCCTGCCTAGGGAGGTGTTGGAGTCACTAACCCTGGAGGTATTTAAGAAGTCACTACACCTGGAGGTGTAGACGTGGCACTTCGGGGCACGCTGTAGCGCCCAAGATTGTTGGGTTGCATGATTTGTTTTATGCTTGGGTTTTTGTGTGTATGGTTGGACTCCATGATCTCAGAGGTCCCATCCAACCATGAAGATTCTGTGAGCGGTGCAGCTTTGCTCTTACAGAGATAAGTTTTTCTTAAGGGCTGTCTTACACAAAGTTCTAACAGGTTAGAAGATCAAAAGACAGTTTGCTGTATGCCTCTTCTCTGGTGCTGTACTGAATTTTGGAGCACAGTTCCAGTACTAAGAAGCTGGCTGACTGCAGACATACCACAAGACAATACCTGTGTGCCTGGTACAATCCCCAAATCTGTTTTTTGAAGTTACATGCCACATTTCTGATGGAAATGCCGAATTTACGTTTAGCACAGCATGATTGGCCAGCAATGCTTATTTTTCTAGATTCACCAAAGCCTGCCTTTTCAATTTTGCGGTGAAATGTAACCAAACATATGTTCCACAGCTGAACCTGCCTGTGAGGGTGTGCTGTGTGGGACTGTGCAAGAGAGCAAGCAGAGCTCATGTCAAAGCTTGTATTTGGTGAAGGAAGGAAAGCTACTGACTGATCTTGGGAGGTCTTGTCCATGAACCGTATCCTGGTAGATGGCTACAGAATAGTTCTCTCTGCAGCTATGAGCTTTTACTTTCTTGTGTAGGTTCTTATCTGCACCGAGTGCACTCAGCAGGACCTGCTTTGTTATGATACAGAGGTGGCCTTTCCCCTCTGATAAACATTTAAATGGAGAGAGTCTAGTTCTGCCAAACAGAGTGATTGTATTAGAAGAATAGATCTGTCTAACCATCTAGGTGGCATCAGGGAGCTAGCGTCCCGTTAAGGGAAGAACACTTAGGGCTCTGCAGGCTTTAGCATGATCGTTTTTCCTTGATAGCTTTTAAAAATTACTTGTGTTTCTTCTCCATGTCATTTCCCCAGTTGCTCATGTTGCACATTTGATGAACTTTTGAAATTATTCCTTGATTACAGTTCCTTTCCACCTGAAATACACTTTCTGCCTTTCATACATTCTGTCTTATTTTACAAAAAGTGCTAAAAATACATATTTTTGTGCTCTGTTATTGTGTTCCTGACTGTATCTCAAGTTTTGTTAAATTCCATTTACTAATCATACTAATCAGTGGCCACACAGAGACCTCGAAGAAAATAACCAAAAAGCAGAAAAATGGGAATTTATGCTATGAACGTGCCAGCTGCCATAAACTAGGAGACACCTTATTGCACAAGCACCAGGAAGCTTCCGTCATTTTTAAATACGGACTTTAAAAACCCCCTTCTTTTGCTAAAGTTTTGAATTGCTAATGATGTCTTTAGGGTTAGTTGTCATTGCAGTGGTTTTAGTTTCCTGGTTTGGGGATTTTTAAATTTGGTTTCTAAATAGATGCAGAACCAAAATACTGGAAGAAATTTTTTCCTGCAAGATTTCAATCCCAGTCTTGAAAATCCAGTATTTTATTGTTTATGTTATAAATTGAATGCGGTTCAACATTCTCCTTTTAAAAGCATGTTTTTCTTGACTTGCACTTATATTCCATTCTGCTTCTCTGTAGAGGATCTGCACAAAACATATCTCAACCAGACTCCGAAGCTCTGGGCCTGTAAATGCTGAGAACTTTTTAGAAGGCTAATTCCTTCATTTCTCCCATGCCATAATTGCTTTGCTCATTAAGAGATGGCTGCATTAAATTTATATGTGTATTTTTTTACATCTTCTATTTGAAAACATGAATGTATAATGTCTCCCTGGGACTCTGCACCGTTATGATGAAAGACACGAGTGGAGTCTAAGACAGACATGTTTAATTAGTGAGCAAACTTGACATTTTCAGTGTTTAGAATAGACAGGGAAAAAGCCAAGAGCAAACTAGCATTTTAGGGTGGGTTGTTTGGGTTTTTTTTTAGATTGCAGATAGAAAATAATTGATTTAACATAAATAAAAATGAAACTTTTCTATGGTTGTAGTTGATAAAGGGCCATTAGAGTTAGGATTCAGTGCTTAACCACAAATCTAAACACCTAAGTAGGGTAAAATATTACGACATTTTTGAGTGTTAACCACTCAAATTCTGTAAGCAGCAATGGAAGACCTACATCTTCATTAATAAAATATTTAATTCAAAATCAACCTCTATACAAATCCAAAATGACTGTAATAATCTATTTTCTTGTTTTAATCAAAATTTTTCACAAATATTGTTATTCTTTATTTGCTCTGTGGTAGCACACACTGTACAGCATTATGTAAAGCTGTTAACACAGGGCAGGAATGGAAGTATTCAGCCATTTAATTAATTTGATTAATTTTACTTAAGTCATTTAGGACTAACCTTTTAGCTAGCTTAGAATCTTTCACCCCCAGCTTCACGTACATTGGATTGACTACATCCTTTTAAATACAAGGACTAAGAATCTTGTATTTCTAAGAATTTCTTTTTAAAATTGACTGCTTTTTCTAGGCATGTTGATTCCAATCTCCATCAACAGAAAAAGTATGAAGGGAAAATATTCTTTAATTTCAGGTTCTAAAAATTTCTTAAATGCCCTAAATATACATGCCTGAATTTTTCATTCTGAGTAGAAAAAGCTGATCCTGGCTATGTGTTCCATGGCATGTATTAAAATAGTAAAGAAAAAATCACTACCCCATAGTGATCATCAGTGGAGTTAGCTCTGCGACATACTGAGAAAGGTTTTTTGGTGAAGTCTGAAGTCAGCATAAAGCATTCACTTAACATTAACAACCTGCTGAAAAAGAAAACGTAGCATAGAAAACCATCAAATTCATAGCAGTGTTATATTACTTACTCAATAAAGTTGGTCCACTGTGCTGTGGTACAGCATAAATTAGTGAGGTAGTGGTTGAACATTTCTTACAGAACTATTTTCAAGCCCAAATGGGGACATTGATCAAATGTCAAAGAATTACACCTGTTTGTTAAAACCAAAGAAAACCCCTCATGTTCAATTCTACATACTGGTACGCAGATCTGTTGGTGATCCCTTTGTTCTTCTCAGAAGCTGCACTACTTCAAAACAGGCAGCCTTTAATTAGTACTAGCATTTTGACCTTTGCTTCCAGGACACTTGTTTGAATCTGGTCAGCCTTAGTTGAGTACAGTCATCGGTATTTGAAATCTGTTTCGACATGGTGTGTTAACCTCATTTTCTGTTTAATGGGGCAAATAATCAGATCTCAAATACTATCAGTATAATTGTATCTGACCTGGACATTATTCATTGGCTATCAGTACAGAAGTTGGGAACTAAATGAAGAACAATACTGTCATTATTGCTAGTGATGATAAAGGAATATTATCGTAGCCCTGCTTTTCCTAATTTAGTATTTGTTAAAATAGTTCTAATTTGTCACAAAACCTATCAAAAAATACACAGTAGATGTTGTTTAGAATGAAAAAGAACCTAATCTTCTGATTTTCTCCTTATAATTGTGCCATCTTTCTTCTTTCTCTGTCCATGAGTTTCGTAACCCTCATGCTATCTTGTAATTAATATATACCGTCACAGAAAGTTACGGATTTAGATCCATGGGATGTTACACAGAGTTGTGAATGACTAATATTTAAGAAGGCCAACCATTTGGGCTGGCAGATTGAATGTGTGCATCTGCACCTACTGCTACTCGTGCTATGTAATATTACTCTGTAGATCATATGGGTAGGTGGTCAGGTTTTGGTTTCGACTGCTAGGGACATTTTTTTCTTAGCTGGCAATAGAATTTTCATTCTTTGGAAGTCTGTTATTCTTTGATAGGTAACGAGTGATTCAGTAGAAAGAAGCAGGAATACTTCAATTTCACAGGCCCTTCTAATTCAGGGTTAGAGGATGAAACAGAAGAACCTACCAAATCTGAGAGCTAGGGCCCTTAGGATTTAGCTAAGGCCAACTTTCTCATCTGTGAAGTTGTGTTTTTCATTATATCTGACATTTTTTGAGGGTGAGTTTTGTTACAGATTATTAGCCTATGGCACTGGGCTGGGAAGATGAGACTTCACTGAGATACAGAACACATAAAAAAAAGAGCGAACAATTGAAATTACAGGGTTATTGGTATCTTGTTGTCAAGGTAGCTTGAGGTTGGTTTTGCTGAGAGGAATTCAGCTTGCTTTTATGTGTGATACTATAAAATGAATTCAGTGCCCGGTGTGCCCCAACACTAATTATAAAACTTTCTAAAAACAAAGAACAAACCCCAAACAATTCTTTCTGGCTTTCTTTCACTGTTTAACTCTTCTCATGCATCTCTGGAACCACTGTATTGATTTATACAATTGAGGGCTTTAAATGTGATTGATTACCGTATGTATCTTGCTCTGTCCTGGATTATGTATATTCATGAAAGGAAGAGAAAATATATTTTTACATCAGAATGTTTCCTCAGGGATGTTATTTAGGACATTTAAGAGTCAAGTTAATGAATTTGCTGCCATTAACTTTGAAGGGAATAAGCCCATGTTAGCAAGGAACTAATAGCTTCCTGGGTAGCTGCTGTGCAGCTAATCAGGTAACAAATATATCACAGTCATCAAATTTTACCCGGTTATTCAATAAAGGGGAGTCTAAGAAAGGAAATTTCTAGGAGAATTTAGGGAGAACCTTGAGACATCTTTTTTCAGCCTTCTTCAAGCAATGGAGAGGATTTAGCCAGTGAGTAGATGCCTGCGGTCTTGAGGAGGTCTGCAGTCAACAGACACTGGGAAGATTTCAAAATTATCTTGGCAAATATTTGTAAAAAACTAGAGTGACATCCAGCATGTATATATTCAAGGTACTATGTTTAGGCAGGATTACAAAATGGGAATATTATCATGAGTGCAGCAGGTGTTCTATGACATGTATCAGGAGGTGTATAACCACGACTCAGGAAGCAATTTTTTTACTGTGCTTGTAGTTGTTAAGGCCTCACCTACAGTACTGTAGCTAGTTTTAGACATAGTATGTTAAATAAAATTGTATGTCGTGCTAGAAGAATCTTTATGCATTGCATTTGAAGAGTTGTCACAAACCTCTTCAGTTTATTTTTTCTCTTCAGTTCTCTCAGTCTAGTCTTGGTTGGATTTCCTGGATCTCTAATCTGTTTTTATCCTCTGAATTAAGTCTTTAAATATGGGTTAATTATTTTTGTTTTTAAATCTGTAAGAGGAGGAAAAAAATCTATACAATAACAATTGAACCAGCAGTATTGGATTTATAGTACAACAAGAAAAATTCAGATTAGTTACTAGAAAAAAAACTTCTGAAGGTAGTGAATAGTGATGCATTGGAATAGATTGCCTGGAGATGTTTTGGAATCCCCATAATTGGTAGTTTTTAAGAAGACAGTCTAGACAAACATCTGTCAAGACTGATATGTTTGATCTTGCCTTGGGGCAGAGGATGGATGAAATGACCTCTTGAGGTCCCTTCCAGCTCTTACTATGAATCTATAAAATAATGTTTAAGCTCCCAGGGGAGAAAAGAACTATCCAAGCACACAAAATCTGCTACAAATGACCTTTGATATTTTAACTGACAAAAATTTGGAAGTAGTCTCGGTGTATAGCAAGTAATTACAAGATAAAATTATCCAAACTAACATTAATATGTAGTTTCTTCAATCAGAATCCTATATAAACACATTTTTAGGTTAACTCTGTGGGCACTGTGAGTTAAGTTAAAGCTTCTTGCAGGAAGTAAAACTAAGATTCCGTGTTTGCAGAATGAGGGTCTTAATTTGAAAATCCTCCTGCTCTCTCTAAGACAGGCTTGTAAGAGAGTAAGTTAAGGCTTCTTGTAAGAACTAAAATTAATAATCTCTGATTGCAGAAATTGGGTCTTAAGTTGAAAAGTTAAATAACGCAGAATTGCTCTTGGTCTCTCCAAGGCAAGCCCATCAAGAGAGTATACTGATAAACTTAACTCAGTCTGGAAAATTGTCTTCTACAGAAGATCATGTGGCTCGCTTGGGAAAAGCTCAGTGTCCTTCATGTTTCCAGAGACAGCTGGAATTTGACATTAGAAAAGGTTTGCTTGTAAGAGTCTGCTCGCTTAAGAAGCTCATTTCTTTCTGAAATTCTCTAGAGCAATGGCTTTCAACCTATTGCAGTTTTAAGACCCTTAAAAATTCCTTGGAAGACACTGACTCTAGCATAGTGATTGTAAGGTTGTTAACCAAAAATTCAGTATTAAGAGAACTGCAATGCTAATAGGTGTCTGTATCACAGCTAAAAACCACCCAGTGTTGAGCTGTACTCTACAACGAGGTGAAATTTTCTATAACCAGCCATAGGAAAAGAGCAAGATCTTCTGACAACAACCTTGGTAAAGATACCATTTTGTTTACCTTGCAGATGAGTCTTTCATGGGAAATGTTGTTGAAATATAAGGACAAATAATAAAAATGGAGAGTTTTTACAGGTATTTCAGATCAGAAGAGACCCTGGATGATCTCTAGTCCAATCTCCTGTTCAAAGCAGTGTTAGCTATGAGGAAGTCAGACCAGGTTTCTCAGGGCTTTACACACATAGATCTTCAAGGACAGAGGACTACACAACCTCTCTGGGGAACCTCTTTCACTGCTTGCTTCTCCTGTTTTTTGTGGATCTTTACCATCTTTTGATGCCCTCACCCTTTCAAGGGGGAAGAAGGATTATTTTTTTTTCTTAGTAATGATACTGTCTGTGCAACACCAACAACTGAAGTTCTCAATGTACTTTGGAAACATTAATCTTTGTTAACAAATGGCTATGACTTTAGTCTTTCAACTGCCTTACCATCATCTGTGAAAAGAAATGGTAACGCTTACTTGCCTTTGAGTATTGGAGAACCTTTGCTGAAAATTGTATATATGTTAATTAAGATGTTTCTCCTACAAATTAGGATATTTTACTCTTGCATAAACAACAAAATACTTCCTATCCCTTTTTAGATTTGAAATATTCAAAAACTGACAAAGTATTAGCTCAAGGACTAATTTAATAAGAAAATGCAACTACCATTATCTCTTACTGAATTAAAGGACATCGAGACTATCAAAAAGATTAATCTACTATGTTGAAAAAAGCCTTAGACGTTCATCCCATTGAAAAGAATTGTGCTGTTGATTTCATTGCTTTCAAATAAGTTGGTTCTGGAAATACAATTAGGTATCAGGATGCAGGAAAAAAATAGCTTATTTTCTATCATCAAAATGGAAAAACAAGAAAGAATTGAGTGCACTCCCCATACATGCGAAAAGCTTTTTCTAAACAACTAAATTAATTCATCTTTACAAGAAAGCAGCAGAGATAAATCGTTCTTCTATCTTCAAAGAAGACAACTTTGCAATAACTAATATTCTTGAAAGAAAATTGATTATAGTTCTTTTTCAAAGAGTATAATACAATTTTGGATAATATTCCTTTTTCTGAGTCATTTACATAAAATATTAATTTAAGCAAATTAATAAGAATATCTCTTAAATTGTGATTCAACGTTCTTATCAGTCAGTAGTTTAAATGAAGATGATATGAATAAACACATGCAAATCATACACATGCTGCAGAGCAGCAAAACAATTACTGAATGGTATAGTGAGGAAATGCAGTCTAAAGTAGACCCCTAGCCCAGTACAAGTGTGAGATGCTGCCTGGTGATCAAGTCTGCTTTGTATACTACTCTTACAGCTGTATGCTGTCAGAGAAAAACACAAAATGCAAAATTCAGTAGACACCAACCTGCTGAGCTCTGTCCATATAGCCACTGTTCATAACAAAAGGAGCTTTGCTCTTTAAGACTCAAGCCTGAAAAATAAATAGCATGAAAGGAAACCTATCATGTTATTATAGCTCTCCTGGTAGATATGAGGACAAGCTATTCTAAGGAGCTCTTCATTTTGTCCAGGAATCAAAATCTTACAGGAGTGATGATTAAGGCTTTTAACTGCAGACATGCATGGCCTGATGAGTGACTTCTCCAAACCACTCAGGTTGTGCTACTAATGTTTTCTGGTTTGGAAAAATTCTTCTAATTTGTTGTAAATAGCTTGACTGAGATTGCGTCTTCCTAAAAGGACTAGTGGGAGAAATATCCTGTTTGCTGCCGGTTCCGCACTGGCAGGGTGCTCAGAGCTGCACAAGTGGTAAAGGACATTTGATCTTATTTCTTCTTGAAGCAAAGCTGTAAACCCCCTTGGGACACTTGACAGGGTTTTTCCATCACATAAAGCATATTCTGAAAGTAGTAAAATGTTTACTTGCCAGCTGAAACAGCTGTAATGTGCTGCTCTTGATATGTTGTGCCCTAATTCTTCTGCTTAAACCATGTGAAATTTGCTACCTTTGATAACAGTCTCACCTACCTCTTTTAAAATAGCTTAGATTGTGACTTAATATGTTCATCTGCTCTGTCCTACTAGTGCAGTTTATATTCTTCTCTGGAATATATATGAGCTTTTAAATTATTTATGCTAGGCAATGTTGCTGAGAAGAATAATAATCAAAATAGCAGACTTTGATAAATAGAATAACTTTTTTTCTGTCTCTTAAGAATCACATGAATTCATGTTTTGCTCATTTTACCAGTGAGGAAAGAGTGAATTTAAATTACTTTCCTAAGGAGAACTCTATCAGAGTAGGTAGTATATAGCATCAACTAGACTGTAGCATTGTGTACACTTTATATATGTGATTAGCACAATAAAATTGAGGCATTTGCAAGGATATTCAGTGCCCTTAAAAATTAAATCATCTTTGGTTTGGACTCTAGTGATAGCTTGCACAATAATAAGAAGTAGAGGAGGAAAACTTGCCAGAATCCTCTCAACTTACACTTGCCTTTCCTTCTTTGTTATTTTTCTCTATGTCCTCAGGCTGAGTGTGAGAAAACAGCGAGTATTCAGAAGCTCTGAGTGCTTCTTCCACCTGATAAACAGACAAATCAATGAGGAAGCACTCCCACAGCTTAGTTTTTTGGTTTGATAATTATGTTTTTTAACTTCTCTGTAAATAAGCTTTGAGGTATAAAAACCAATAATGTATGTTTTTCCCTCTGTTTCTACAACAATCTGGAAATGGGGAGACTAATTTGTAGGGTATAAAAGGATAAATTAGTATCAAATATAATAGTATCAATGAGCATCAGTCAGCCTTAGGAGACTGCAGATGAATGAGGCAGCTGATCAGGATATTAAAGTCAATAGCTGATTTCATGATTAACAGAAAAAGGTTCAGGGCCACGAGGTGTTTTTATTTCTTCTCTTTGCCTTGCAGCAAAATGTTGCTCCAGTCTGGCATGACAGAGAAAAGAGTGCCAGAACAGCCCACCTTCAGGATCTCTCTTCATCTGACAAAGGGTGATGTTTGTAGGGTTAGGATTTCCTCCACTGTGACATTTCCAGGAGTATAAGACACAAGAGATAAGCTCCAAGAGCTAAGACAGCTTTTGTAATCAAACCTTTTAGTTTGATGGATGCGTGGCATTTAGGTCCATTGATCATTGACATAATAGCAAGGAGAAAAGGCATGAAGATACTGTGTTGTCAAAGCTATAGAAGGGTTTTCTTTTTTTTCCATTCTGATAGCAATATTTAAAGAGAAAACTTCTACAATGTAATAGAGAGAACGCTTGTGAAGATGAAGTTTATTTAAAAGTCATTTGTGCTTTTGGTTTCCTTCAAGAAAAACAATTTTAACAACTTCTAAAGTGCTAGCAGCCTGAAATGTCAATAATGAATCCAGTTGAGGAAAAAGTCTGCTTCCTGGCAGCACTTCATGGATGTGCTACCTGCATTTAGGAGCACAGGCATACTTCTTAGCTAGGGCAGATATTTTGGTCATTTGCCATGAATTCTGAAACACTGTTTGCAAAGTTAACCTTGTAGTTGTTTAGACCCTAAATATCAATTAGTGTACACTGGAATGTACACCTAGAGCAGTTATTCTTTGTCACAGAGAATAGCTGAGCACTTATTTTACGGATGGTGGGTGTTTTTCCTCTTAAAGGATTACCCTCTCTAGCATGTATGTACACCATAATCTCTATATATACTGCTATATATTTCTGCTTCCTGGCAGAAAGATCATTAAGGGTTTAAGCTGTATGATTATAATTCTCTTACTATCCTCAAGTAAAACCTGGGAAATGAGAGAAAAGAACAAGATGAAGGACATTTCATATGCTTTTTTCCTATACTTCAATGTTTATCTGCTATTTTGCTGAGATAGGTGAGAATAACCAAAACAAATGAAACTTCTTTCTTTCACCAGCCTAGAACACTGATGCTTTCTTCTCTTTCTATCAAACTTGAAACATGTTATTGACTTTATATAGTATGTGCAACAAGAATTTTTTGCTATAGAATTATTGTATATACTAGAGTAAACTTCATATTAATAGCTAGTGAACCTTCTATATCTTAGAGGCACATAGGTGTGACATCATAACTGTCTAAATATTCAGAATTGAGTATTATTTTTTTTTCTGTCTGTGGGTGATTTCTGTAATTAACTAAAAGGAGAAGTTATATTATTCTTATAACTTCAGTTGAATTAGAAAAAGTTCTAAGGTCTGCTGCAAGCATAGCAATGAAACTTGATATTGAAATATTCCTTGGAGAAGAGTAGTTCTTTTGGTTAGTTTGAAAAAAGAAATATTGAAGGAATGTTTTTGTATGCTGTAGTGACTACAAGAAAATAGCTCCTAAAATAAGCACGCACGTCTCTCACAAACTCAGGAAATCTTGGCACTTCCCAGCTAAAATTAGAGTTCTGCTTTTTTTGTCATTTATTTGTTTATCTTATTTTTAAAAAGAAAATGCAGTGTTACTGTAAACCTCAGTGCCTTGGCAGAAAATAGAGGTTTGAGAGCATTATAAGTAGGAAAGAATGGCAGTCATTTCTCGTCCTGGCCCTCACTAAGTGTATCACATCCCACCCGTGGCGTTCGCAGATGTCTGTTCTGTAGAGGAAATTACACACGTGCACATATATATCTCTCTATATATGTGGTTTAACCTTCTGCTAGGTGCCCACTGCCACCCAGGGTAGTGCTTCTGCTCCTGACTCCTGGAATTTGAAATAAGCTCATGCTAGCTATCTTCATGGGTAGCTCTCCCCCTGCTATCTCATCTGTACTTGGAGTGCAACCGGGGTGCCTGAGAACATGGAATTGGGACTACCGTTCTTTCAGGCACAGAGAAAAAAAAAAATCAAAATGAATTTGGAACATTCCTATTTATATAAAATAAATCAAGTCAACCAAGGCAATGTGGAAGATTTGGTGAAGGAGGCATTTTAAAATAGTTATCTAATTACAGCACTTCAGCAATTGCACCTTTTCCCCTCCAGCCACCACTCTTGCACTTCATTGTTAGTGGGGTGGGTATGGTGGAATCGCTGAGCCTGGCACAGTGAAGCACAACGGCTGCTTGTATGGGGACCGCACTGGCAAACCCCCACCACTGCTGGTTTGGGGGAGGCTTCTCAGGCTTCCCTGGAAAACCAGCCGTGCGTGTTGCCAACCTCACAATCACGCCCTGTACAAGGATGGGGACTGCAGAAGAGCAGGATCCTTGCACAAGATTCTTGAGAAACAGTCTCTTAGAGCAACAGGCCCTTCCATTTTGGCTGAAGTTTACTTGTAATCCTAAACTCAAGTCCCGCGTGGGAAAGATAAGGGTTATCCATTTCCTTCCAGATGTATTTCAACATAATTCTTGTGCTGTATACAGTGTTGTAATATTGTTTATTGATTCAGTGGGGGGAAAAAATACAGACAATTCAATCGGTAGGATAATTAATAGTGTGCATTAACACATGAAAACAATATGTACTGGATTTTGCTGTCAAGGAAAATAATTCTGTGTTTCCTGTCTTCTGACTGCGGATTTATATGTGGTCACGAAATCAGTAGTAGTTTACTAATAGATAATTAAGATTAGGTAACTCAACAACTCAAGACATGAGAGAGACAGGTGTCAATTTTTCTTATCGTTAATCATAGCCCATTGTTTGAATGACAACATACAAGAAATGTGTGACGTATGGAGTACAATTTCTGTATACCTAAGAGGTTATACACTTATTGGATTTAGAGTAAAATCTCTTGGATTTGTTTATTTACTCTTGTAAAGAATAGGAAATAAATAGCAATGTTCTTTGCTTTTTACTTCAGAACAGGTAATAGAAACATCATTAAAAATAACCGACTGCTACAGAAATACAGTACCTACATGAATATACAAACACATGAAACCATGGCAATGATGAATGCACAGCCTTGCGCTACCTTGAAGCCTAGAAAAGAAAAAATGTACGTACTGAATCAAAAGATTTTACAGTGTTAGTGCGAGCTACACAACAGGAATCAACTCCTGAAAAAGCAGTGTTTTACTATTACATAGTTCTGTTCTTCTTTGTCATCTGAAAGAATAAACTTTGGTTTATTGTGATTACATTTTCAGTTGAAAATATGACGAAGAGTTTAAAGCTCTGTGCAATTTCCACTTGAAGTATAACGTGCTAAATATGTTCAAATTATATACCAAACATAAAATTGAGGTTAAGTTCTAAAACTTCTTGTGATCTGTAAGTGATACTGTGTAATTATTTCACCACATAACTAAGGATAAATTTAGTCATGTAAATGTGCATACTAAATATATATATCCAACATGCCTTTACTCTTAGACTGCCCCATGTTAAATACACGTCTCAATTACTGAGGAAAATATTGTCTTACTCCTTTTGGAAAGTACCTTAACTCTCCACCATATATTTTTCTCTCCTTCCATTAGCTTGTTTGACCATTTTCTTACTAGTAGACTGTGTTTGCAGCAGTGCTGGCCCTTATGTGCCAAGGACACGGGGATGCCAGCGTATTGCTCAAGGCAAGCCTCTCAATTCACATTGTTCAGGAACTCCACCTTTCCTCTTTTGGGGAATTTGCAGAAAAGATAGAGGTGAGAAATGAATATATTGCTGACAAACTGTAAATGTGGACAATAGCTTGTCTGTGTCTTGCTTGTGGAAGGAATCTTAATGCAAATTAAGCTTTCTATTTTGACATGCTTCATAGATTTTAAAATATTATTTCTCTAGATCATTGTTCATGTAACAAAACTCATGCAGAATTATGCAATATTCCAGATGTTTATTCACTCTGGAAAATCATTTTTCTGTGTTTATGTGTAGGTATTCTCGAAGAGATGAACTCAAAATACAGTAACTCAGCATCTCAATTCTAAACATTTAGTGTTCCCTTCTGCACTCCCTTTGGAGCATATGGCTCCTGGAACAAAAATGACTGTGTGTCTACAACTCACACAATGGAGGCAGAACTACAGAGAACTCCAGATCATAAAAAACTAGAATTCCCATTTTGCAATTCAACCTGTGTCGCATTTTTCTCTTTTCATTTGACCTCGCTTGAATAATTAATGTGGGACTAGCAAGGACATACTTAAGGAAACAAATTCAATGTGATGATGATAGAAAAATCATTATTCAAACATAAGTTTTCTATACAAAACCTGGAATAATTGGCAATGTTGTACTAACCTCAACTAATTGGTCATGGTGTTGGATTTGTTGGACGTAACCGTCCATGAGGGTTTTTTTGGGGGGAGTGTTTGTGTATGTGCTACATTTTTTAATCAAATAATATGATAATTCCTCCAGTTGGCTGGGAAATTGGTGATGGTTCCTTCTATAGTTCCGAAGTAACACAGAGATTGCTAAATGTGGGGCTGAATATTATTCTGTGATCTTCAGCTGGCTTAACAGAGTCTGGTTGGCTTGAGGACCAGTAGGCTTGAATTCTCATATTCAAGGAGCACTGCTGAGACAGCAGGGCAGAATCGGAGCCCACAACACACAAAGATACCTTCTGGAGGAAAGCTTATAAATGTGTGTTATGAAAGCCATGCTATAAAAAGGCTGAGTGAAATATGGCATCACTAAAATGCATAGCAAAACACAGTGTGATTTCCATGCTGCCAAAATTTCATTCTAATTCAGCAGAAGTTTCTAGAATGAGAGAAAAGGTCAGATACACAGACCTGCATAGAGCGTGAATATATTTTAATCAAAGCTTACTTTTATTGACCTGATATCTCCTAAATTTTAATACAGACATAACTCTTGTACTCAGAAAATCTCATTTGAAATAAGATTTAGAAAGTGTTGATGCCTTTCTATAGCTAATCAGAAATAATTTCTGAATCTGTGGCAAATTAAGCTGATAACTTTGAAATCTTTCTAAATGAATGCCTAAAGTTGGAGGCAGATTGGTACTCTGAGAGCAGCAGTGCTGATCTTCTGGCATCACATGGAGGTAACAAAAAAACCCCTTAAATACACATTGCCAGAAGTTATTTTACCAGTTGGTCCTTCTAGCACACAATATGAGATTGAATGCTTGAGGAACAAGTAGCTACTGGATTAATTACATCTGAAATTTACTTTTCAGTAAATGAATCCACAATAATGTCTATTTTAAGAATTCACTAAGATGAACCTGATGTTATTTAGAAGGTTACAGTTGGCTTAGTATCAATGTTCCCTTTCCAATCAAAGGGAGAAATACAGAAATTAAAAGTTTGTCTCTTGCTTTAAAATAGGTGAGTCATTGTTAGGGAATATGCTGCAGTGTTTTTTAAATGTAGCTGCTTATTTTATTTTTTCATAGCTACAACCAACTAACAAAATTAAAATCATCTTGTAAATCAGTCATTTGGGTGTAAAATAAAATACCAACACCATTAGAGGCACAAGACTTTTGCTTCTGTGGTTCTTGCCATTTATTTGGCGTGAATACATCTGATCATAAACCCAAATGCTCCCGTCAGGCGTACAGGTACAAGTGAGTCTAAAATGATTCTTGCAGATGATTGCAAGAGCATGTCAGTGACTTACTTGCCCATAGGAAAGCCAAAGTCAAATTGTTCCTGAGATGGAATCCAACAGAGCTGAAGGAATTGAAATGTTCAAAGTGAGATCTACAAATCCCCATTTCATTTTCATGAGTATTATGAAGATTTGTTTGGCTCTTACTGAAGTATTTCCTGAGAGTATTTTATAGTGCAGAATGCTTCATGGGTCTCATCTGCTTTGATGTACAGAGCATGCTGAAAAGAACCAGTTTTTGTAAGTCTTAGACTGGTGTTTTGTAGCTGTATAACCACTTGCTTTGTAGTTGTAGTTACTAACCCCTTGCCTTCCTGCCAGAAGAACCCGCCACACCATATTAGTTACCATTTTCCATTTATGCTGCCACTTCTTTTCTGCCTGTTCATAATTCAGGTTTGTGTGAAGGTTAAGGAGGAAATACGTAAGTAAACTTGAACATGTATTTCTAAAAATGAATGAGTTCTTAAAAATTATCCCAATCTTTTACTCAGCAGGTGACTTGCAGTCTTGCTTGTTACTTTCTTGAGATTTGCTTACCAAAGCCTGGCCAGAGTCAGACTGGGATCTTCCTGTAGGAGGCATTCGCTTTTGTATGTGAAAGAGGGACTTAGCACTTTTCTCACTTATGTTCTGATAATTTCCACCACAACTTCCAGTAAAATGGAGATAGTAGTTATGATAATGAAAACAGAGAAGGGAACAAACACTCACCAGGTTCAAAAGAAAGAAAATACACAAATGAGTCACTTCATTCTAAGCTCCTATCAAGCAACACAGGAGATACACTGAATATCCCTCCCTCTCTCTCTCCCCCCTTTTCTTGTCCCCCCCCCTCTAAAGTCATTGTAAAGCACAGCTGTGACTACTGGCAATTCTTGTTCCACATGCAGGTTTCCTAATAATGCTGAAACTTAGCTTTCAAAATATAAATTTTTATGGAATGAAATATTGCTGCTGTTTTCTACTTACAAAGTAGCACAACATGCCAGAATTTCAAGCAATCAGTTGGAACAGAGTAATAATAGTCTCTGTTTGCTGAAATTTTCTTAGAAGCAAACACTAGTGATACAAAGTTACTTCCAACCTCTCATTCTGTCTAATCTAATCTTCACTTGTATTTGACCACTATTGCCATGGTATCTGAGAAACAACCAAAAATCAAAAGTAAGAATACTCCAGCGTCTGCCTCTCTTCTGACCTTCCCAGCGTTTATGTTGCTTAATTAAATTTCTGAAGAGTTTTCTGGGAGGAGTGATAAGAGCCATACAGAGAGAAAGGCAAGTTGTAGAGGAAATGTTGCACTTTGTTCTGAGCTTAAGTGTTGTTCTCACCTGCAAAGAGCTCATACAAAGTTTGATTTTTCCAACAAGTAAGAGGTGTGTCCCTTAGATCCTCACTTCTTAAGAAACATTTTATTGCTACAGCTGTACTCTGTTTTATTCAGCTGGAGCACATAAAGAAACACAGCATTTCCCTCTCCCCCCCTCCTTGCTGTTGTTACCTGAATATTTAGTGCAGAGCTTCCTGTATGACTCTGGCTTTGAATTCCTAAATTCTGCTGTTCCTTCTTTATTAACACTTACCTACACTAATTTACAGCTTCAAACTATAAGGGTTGTTATGAAAGACTGCAAATAGTAAGGGCTCTCTACAGAAGATGATAAAATCTTTGTTCTTCACACAAGCTGATATATAAACACTGCTGCAAAAATCCTCTCCACGCTCCATGACGTTCCAGTACTTCACATGTCACTTGAACATGGACTGGAAGTAGGTCAGGCTTTTGTAAAGCTTCTATCTTCAGATTTGGCTTGAGCGCAACAGAATTTCATAAGAGGAGGGTGTCTGCAGGAGCAAGGCAAGTTTGTAATGAAGAGACATAGCACAAAGAGAACTTAGGCTTTGCTAGTTGATTTTACATGAAATGCTTTGTGCACGGGGACTTCAGGACTTCCATGCTGCCACACGGGTCAAACTCACTTGGTTTTGCTGAGGTTGGCACGCGTTGATGATATTTGTAAGATATTTGGACAGATTGTTTGAACAGGACATTGTTTGGGGCATCTTACCTACATATGAGGTGCTGGCGTTTCTGTCCACATTCTTGAGCTTCAACCATTGTATTACACTTCTCCTGTTAAATATGTTTTTGGTACTTAGGTTTTGGTTACAGAAGCCATGCCAAGTTACCGTCACAGGTCTCATCTCTTAGACAAGGAAATCAGTCAACAAAGTGTGTTGCTTCTGATACAATAAAGTCTGTAAGAAGGCAGCTCTACTGAAAAGTAAACAGGGGGATAGTTGGTTAACCTTAAGAAAGTGATGTCAATTCTGAGAAGACAGAATAGACTTGCTTTTTGTTAGGATTAGCAAAAATTCAATAGCAGGGCCAAATAAAGCTGTGTGAATTACAACCCCTGCTGAGATATACAGGAAGGATTTACTGGGTGATGTGCTGACATGAATTGCCCTTTGTTCTCTTACCAGTGTAGACCATAATGACCTGTGGACACTATATCTGGACACGCAGAATAAATTCACGTAGTATCTTGTGGCATCTCAAAAATAGTAAACTTCCCAGCTGTCTTGCACGACAATTGTGTCAGTCTTTTGCTATGTTGCCAGAGGAGAAAAGCAGAAGGTGAAATCAAAAAGGAAGATGTTGAAGGGTTTTGAACTGTTTTCTTTCCTTTGCTAATCAAAGATGCCATCAGCATAAGTTAAGGCAGGATTTTAAAGTGGTTTGTTTAACTGGTGTTGGTGATATTACACTCTGCATTCCCTGAATGGGAAGGTTTTCATTTCATGCTCCTTCATACTTGCAGCGACATTATGAGACTATAATCTATAGGCTAAACTCTGTTTTATTGCTTTCCTTTCACAATCACATGATTCTATGTAGTAATTAAGGTCTTTTGCAAAAGTCATGAACATCAGCATGTTGCTAATTTAAAAAGCAGTTACTAAATAAATGCCTATCATGCAGTGCACACGTTCCACTGTGCACTTTGCTTATGTTTATATTACTGTTTTCATTTTTATTTCAGCTGAGTAAGAGAAGTCTAGACAAAATCCTGCTTTCTAATCAGGTAGATAGGCAAGGATATTTAGGCACATAAATTGCAACATTGATTAAGGTATGCAACAATCCACCTACAGTCCCTAGTGATTTTAATGTGTGAATTTTCTGGTCATTGCACATACAAAATCTTACAGAGGTAACTAGTTGTTCATATGCAGAGAAAACTAATTGTCATGTACAATCATTGGTGTGTTTCTACGGAATGGTCTGCATCTGAAGCTTTGAGAAATGTGGCCCTTAATGAAATAATTTTGGATTATAGGGTTCAGGTTTTTAAAGCTAATTGGGGGATTTTGATGCCAGATTCTCATTTAAATCTACTTAATTCTTTTGAAAAAACTCATCTTCAGCAACTATTGATTTTAATAGATGAAATAAAAAATCGGAGCAAAACAACTATTCAACAATTTTCATGAAAGTTATGTCTACTAACTTATGTTTTCTATAGAAATAGAACAGTATTGCTGTGACAAAATCACTGGTATTTGATTTGCTATAGCTAGAAATAATCCTATCTATCAGAAATCTATATTACCCAAATTATCATATTTTACCACTTATTTTCCAGTCTGTGTTAGCACTTCAAGATAGACATTGCTAACATTAAAGCTAATATCAAGACTGGGGTAATATTATTTCAAAGGTCCCTGGTTACATGATAACAACAGTCCGTGGCCTTGCTGACCTCTGTGATAAGTAAGAGACCTAGGCACCTCTTTTCATTTTGTGTATTGAAAGGTAGAGTCTCAAGTTAAATAGGGTAAAATTATTAATAAATTCCTTCTGAAATTTTAAAAGTAACAGAATCAAAGTAAATTTTAGAATCAAGTTGGATTTTACTATTGGAGGAAAGATCTGTGTATTAATACGCAAACTTAGGGAAAACATGTATGCACGTCCTTTGTTGGACACACCTCAGGGAGGGCCTTTAATTCTCCACTGTGATTATTTTGATTCCACACCCAAAAAAAATGGTCCCAATTCTACTGTAATTCCTTACATTAAATTCTTTTAATTCCTAAAAAAACAGATTGGCATTTTTTTAGGGAAGTTACACGTTGCTAATATGGTTCTCAATGTGTATTGAAGACACTTCTTTTTAGTTACTCCTTTATGTCTAAAAGCATGCAGATTTTATTAAATGTAAAATGCTGAAAGGAACACAGAATCCATTTTACATGGCATGTCCTGCTGTGGCCTTACTTTGCCAAAGAAAAGTAGCAAAAATGCGCTAGTAATATCCTTTGTCTTCATTATAAGAGTCTGTGTTACTGCGTTCTTTCTGATGTAAGGCCATTTACCTTGACTCCCAACTACATTTAATCTCATTACATTCACTGTCATTATAGCAACATCTTTATTCCACTTGAAAGACTTTAAAGCTCTGGAGGACGGTATTACAGTAAGGGCAGAATATGCTTTATTGAATAGGGTCCTGTGTAAATTCCAGATACGATCATGCCATCCATTTTTATGAGCCTGTTCACATGATTCTGGGTCAATGCAACAATTGTGATTCTCCCAGTTAAATATGGGAATGGGAAATCAGACCATGAATAAGAGTCTTAAACATTTTAATATTGAAAGGGCCAAAAAGGATGTATTAAAAGATCTTAATATAGATCCTGACTTAAAAAAGAACTTCTGTACTTTTCCTTCAAAATGAAAACATGTATAAATATAAATGCTAATGTTAGAAATAAGAGCAAATTAATTCCAAGACAGGAAATGACATCACTGTAACTTACTGCCAATGTAGAACTCAGTATTTCAAGAATCGTATTGGGTTTTGTTATTTTAGTAACAAAATCTACAATGCTGAGTTGAATAAGCCTTACTCCTGGAAAAAAATGTAAATGTCATTTAGGTTACTTGTCACGGGACCAGCATCAGAATGGAAATTTTCACGGACAAAATGCTGTAGAAAACTAAAAAGCCAATGCGTTAAGGTTGGGATTTTCAAGTCTTGGACAGTTCGTGAACAGCCCATGGGGCTGTTAAAGGTGTCCCAGGCAAGTCCTGAGAGGCAGCAGGGCTCCCAGCAAGGTGGTAGAACACAGGAAACTACTGTCATCTTTTCTATCTGTCCAGCTCTCTTAGACCTGTAAATCTCATTTCTGAAAAACACGTCTTTGTGCTGGATTATCTCATTCCTGTATTCTCGTAGGTGGTTGTATGGCACAGCAACTACAAGATGCGTGGAAAATTTCTTTGGGATCACTTAAATTACTTTCTACATTACTTGCTCTAGAGAGTGAAATAGCTATGTGAAATTAATGGGTCATAAGATCTTTGTGAAAAAAATAGTAAAAGTTTCTTAATGTGTATTTGAATAAAGTATTCTTGAAGTAATCAGCATGACCAAGCTGACAGATAGACTTATGCAGTAACTGAAGGGCAAAACACTGGTTCTTGCCTTTGGTCAGCGATGACGTTGTATGATCCTGTCATTTGTTATGGTAGGTTTTATTAGGTGTGTTATTATAGGCTACCCGTAAAAATTTATGTACTAGTAGAAAATAAAATTACAGTTTATCAGATTATTTCTCTGCCTCTAACTATCCCAGATGAGTAAAAACAGAGATGTGCAACGTACAGAGTTCTTAATGAATCCAGACCTAGAGGATGATAATGTTAAAAATGATTCTGTCTGCTCTTTAGCCTTTGAAGCTGCAGCCTCCAGTGCTGATCCAGGGACTGACCCAAGGGAAGGGTAACAGTAAAAACTGTGAGTTTCATTGAGATGCCTACTAATGATATGATTTTGCTTTGAAAGGGGCTACAAAATGTAAAGACTGGATATATCTTAGGCCAATATATGCAGAATATATTTTCTTTTTTTTTTTCAGGGACAATCTTTCTGCTATATTAGATTAAGTAAATATTCACGTTGCTAATTGGTTTATATAATTTAGGTAAATGGTGGTTTTTGAAGTTGACTAGAAGTGCAAGATTAGTCGTATGAACAGAAATAATTGCCTGTGTAGCCATTTCAGTAACCTCTGCTATTCTCTCCTTTTTATCTCACTTTACAAAGCAACTTCATCAGGCCATAGCGAGCATTGCTCACACACAGCCTGTAAGTCTTGCTTTAAAGGTGCATATAAATGATGAAAGGAGAAACAAGACAGGCAGGAAATAGAACTCAGTGAGGTTATAGATTCTTGCAGATATTTCTTCCAACCTGTTATTCGGTATAAAAATTTCCTTTTCCCTCATGCCACAGAACCATACTTCCATTCTATCTGTTCCTGGTTGATCCATGGCACAGTATCTTCATCATTTCTATTGAACTTGGGAGACATAAGATCAGGCTGACACAGGGCTTCCTCACAAAAAGATTCATTGGTTTTTCCACTGAACAGAGTTCTCATTACTGGGGAACACAATCTAATTTCCACTTATACAATGGATGGGTCCCATAGTTCACAAAAATACATGGAGGGAAAGGGTGTCTTACAAACCTATCGCTCTGTCTTTGGTCTCTCAGAGATTATCCCCAAGTGAGTTCTGCAAAATGCCATTTATATATCCTTTTCATATGCAATTCGATACAACCATGTCTAGAAGTCACATTTGTCCCAGGTAGCACTGTTAAATGTTTGTACAAGACTATTCCTGATGTAGTAGCAGGACTCTCTGAAATCTCCTCAGAATGATGATCCCCTCTTACTACTATGCATTTTGATGGTCCTGAAAAATCATTCTGAATCACTGTTTTCAGTAGCCTTTATATGCATTAATATTAAATTTCATATTTGCTACTTACTTCTTAAACAACTTTGCTCCATAATTAAGCTAATGACTTTATTGCTTTTCTCCTTTCTGGTCAGACAGGAAAACAGTTTCTTTTTCTAGTATTCCCACTCAGATATGTTCTACTTTTATCTAAAAATTAAGAGATTTGACCGCCTTGTCTTTGTCTTCTGTATTAGAATTACCCAGATGTAATTTAATATTGGGAGCTACTAAGTAATCCCTGTTTAGATAGTTTTGTGTTCTAAAGGTGCTGCTTTTGTCATTTAGTGAGCTTTCAAATAGTAACAGGTTGTCTGTTTTTGCCACTGGCTCTCCATCATGGTGGGAAGTGTTCCTGCTGCAAAAGAATCCTGTAAGGTCAGTTGGTTTTGTATTTCTAAAACTTGTACAGCTAAAAACTAATGGTTGATATAATTTGCAGTTTGGGGAAGAGAAAACCTAAATATGGCAGGTGCACAAACCTGTAGCAGAATCCTAGCAACAGCTAAATCTACAGAAAAAGCTTGACCTGACCTTATTTTTTCCTCAGACTGTGTATGAATTTAATTATGTAGAAGTTGAAAAAGGAAACATGCTAGACAATCCTAGTAGACATGCTTTCACCTACCCTGACTGTTCTAAAGGATTCCAAATCCATAATTCTGAAGGAGCTTTTTCTTCAAAAAACCCCCAGAAAGGTAGATAGAACGTTCTTCAGATAAAATGTTTGTAGAATTGGAATCTGAAATACTTTCTGACACACTTCTCCTCCTAATTGGATTTTAATTCAGCAATCTGAGAGATTTTACAGAACTGATCATTTGCTTTGATTCTGTGAATACATTCTCCTCGAATAAAGACAATATCAATATGAGAAAACAATTGATGAGAGGAAGAAAGACCATTTTCCTATGCTCTAAAAATGTAGTTGTCCATTGACAGATGGTAGCATATTCTACAATTCGCTTAAGGCATATCTCAAGGAGAAAGATGTAGTAAAGACTTATATGGGTCTCTCAGTGGAACGTGTCAGTATCTGGTGTTGGGGATGATTCAAGTCCTCCACCACCTTGCCATCAATTTTCCTAACTTTAGCTACTTGCTGGAAACAGTTTTTTTATTTGCTATTGATATGTGCAAGTTAATCGACACCATTAATCTACATTCCAGATATCTGGAAAGTGTGTTCTCTTACTATTAATACCTTTTTCCCCCTACACTGGTGCGTGTGTGATCTTACCCATCATTACAGCCTGGTTTTTGTTTGTTTTTAACAAACTGACTTAATCTTTACATTGTATAGGAAATGTTTGGGTTTTTAATAAGGGAAAAGTGTTGTTTAATTAAGCTGACTACCTTGGGTTTAATCTGATCTAGATGATTTCCTAGAATTTCCACAGACATCTCTATCCTCACAGAACTGTGTTCTAGTCAATTTACAAGCTCTCAGTGAAGTTTCAGCAGACGTTTGTAACCTTAACAACTGTCTTGCTGGTAGGGGTTCAGATAAACTTATTTACTGGCAGCTGCTGCTTAGCACCTTGAATCCACTGCTTCTGAAAGAGGGCGTTGCATTTACAACAGTACCAGTATGGATGCAGTGGGTTTTTAATTGCTTTATTGTAGTTATTTAAGTGTTCAGTGCTGTACAATGTGGTCAGTTCGGTGTGCAGACATAACAGTAATGGCTTTGGTGTTGACTTTTCTTTGAAACATTCCATTAAGTACTGATAACAGCATCTTTCCTCTGCCAAGCAGTACATGTTTGGGGCCTACCAAACTGGTTTCCCAGCAGAAAAAAAAAACAACAACCACAACCCAGGAGCATAGAAAGTCTCTATTCTAAATGTGATTAATGTAGACGTGGTCCTGCAATATAGGTGCTATTAAATAGAGCTTTTCTACTTAAGAAATCTAAGCCAACAATAACGCTCAATATCCAGACAGAAAACCTGAGACCAGGGATGAGACCAAGCTCTCCTGGCACTCCTCTGGCTCTTCACTATCACCACCTCAACAGTGAAAACTCAGTATTAAAGCCCATGTTCTTTTCAGAAATAGCACCTAAGGAAAAGAATTTAGAATATTGCATCTAGCAGCATCTTTTGGGCCTATCTACCAGTAGAGTAAGTTTGCAAGTAAAATTTATTAAGCACTAAATGGAGCTGAGTATATATTGCCATTTGTTAGTTATGCTTGGTCATCCTGCTGTACTATAAACAATACTTTTTTTTTTTTACTTTTCATACACCTTTGGGAGTAACTGTGTCATGATGCTGGTTGATAGCACTGATTCCAATAGCTGAACTCTTGTGCTTACTTTTTGCTTACTGTGTTCAGCTATCCTGAACAGACCTCATCCATCTGTCTTCAAAGTCCATAAAACATTTCGATTGGAAATCTAGTTTGAGCCCTTAAACACATTGGCAGTTAGGAAAATTATTCAGTCTTTCAAGAAACATCTAGTATCACTCAATACACTACAAGTTATTTTTCCTCCACAGTTTGTTTTCATCCTTTAGTTATTTACATTATGGGTGTTGTCCCCAATTAGAGCACATACAGGCAAGTCAGAACTTTGCAGCCTAAAGGGAAATGACTTGCAGTACCAAAAACAGGGGGAAGATTTTGTTTCTTTATTCTGCTTCCTCACCTTTTCTAATTTACTGACCTCTTACTGAAGCTTAGTAGAACAATAGAACAGCTGACAGTATGCAGCACTTTCTAGAATCAGTATTAGGAAGAATGTTAAATATTGAAAGGAAAGAGATTAACTAGAACATGTAAGGAAGAAAACACAAAACCTCTAAATTTATCTGTTGTTTAGTGATAATGTTTAATCAGATTGTTAGTTTTTATTCCTGTGATTTAACATCATTATAATTTCCATAATGCATGTTGCACTTCTTGCCCAGTATTTTCCTTAGCTATCTTTCTGGGTTTCCTTGCCTGACCCACCATTTTATCTCTGCTGGGGTCTGTACAGAACTGCCTTCACCCCTTAGTTTGTGGCTGCTGCCTTTTTTAGCCGAGCTCCTGCCCTTGCTGTGGTGGGGCTGTAGCTTCCCACTACTCCACAAAGTTGCCTCTGCTGACTCTGCAGAATGGCCCCAGGAGGAAACATAATAGTCACGGCCTTGGCAGCGATACCGCGTGACATGGCTTTTGTGTGAGTCAGGTACTAGCAAATGTGAGGGAAAGGACATTGCAAGGTTTTACTGGTTTGTGTTGAACCCCAGGTCTATTGGAGAAGTTCACAGAAAATGAAGATACTCTATGTGTCACTCATGAAGAACACAGAAGTTACTTCAGTGATAACCTTTCCTGACCGAATCCTTGCCAGTATTTCCTAGAGGCAAACAGATAACTGGTATTTCCTCCTTTAAGACTGTCTTAAAGGAGGAAATACCAGTCCTTATATTCGTAATGGTCTGGCAAGCAGCAAAACCTTGTGCAAAAGCATCTTCAGTTTTTTCACCAGAAATGTCTACCCAAGAGAACTGGCTAAACTCTCAAGTCTTCCAGATAGATGTTCTACCTTCTTTCTTCTTGAAATAGAACAACAGAAATAATTTCTCTGGTTCTGTAGAAAAAAATATTTTAGTAGATATTAAAAAAAAAAATATTTTGTCTGCCAGAATCCTACTATTGACAGAAAACCTGCATTTTTTTGCTTTCACTGCTATTTATTGTATGGGTCACGTGCTGCTTTTCCTCTACTGAGGGCTGTGCAAGTATTACCCAGAGCAATGTTTTAGCCACTACGTTTACACCGAGTCAAAAGCTAATCTTCTCTGTCAGAGATATACCATACTGGGTTTATTAACACCTTCACAGTCTTCACCAGTACTTCAAAATTCTTCAGGTCAAATTCATGCTAAGTGAAGTCAAGCATAACGAATTCTCAGACTGCAGACTAATTCTATGACAGGTGACAAATTCTGCAATACAGCATGAAACTGCAGAGAGATGTAGCTGCAAAAGAGAAAAGTAGCTGTTGTAAATACTGATGGGCGCAACAATTATCAATTAAGAATGACTAATGAATAATCCAAACATAGACTACAAAGAAAGGACCCTAAGGACCAAGAGTAAAATCAGGAAAAAGACTGTGCTTTGTGTTGTGTCAAGGACAAATCCATAATTTCCAGTGAAAGTGCTCCAAATTGTTACCTCTCTGTTTCAGAATGTGGTTTGGTTTTATGTTATATTTCATTAACTCGGTGAAATACGTGTAGAAGTGCCAAGAAATTGATTCCTTCAGTTATGTTTATGTGGTGTCATTGATCTAAGTAGGAACCACGTAAAGAGCCATTGATCTAAACGGGGGTCAGATTGAAACGTCCAAGGGAAGAATATGTTATTTTAGTTCTAGGAGCAAAAAACCCACTCGATTAATTCATTCACATGCACTTCTCTAAGTGAGTCACAAACTATTCCTGTATGTACCTGTGACTTGAGACTTGAGGGAGCAGAGGCACACGAGTCCTGTATTTGTTGCTGTAACGAGCAATAAATTAGCAAGAGTCAGTATAATATTAACCTGGTTTAATTGCAATCTCCTCGCCTGTTTGCTCTACTGTACATATTTAGTTGCACAGTTTCTGGATGCTGTGGTGTTTCCAGCATGATCACAAATAAATGACTGTGCCTTTCACTTTCAGGCATCAGTGATGAATTTTCATCAGCCTTTAGTAACATTTAAATAAGAATTTGACTGTTTCAAAACATTAAAGCTAATACTTAAATTGGTTCCTATCTGTTGTTCCTATATAAACTCTGTCAGGCACTGATAAGAGGCTAGATACAGACTACAGATAAGTTCCATGATAATATATCATTTAAGCATATTGCCAAATCCAGAAATGGTCAGAGAAGACAATGGAGAGGGCACAGGTGAAAATGCAAATGGAAATCTCAGAGTCTGATGAATGGGAAAATGAGCGACTTGGCAGGTGGCACCCTACCAGTACCCAGATGAAATTAGAGAGTACGTTATGACTGAAAGTGGTGAATATTTGATGAAATGCAAATTAAAGGTGCTGAAAGCTACAGTAGGTGTGTAATACCTTGAGTTTTTAGCGTATTCCAAACTAGGTGCTCCGTGCAGACAGTTCATCATAACTTAAACCTTGATCAGCTGGCGACGTAATGCAATTCTGCCTCAACTGATCACCCTGTAGATTTATGTATTTCCACTTTATATTGTATAGTACTGCTGTACAAAACTAAATCACTGCTGTATTGTGTCTAGAAAAAGGAAGAATTTGTTTGTGACTGAATGAATATAGTACTGTCATGGCTGATTTTGGAGAGAGTTTCATGGAGTAAAATCTGTGTCAGAATCAGGTTTGGCAGAGTCATGACTTTCTGAAAACGCTCTTCGCAAATGTAAGGTGTAGAATTACTGTGGAAAGTGATACACACCTAAAAGTGATTGCTGTGTAGCAAAGCATTTTTATTCTACTTGGCTGATCTTTAAACAAAAGTTAGCACTCCAAAACGCTTACTGAAACCATTAACTTTCTTGCAGTGCGTTCCAGTTCAGTAACTGTAATGAAGAGAAGTGATATCTTCACATTAAAATTCTAACAAGGAAAATATTTTCTAGTCATCTCTGACTCGAGAAGTTTGTGTTTTTCACTGAACTGTATTGCTTTACAGGAAGAGCTATCCATCATTCATAAACAATATCCTAACCTAAAAAAGACCTGATTTATATCTATTTCCAGAGGTCTCCCATACTGGGGATATTGGTGATAGGTGACTGGAAAACAGGTTCTGTTGCATTATACAGCGTGTTTTTTAAAGCTGCAAAATAGCTCAAGTTTTGCTTTTGCCATATGCATTACTGATTGTTATTGTCTCAGTGGGTAATTATTCTTGCAGTATTCATTTAACCGCTTGATACTTGAAGTTATACGGTTCTGGTGCACATTACACAGTGGGCAGAGGGGGCTACAGCAGTAAGCATGAGGGGTTAATTGACTTTTATTGAAGCAGTTTATAGCTTGCTCTTGTTTTCATCCTTTAGTACTACTGATACACTGTAAACTAAGATCTATTGGGACAATATTTTTAAAGATGTTTAGTTTTCCACTAAGCTATATTTTATTTGTGTTGTTTCATTTTTTCCCCAAGATACTTTAGTGATGAAAAGGATAAGGTCATTGTTACTGAGACTCTTAAGGTGAACATATTAAATTCTCCTGCCCATTAAGGGGCAGATGTTGCTTTTTTTTTTTTTAGGGAAATTTACATACACTTCAGTTTGTGGAACAGAAATTGCAGTAATTCAGTAGGTAGCTACATTTGCTTAGCTTACATAAAGTGCTGTGAGGAGATCCAAAGGGAAAAGTGTTACCCTTTTAAGTGATTTTTAAAATATCAAATTTTATTTCAGTTAATTCTAATGGTTTGCTACTAGTAGTATTTTACCATTATCACCGTTCAGTGTGTTTGAACTCCACTAAAGATTTAAATGGAAGTTTTATGAAATACATTTTTTTTTTAGAATTCAGAGGATTTTATGGATTATTATTCATAACATCTGCCACATACATAAAAAAAAAGCCTTAAAATGCTCCTTTAATATGTATTTAATGCTTGTGGTACAATTTTATATTAAATAAGATTTGTTTTATTTTAGCAGCTGTGCTGTGTAGCTGTGAGAAAGATCTGTTTGCTCTATAAACCCTTAGGTCTGAGGTTTATAGCTTGGCTATTAAAACTTTCATTAGGGGGAAACTCAAGCATATAACATGGGGCTTTGCAAAAGAAAAACATATACTTTTTAATATATGTGTGTTATATATATGAGACTGGAAAAATAATATAAAATAGCCATTTTATTAATAATGCTTACTGCTAACTAAAAGGGATTATGTAAAGGAGCAATGTAGATCCTGTATGTTTCATAAAATGGATACTGTGTGTTTTATAAAATCATTTTCTTAAGAAAGAAAACTTTGCTAGAATTTGAGATAGCCACAACAGAGATCTTGAAAGGTATTCTAAAGGCAGAAAAATCAAGCTTAAGTCCTTTTATATTTTTAACTGCAGGAAACTCCCATTGTTTGGTTTTGTACTTGACATTGAACTGGGCAGGTGTGTCCACATAAGGTGCAACAGGGAGGATTTGCATGCTGGCTTGCTGAAGTGACAGAATTGTGCAAAGTAACTGCAGTGGTCTGGCAAGCTTCAGGAAGCAGGTGGATCTGAGGTACCTATCTCCAGAATTACAATGCTGAAAATGCCTGCTTGCCTGCTGCCTAACCCACAGGCATCTGTACGTTTTCCCCTTCTGTTATTATCCACCAGAGTCCTCTTCTCTACATCTTGACGTGCCTAGGATTGCCCCATTCTTGATGGATCTGGGTGGTACAGCCTATAAACCTGAGCAGATTTGGGATCCAGAAATTCGATGGGGATATATATGAATATGTACGGTGAATAGGAGAATTTGTATATGGATATTGGGAGGTATAAATTTACATACTATAGAAGACATCAATACTGAATTTGACTGAATTCAGACAACACTGTTCATTTAAAAGGTTTAGAACGCCCTTTCTTCTCTTGTATTGTTATCTTTGTTCACTTGCATTTTGAAATGCTGTTAATATGGAATGAGTATGATAGAATACGATAACAATATCACATTAATCAGCAAAGGAGTTCTTCTTTAAGAAATGGTTTTGATTCAGGAGAAAGACTGGTCAGATGGCAGTGTCTAAGAAATCATGAAAGTTTACATCAGGGCACTTTTCCAAAACAGATAAAATTTTTGCTAAGTCAAGCAAAGAGACCAGAACAGTCAGCGGTCTGATAATTAGACCATTTACCTAAGAGCATTTGGAGCCATGATTAGAATCTGACCCTGGAAACTGTAAGAATGTGCTTCAACAAAGAGGAAGTAGCTATTTTGAGGTAATGTTTTCTTTCTCAAAAAACATGATTAACAAGATGATAATTGAGAACAGTCAACATGCACTTGACAATGATAAATCATACTGGATCAGCCTGATCAAAAAGGCAGTAGTAGAGAAGGGAAGAGTAGGGGATATAATATACCTTGATTCAAGAAAGGCTTTTCATGCTGTCTACCACAGAATTCTCATTTGGAAACCAAGGAAGTTTGGACTGGTGACTGGAGTGTTAAAGAGGCTGAAAATTGGCTGACCACCAGGCTCAAAGGGCCAACCAGTGCTTTGATGTTAGAGTATCCAGGAGTTTTCATTTAATTTCTTCATCGATGATCTGGATGATGCAAGTGAATACACTGTTGGCCACGTTGCAGATGAAATTAAATTGGGGTGAACATGACAAAAGATAGAGCTTCAGTGCAGAGGGATGTGGAAAAACTTCAGGATTTGGACAACATAAACCTGGTAAAGATGAACAAAGTTAAGTGCAAAGTTTTGTACTGGAATGGAAAAGCCCTGTGCTTTGCTACAAAAGAGGAAAAGGTTGTCTAAGAAACAGACAGCCCTGTTGGAAAGTGCTTGGAGTTACAGGGGAGGCAAGGCTGAAGGTCAGTTGCCAGTGCTTTCTTATCCTGAGTAAGACAAATCACAAATTGGCCTACATTAAATATGTCTGCGCATTTGTGGTGAGGTAGCATCTCAAACACTGTGTCTGGTTTCAGGCCCTCCAGGTCAGGAGGGAAGTTGACAAACTGCAGTGGATCCATCAGAGCATTGTCAGGATCATTAGAGACCTACAGCAACAGCTCTGAGGTTGAGGAAGGCACCCTTGCTTATTTGGCAAAGATGCTAATGGCAGCCTATGGCTGCTTGAAGAGGAATTGCAAAGATGACGGAGTCAATCTCTTCGTAATAGATGACATAAAAAAGGGGAAATCACCATGAATTGTGGCTTGGGAGGTTTAAACAAAGCCAGCTTATCAAGGCTGCCAACACATGTACAGGTTGCGAGTGTGCTTTTCATACTCCCACGTCTCACAATCATTTCTTTTAATATCCTTAACACTTCAACCAATTTCAGTTACTTTTAGCACATAATGAGTTTAAAACAGGTGAAAATTTCCACAGTCAGTTACTCACTCCCTCACCTATCTCCTGCCATATCATTTTATTTAAGTCTCTTATGGGAGTATTCAGATTTTCTTTTTTGCTCAGTGGAATGAATTACAGGTAAAATATCAACTTGGAATTCCCCAGGAAAGGGATTTCAGTCAGCTTTCATAACAGGATTTAAACAGATTCCAAGAGGGTTTTAGTTTATGGATTAATAGCACGTGCAGAGCATCTGCATTGACCTAGTAGACACTAACAGCTCTCTCTGAGGCTTTTAAGTTGGGTTAATGATTACTGATTAAAAATTCTCAGTAGTTTTCGACATAAGAGACTTCATATTCCATCAAGTAAACCATAGAATATTATTTAAAATTGTAATTCAGATTAAGAAAAGCTATTTTTCCTGAAATATAGTAGAGTTATGTGGAAAATAAAGCACTAATAGAATTGCCAGAATAATTTACTGTTGCATGGCACAAAAGTGGCTTAAATCTCTCCTAGCAGAGAGCACGCAGAGTAATGGTTCAAAGTGATGATTACTGCTTAATCATGACATATTCTGCTGGAAGAGGTAGTTATAATTCTCCAAAATGATGCATTTGTATTTCCTCAACTCTGTCTCTTCCTTCTCTTTGTGACGTATATCAAGTGACAAGGTTCATAGTGAAATGAAATTTATTCAAATCAGTTACTGAATTAGTAGAGGAATGACCATAAAATAGTCTTTTAAACTTTACTCAAATAATGAAAAGCATTTAAAATTATAATTACCACTGTTATCATTGGCTTGAAAATAAATAGCATGTGACATAATTCTTGGTTTTACTCCAATCACTTATATTTTACTTATATATTTACAGATGCAGTCGGGTAGCAGTCTCCAACATGGTGACAATTCCATACGCTATTTCTCATGTTTTTGCTGCATTACATTTGCATTATTTTCTTTTTGTGGCATACAGTGGCACAAAATTTAGTTGTTGCTATTTTTAGTTTGCCAAATTAACTTTCTTCAGCAAGAATAACTGCAGAAGGAGTCCCTGGAAAGTATATGTGATCTTTTTTTAAAACATACATGAATTCATTTATGGCTCTTAATATATGAGAGGTAGTTTGAAAGAGTCAATAATAATCCATAAAGGATTAAAAATTATGAAAGGATTAAAAAAATTACTAGTATTTTGGATGCCAGTTGATTCATGCCAAGTGGCATTGGAATAGCAAGCTATTCCCACGTTTTCTGAGTAAATGCCTACTATTTTGTGCCTAATATATCTTCATGGACTTATTTTAAATACTGTAATCTAAATGTTTTGCTTTTAATCGTGGAAGTAATTATCTTGCCAAGCTTACTGACACTTCTGACTGGAGAACTGGAATGCCTACAAACTCAGAGAAATACCATCGAAACTTTTCAGGATTAGAGAGAGATGACTTGCCTGGGTTACTCAGTATCACCCCCATTAATGAAATCCAATAGATGATAAAGAAGTATAAGTTCATTACAGGCCATTAGACATCTCTGTGGTGTATCTCTTGTTATATCTGCTTAAAGAGCCAACACTGTCTTCCAAAACAGTTAATGAAGAGCACTGAATGATGGGTCATTAGGATATTTAAATGCTAGTCATATGTGAAACTCCAAAACTGTAGAAATGTTTTAATTAATTTGGTTCTTGGTATTGATGATTATAAGCAATTTGCAATTCAATTGTTGAATGGATGGACCACTCAACATTTTGGTTATAATGGACATTGTTGTCTGTTAAAAGGAGGGGGGTGGTACTTAATGACACCTTGCAAAGTAACTTTTGCCATCGAATTCTCTTTCAATGCCTTTATTATTTTGTGACAGTGACTCTTCCCAAGTGAATAATAACAGAACCAGAGGAAACGGTATGAAGCTGCGGCAGGGGAGGTTTAGATTAGATATTAGGAAGAATTACTTTACTGAAAGAGTGGTCAGGCACTGGAACAGCCTGCCCAGGGAGGTGGTGGAGTCGACATCCCTGGAGGTATTTAAGAAACATGTAGATGTGGCACTTTGGGACATACACTGTGGCCGAGATTGTTGGGTGTGGTGATTGTTGTTGTGGTGGTTTTTTGGTTTGGTTTGGTTTTTTTGTTGGTTTGTTTATGGTTGGACTCCAATAATCTCAAAGGTCCCCTCCAACCATGAAGACTCTTATGATTCTGTGAGTCTTTGAAATTTTATCCCTTCCTTGTTGGAACAGAACTGAACCATTTCAAACATTCCAGTTTCACAATCACACAGGGTTTAAAATACAAATTTCTCCCATATCAGAATAAGATTAGAGAGCAGATTGCTCCTTGATGTTTCAGTAGAGGTTTCCTTTTTTTGTCTCATACTGAGCTTTCTTTTCCTTGTTTTCCTTGTGTTTTCTTTCTCCCCTTTGAAGTGTCCTTTGCTGATGCAGTCTCTGCACTGCAACCTCCCTGACTTCTGGGCAGGATGAGGTGACTTTGCTTCATTCTGCCATGCCTATTCTGTGGCCATTCTTTGCTTATGTCAAGCCGTGGCATATTAGGTGAAGCTGTAAGAAGTAATGTCCAGGCTACTTTTGATACTTCTTTTGATACTATACTGTTGTATCCAGTGTTATATACTGGATACAATAAGATCTTCCTTCCGATCAAGTGTCCCATACCACATACGCATCTTAGTGTTCTTCAATGAAGTATTTTTAAAATGGCTCTCAAGATGAGTTTTGTGCATACTGCCTGTCTTTGCCTGGTACAGAAGCTCTACAAGATCTTGTTTTGCTCTTGGGATTATAAAATACAATTTGTCAGCTGAAAAACTGTTCTTTACCACTAGGAAAGTTTTAAAAAAATTTATAAAAGCTAGTTGTTACATGCAAAAGAGGAGCTCTACTAACCTGTGAGATACGACAGACCAGGCCAGGCAGTCGAAAAATCTTTGCCCTGAGTATTTCTTGAAGTACTTTGAGAAATATACCTTGATTTCATGTTTTGTAGGACAATGATGTCTCTGAAAATTTTCGTATCCAACACTGCACTTCGGGGTAGTCAGTTAAAGGCAGTAGTGACTCGGAAGAATCTAGAGAACCCATGCTTAAAAAAATGAACATTACTTCTATATCATAAGAGAACTGCAGGGCAAATAGTATGGGTTGATATTTGTTCCACAGAGGGTCGCACTAATGAAAGGATTTAGGGAGATCGTGTGCTGATTTCACATTTCTGGGAAATCCTGGGAGTTGCATTTGAGAGTACACAAGGTGTTATTTTAAATTCTATACACAAGATGAAAACATGCTTTTTATAGCTTGTCATATAGTAAAGTTAGAATTAATTCACTCAATCCAAGGATTTAAATGATCTAGAAAAATGATTTTGTTCTTTTATAAAAACCACAGAGAAAAAGATTTAGAATTGTAGAACAGGGAAAGACAATTACTCTGGGCAAAATCAATAAGACTGTGCACGGGGGAGAGAGGGATACTCAGCGTGAGTTAAGGGTTAGTAGAAATAAGCCTTTAGTGTGAAATTCAATCCTGTGCTAAGTACCAACACAGACATATCACACGAACCAATTAAGGACCATTTAAGACTGATGTACTTTTTCATTAAGTGTCTCTTAAATGTAAAACTTGTCTAGCTCCCATCAGTCAAATATTCACTTAAAGGTGACCAATAAACATAGTAGAAAAGCTTTTCCTTTAAATTACCTTTTCTTTGGACCAGGAAAAATCTTGCTGAGAAGCTTAAAAACAGTCTATAGTAACAGGAGGTTAAAAAGGTAGTCTGTGCTTTTACAAGTCCCTAGCTTATTTATAATTAAGAGATGCACTGAATTTTGCTCTGCAAGGCTGCAGTTCCTCATAGAACATCTTTGGAATTAGTAAGAAAGAGAACTAATTGTTTGCTTGATCATTAATTAGCTATCCAGCCTTTCTATATCAGCATATAACTCCATTAAGCTTAATGTTTATACACATACCATATTAAAGATCTCCCATACAGATAGCAGTGGAACACACAGCGATCAGTGAAGCAATAATCACTTAAAACATTAAATCCATTTGCGCCATTACAATAGATCCTGGATCACAATTTGGGATGTATTTTTAGAGATCATAAATTTTTACCAGATAAAATTATTTCCAGAGAATCAAAACATGGAAATAACAGTGTGGCTTTGTGGGGTATTCTTTAACAAAACAAAAAAAACCCCACCAAACCCCAAACCAACTGTTTGGTTGTTTCTAGTGAGATCAGCATAATAACTAGAAGTTGTGAAGTTCTAATTTCTTTTAGTTCTTCTTTCATGACATCACAATGATATGACAGTGATCCTCTTCGAGAGCTGTTTTTCTCTTGTCTATCAGAGTTCTTCCAAATTTTACTCAAGACAACTGAAATATAGGCTCTCTGTGGAAGCTTATAAGAAGGCAACAAAGCTAGTAAGATGTACAGTAAGATTTACATATAAAGCACCTCAAAGACTATGAAGATTCAGAAGGTATAAATTCCTGCTCCTTTGGATGATTTACCAGTTCATACCACCAAGGTTCTCATTCTAGACTGGTTTTGTTTGGGAAGAGTAGGAGATGATGAGAATATCACACAGTATTCAGAATAGCGATAGGGGCGTTTTCTGCATTGCACAGCTCAGTGAAATAAATGCATCATGAAATTAAGGGCCAGTGCATTTAGAACAAATGAAAGAAAATATTTTATGCAGAAAATAGCCCATGGATTTTTCAGTGGCAAAAAGACAGATAATGTGTGTGTAAGTAAGGGGGGGGGGAGGTTAATTTACGTTTGCCTACGCTATTTGTAGCTGTGATAATACAGATGATCAAATCTCTTGTGTCAGAGAAATATGATGAAAAGGGAACACTTCTTTCATTTTTTTACTGTCATTTCGTAGTCAGATGTTTTACGATTATATAAAGTAGAGACATAAAGTATGAGAGGAGCCATAGAACAGTAGATGGACCCATTATGACAAATTCTCTATTACTTTGTGAATATCCAATTCAGAATGCCCATAGTTGCCAAACTGTAGAAAATATTTCTGTTTTAAGAGTTAGCTTGGACAAGCAAAGGTGATAAATGTTAGAGCTAAAATAAAACTATGGAGCAGAGCTAAGTGGCGCAATAATAATATCTTACAACTTTTTTATTTGTATGACACCTGATTTATGTAACTGGAGTTCCCACTGATTTCAATGGTTCTTTGCGATTTACATTGCTATAAATGACAGTGAGATCAATTCTTGCACAAAAAAAGCATTTTCAGTTGAGATTTTTCTGCCTTAATGCAATGTTGCACAGGTTCAAGCACTGTTTTCTCTTCTGTCACTTTTTGGTCAAGACATATTCTCTGTAAAAGGCTCTGGAAGAGTTCTGTCACATTAATACTTTCTAACTGAAGGCATCATTTGCCAGTGCCTATATTCAGTGTCACACTCTTTAAAAGAATTGCTCTTGGCATCACAGCCTAATGGTATTACAAATCCTGTCACACTATCAATAGGGAAGTGGTAAGAGAGTTAGAAATATTAGAATGGTGCTCCATAGCCATATAACTTGGCAAAGAATAATCTGACTCTTCTGTTGCTCATACCAATGACACGTTGTCAATCTCACCTATCCTGATTTATAAGCTGATTGGAAGACCACTAGAATCAATCTTCACCTGTCCAAGGGGAACAAAGAATTCCAATTTAAGTGTTTCACAGTGTTCTAAATAAGAAGAAACTTGAACTTGGTCTGTAAACAGATCAGTAGTATCATCACTTCTTCCAGATTTAACGAGAACTAAATCACGTTAGCAAAATATTCTTTTGGATAAATTGTAAAGCAAGATTGTATAATCCAGCAGACTCCACCTGTACTCTACTGTTGTACATGTAGTTCAATCTGTCAAAAAGCCACCTAGGAAAGCATCAAGCAGCATCAAAAATTTGCCCATATCAGACTGCTGACTGCAGCCTGTCTGTCATGTAGCCGCACCTGATAATTGCATAAGTCATGACAGAACAATGTATTTATTTGGGTATTCTACACATTTCTGAAAACTAAGAGAATTTCCAAGACAGCAGTAGTATAGAAAGTTTACAGAATTTCCTAAAATTAAATGGATGCATTCAGGTGACGTATATACCATCTCACATGAAAACCTTATAGTCTTAGTAAACCCAAATGCGTTTAGTATAACAAACTTGACTGTTTCCTAGAAGAATTACTAGTGATTTCAATCTATTACTTTATATAATTAGCTGAATATGAATTTAAATCTTAGAAAAAAATGTAAGCTTTTTGTGAGAATAATTGTCTGTTATTATCCACTCTGGTGCCACCCTGATGGGACAAGAATTCCTATACCTTGCTGATACAGCAAAAAATGAGTAGGAACAAGAAAGCATAGCTAAAATGGAAGAAGCTTGAATATAATAAAATCATTCAATCCTTTCTGATTTTTATTATTAAGCAGACTGTTTTAAATGTTTACCAAATAAAAAAGTACAAGCACTGATGGCAATAAACGCTTCTAAAACAGAGTTTGCGTATTTTGCAGATGCAATTAGTTTGTCTTCTGTAAAACCATCAGCAAACTTAGTGGCTCCCTAAGGTATATTGAAATATTCTTTGATGAATTTTCTTGTGTCATGCTTGATTTTTTATGTGTCACACAATTTCAAAGAATGCATACAGTGGGAGCAATCACTTCTCCTATATAACTGTAATATGGCTTCACATATAACCATGAACTATTTACATATGTTGTATCTGTGCAGGAACAACCATATTTAACACAGTCCATCAGTGAAAATATTTTTGTCAGTTGTCTTGTGGGAAGATTGTTATCTACGAAGTAAGAATTCAGTCTGAATATATGGAAAAGGTAGCGTCTTTGTTAGTGTAGCATGCTTAATTGAATTAGGAAGCCTGGAAACAGTTTTTTTGTATTTTTAAAAACCTTTCTTTTTATGTGTCCGTATGTCAACCCGTCACTAAGTTCAAGAAGTAAATGTAGTCTTGTATCGGCCTCAAAAAACATCCCTGCAAAGGCTGGGCAGCATCCCTGCCAGTGGGAGCGAGTATAATCCTTCCTTCATCCTGCCACTGAGTTACTCATTACAGTTCACCTCCTATCACTGCTACCACCTTAAAATCATCCCTTCTCCTTAAAGCTTTCATGCGATTTTCACTGTTCTGTCTGTCTTTTTTTCCCCGAGTGTTGTGTCAGCACTACAAGCCCGGTTAGTACTGCATGGAGCTGACATTTCTGCATTCTCTTGATTTTAAGCAGCTGGAAAAGGAAGAAGCTCTAATTCTTCACTAAAGGGTATACAAAGTAAAAGCAAGAATCTTTGCTAATTGTTAACACTGCAGACAATTTTATTTTTGATCTGTGACCTCTGTGTGTGGAAATACATGATAATTACTGCTTGCTTTTGCACTGGTGTTGGGGTTCTCATGCCCTTGGTATTTGTTCTTAAGACCGGAGTGAGCACAAGCCTTTTCACACGTGATGCTACACTTGAGTCCCTCTCTCCTGTTCTGTGCAGTCTTTTGCAGTGTTGTTTTGGTCCCACTGTTACCTCCCCTGCCTTTCTCTGCCCACAGTCTCATTCTTTACAGTTGTCCAGGATCCATAGGCTTCTCTTGCAGCATCTGCCTTCCTGACCGCTCAGCCTCTGTCTTTCCTGGACTCTACTGCCCGTTTCCAGTTTATCTAAATTCTGTCTTCAGTCTCTCTGCATCGCCTTCTCCCAGTTTCTGTCCCTAGAAACCCTTTTATCCTTCTGTAATCAAAAGGGGTAGCCTGTTTCCTTTCGAAAACTGGAGGGGGGAAGTAAGTTCTTTGATGCTAATTCTATTTTTAATTAATTTTTAGGGTCATGAATTTACATTACTAGAAAGTGTGAAGACTGAAGTTTCACTTTGACGCTGTACATTAAGATTTAATGACCTAGACTTATTTACACCTAAATGAGTTTTTTAATGGTCTAATTAACAAAATGTATCAGTTTGGCTCTTTAAACTAAGCCACTCTGAGGTAGTATCTTTTAGTAATTTCAAATGTTTAATAAAAGATGAAAGTCTTCCATTATTTTAAGTGAGTACTTTTCTAACAAGCTCTTTCATCTTAACATACTACCACTGCCTCAAAAATTGGACTTTACATTCAGAATAAATTTAAATTAGGATCAATTAAATTTAAATTTAAATTCAGAAGAATTTGAGCATTTTTGTGTGGGAAAAATGTAAAGAAATATTTAGATTTTGAAAAACTACTGCATGAAAAGTTCTAGCTGCCGGGAATTACTGTTTTCAGAAGAGGGTCCTGCCTGTCCTGTTGAAGTGCGGAAGGTCCAGTCTGTGAAGTGAGAAGTATGGGCTTCTCAGTGCTGAGAAGAATCAGTCCTCTGTTTCTTCTGGCTGCCCAGTCAGACTCAATGCATGGTGGATTAAGACCAGTTCTCTGAGTTTGGTTTTATTAGGAAGTCTAACTATGAAACACTTACTACTGATTTTCTTTAAGCATTCTGTGTTAGCTAGAATCCAATTTACATCAGAAGAAGACAACAGATAAATTACATGTCTGGCAGCTTCCAAGTACCACGTATAAACAAATGTTACCTCCTTTTTTAAAGAGCAGGAAGCTCCAGATATAGAATGATTCAGGACTTGCCCAAGATCACAGAGAAAACTGAGTAACAGACCTTTTCATTCTTAGGTAATCTTAATATTGTGACTCAGGCTAACATTTCTGACTTGCTATAGTAACTTATCTGAGTGGCAAACTTCAAGCACAAGAGGACCCCCGCTGGTTTCCATGGGGCTACTTGTATGAATCAAGTTGAGCATTCAGATAAGGTATTTGCAGGATTAAGCCTTCACATATGGTGGAGAATTGAGCTTTATATAAACTTTAAATAGATTCCCAGTCCTTTGTGCTTCCCATTGTCCTGTGTTGCCTCTCACTCTGAAATAGGGCATATCAGACAGCCAGGAGAACTGAGCAGACAACTGGAAGAGAGAAGGCTGTCTCCTATGAATTAAAAATCTAAAGGCTGACCCCCCAAATCATACGCTTCAGTTTCAATAACTTTCCTGGCTTTGATATCAATCCTGTGATTCTATTTTGGTTTGTCTTCTGATTTTTGAACTCCTGGGGTTGGCTACGCTGACATAATCTCTAAATTTGGTGGGGAGAGAGAAAGGCAAGCGTTGTTAGGGTGAAGGAGCCTGAACAGCAGCAGCTGCTGATCTGCTCAGTCAACACAGTCTATTTTATCCACGGCTTGAGATCGAAGGTTTCTCAACTATATTTTTAGCTTATTAAGTAAAAGCTTATTTGTTTTTTGACTGAGGTGATTATACCCTTGGTGAGGTGCTACTGCTTGTTCTGCAAAATAATAAAGACTGTTAATCTTATGATAAACTCAGGGGTGCAAAATGAGTGTCACTCAAACCTCTATTATATTACATTCATAGTCAGAATGTTCAGAAAACATCTGCATCTCTGAAGCCATGATTATTTCTGCTTTAATGTGCATTGCATCAGTTATAAAAGATAAAAAATAAGTTACCTGAGTCTCCTGTTCGGGCTGGGGAGCTATGCAATTTAAGTAAATAATAATAACATAGAGCAACATCAGCAAGATCAGAATAGGGGATACATCCGTTTATGAGCTCTTCCTCACGAGTATTTTTAGCCTGTGTCCCTTGGAGAAAGGATTTGTGGCAAGAAATACAGCATATTAAGGGAATTCACTGTCATCTAAACAGCCCTTTCACTGGAGGCCGTGAAGCTTTGTAGACCATAGTTGACCATTAGTGGTAGGTCAGTAATTTTGTGACAGACTGGTGAATCCAGGCAGCTCGTGAACCCACTACCTGTAACTTGTTCCAGGAGAGTTCTGTAGGAAAACCCCCCAGCTACAGCAGAGCTGTGGCTGTGTCTACATACGCCATGCAGTAACGCAGGGAAATACCAGTGAGTGAGTACTGAGTGAGCACTGGAAGCCCCCTAGCAGCAGCAGCAGCACAGTGCTCTGGGTCTATTAACTCTAACAGGAACAATATGTCAATACTGCAATTCTACTCTTGGTACCAAGCAACTTTGGAAATACCAGTGCATAACACTGCATTATGGTGTGCAGACATGGATCTGGGGAAACGGGGAGAGACAGGGAGAATCCTGCCTCCCATTGGAGTGAGTAGAAGTTTTCACCAGACCAGGCTGGATGGGGCTTTGAGCAGCCTGTTCTAGTGGGAGGTGTCTCTGCCCAGGGCAGATCTTGATGATCTTTAAGGTCCCTTCCAACTCTCACCATTTTATGATTCACATTACTTCAGTTGGTTCAGGATTGCACCCATATGGTTTTTTACTGATTGGGGGTTTCCCACCTACATATGGGTCCATTCCACAGCTTATGTCATCACAGCCTATTCATTGCAATTCTTATTCTTTATCTAAGTTGTTTTGCTGCTGTTACAAATTGAAGAATAAAAGATAAATCCCTGGCCATGCCTTTGTTTAGACAGAAAGGTCTACAGGAACAAGGACTGCCTTTTACTGACTGTTGCTATAGTGCCTAGCACAACAGGGGCCTGGGTCTTCTTTGACATCAATGTAGTACCTCGTAGTAATTAGTGTTCCTGAGGAGATAGAAAAATGGAACAGCTACTCCCTAATGTAGTCATGGCCATAATGGCATAAAATAATTTGACATTCAGGCTTAGTCACATTATGTATGGAATTACAACTTGCTATACAAAAACTTCTCAGGTACTAAAAATAATCCTTCAGATAGCACTGATGATCTTGCAGTAATCCAAATGATTTTACCAACCCCAAGGCTCTTTCACGTATATACAGATACCGTGCTCTCCAGTGTAGCACTGAACTTGGGGGAATGTGGCTACACAGGAGGTGAAAGGCAGAAAGTATTTAACAGTACAAGAGCTGCAAGACAGAATGTGAGCTACAATAATGCACTTTGTTAATGTTGTGAGGTGGATTTAAATAAGTAGGAAATTATCTGCCAGAATGGAATTTGGCAGGAAGACCAAACTTAACATTCCCTCATGTCATCCAAAACGTCATGTCCATCTGAATAATGTCCTAGCAGATGGAAACAGGCAGAAATTTTTCCAGTAAGCAGTGCTTCATTAGAAAATGCTGAGTTACTGAAAGAAACCCAAAAAGTATTTCTCGGGAAATTCTCTGGGTCTTTGAGTTGGTTGGTTTTTTGTTGTTGTTGTTGATTTGGGTTTTTTTTCTTCGTTTGTCCACCCCTGTCCCCCCTGACTGGCAAAAATATAGGCAGGTCCCCATTATTCATTGCTCTGCAGCAAACCTTCTGTGGGGCTTTCGTCTCACTCCAGAGCACTTAGCAGGCTTCCTGCAGCTCAACTAGGAGCTGAACCTAGAGCTCATGTATCTCCCAGGTGTCTCTGGTAGAGCTGGAAGCCCTGAACTTCTGAGATCTCTGACCCAAGTCGTGGCTCCTGCAGCGTTGACTTCACAACGAAGAATTTGAGTACATTAACTACTACCCCAACCCCTGGCCCGTGGGGGTGGAAACCTGGAAGCCCCGGGAAAACTTGCCCAGTAGTGGCTCATTCTTTTGCACTCCCCCACACTGGGCACTATAAATACCAAAAATGCTGGTTAAAGTGTGGATGTTCACATTTCTGAGGTTCCTACTCTATTGGTGGGTAAGAAACAGTCCCAGGAGTCCTGAGGCTCTTAAATCTGCTGCTTTCATAATGGGATGTTCCCCAGGTTCATCCAACATTTGTACAGTTGGCCTCATTTGTTTCAGACAAAATAGTCAGCACCAGAACTATCTAATTTTTGTAAAAATGTAAAATTCTCAGAATTTTAATTCCAATGGAATTTTTGAGAATCCTCTTTTTTATTCTCTTTCAAAACATAAATGTGGAGCAGAGATCTTAAGTGAAAGCTGCCTGGGAATTGCTTACTCCTTGGACCAAGAGCTTCAGACCGCATCGGTAGGTCCACTCCAAACTTCTTTGCTTGGTGGTTTGCTATCTGAGGTTGGTTGCGTTAGTCATTCTCAATCTGTGAGATGCGACATACCCAAAGTGGGAGGTTAATAACGTTTGGCACTTAATTCTTGGTAGAATATTCTTCACACTAGAGTCATTAAAACCAGGATATCCTTTAGATACCCTGTTTTTTTTAACCATGACTTTTATAGCGTCAAGATGTGATGAAGCACACGTATAGTATGTTCAGTCGTAGTGAGTGCAGAGTTCAAAGCTTTGTGTCTCTGGTACACAAAATCTCCTTGTGCCTTCACAGCTGAAATCTTTCCTCTTGACAGAGACATTAAAAATAGCTGTGGATGTTAAAGATGCTCCCTGCTCCCCGTAACAGCAGTGTTTCGTTGCATCAGAGTTAATAGCTGTGGAAGGACTAAGCACCACTGACTGTGGCTATGAAATGTCACTACATTTGTATTGAATAGTCTTCTGTCCTGTGCCAACATGGAAGAAAGTTAACAGCACTTTAGATTAACAGTCTCTGATACGCGTATAATTAGAATTAACTTTGCACTTTGTGTGGTAAATAAGAATAATTGAACCTCTCAAAACACACATTTAATATATATTCCAGAACTGTCGTAATTCACCAGGAATCCATTGTGAGCAGATTTTATTAGAAATGTATTAGATAATATATAACAGATACACAGTGCCTGTGTGTGCATATACATAAAAGCTAGGGTGGCTGAGGCTGTGGGTTGACACCTTGTCCCTTCATGTAACTGGGTACAATGGCAGCCCTGTGTTCTTGCCATGCAAGATCTTCATTTGTAGGAAGGTTTGCCTGGCACCCTTGTACCAGGGCCCACTTTGCCCTGTAATACCTGAGAATGTAAATTAATTTGGCACTCACATAGGAAAGAACACTGAGGATTGAATACCTAACATTAGCCTTCCAGCTGTAGTAGGCCTGCTCCTGCATGGCAAAGTGTTTGCAGGATCAGGACTGGTGAAAGCTTTGGCTAGGATTAGAAGCTTCCAGTTCACAGAATCGGAAAATTCAGAAAAGGATAGTGAAAGCCTTATTTATTCAAGGCAGTGTGATGATATTTCCCCACCAACTGTTTTGCAAAAATCTTATTAATAAACGGTTAATCTGGGAATTATTCCAGCAGAACATGCACAGGGACATCAAAAAAGCAATAGTGCTGGCATCATTTTATGTATAGCGATTGAGATGTCAACACTATGCAGTGATTTGAGCACACTGGTGCCTAACAAGAGGGGAAAGGTGTATGCTGGTGGAAAGAGAGAGAAAAAAGTTTGAGATGGTATTTGTTTAAAGAAAAAAAATTCATCATACAGCTTTTTAAAATGAGGATAAAACTACTCTCTCCAGCTGCATACAAATGGGGAGCATCTCACATATTAAAATGGAACTGAGACTTTCAAGTATTTCACTCAATATGCAGAAAATGATACTGGATGTTGACAGCTTCTTTCCACAAAGAAGACAGCTGTGGGGGTCCTTTTATTAGACAACATAAAAAAAAAGTAATCCTGAAGTGAAGTTTTCCCTAGTAAATAGGAAAATGTTCAATAAAACAATCAAGTGCTGGTTTTGTTTTGCTCTTCGGTATGGAGTTTGTTACATTTCCTGCAAACAATACACAAAACAAATCCCTTTTTTAGGACTGTGGGAAGTACTCACATATGACAAATGGTGAATGGTATATACATGTGCTGAACTGGTAACGTCTGCATTCTCCAGAGCCTGTGAATCATCTGACAGTGCCAGTGTGATGTTAAAGTAGAACAATATTTTCCTTTTCCATTCTGGAACGTCATGAACTGTCCAGAACCAGAGAACCTGCCTTATCATTAGAGATGATCCTTGTGAAACCACAACCTTGTCTATTCTCAAAATCACTGTCTAGTTCCATGTGTGAACTCTACATAATGTCCTTATTTCTTATACATGTGCCCTTAGTAGACAGCCAAATCCTGGATTCAAACACTCAGAATTATATATCATCTTCTAGCTAATTTGAAACTACATTGTCCCCATCTTTTTGTGGCTGGGATCAGTCTTAGGTTTAGATGCCAGGTGACTGCTGTGGAGGTTCTTTGGCTCAGAAACTGCTTCTTCTGTGTCCCAGTCGGCTGATGTGGAAAAACCTTATTCTAAAGTAGTTCTTCAGGGATTTTTTTGAATCTTCTCCAAGAGTATAGAGAGATGTTTGAGAAAATAATAGTTTATACTGTTGAAAGTGATGCTTATAATCTTTTTCAATATATTTATGATCCTTGTATGAGCACTTGGGACACAAAGCAGCTAATATGCAAACAACAGAGTTAACTGGGATATTGCAGAACATCAGCAAACATATACAGTATAAATTTGACAGGTGATACACAGAGATAAAACTCAGCCTGGCAGCTCTTAATTTCCATTCCCATTCAAAAGATGACTTCCCAGAGATGAAGTACTGCTCCAAGAAACAGCTGCACTTTCCCCATGCTTTACCGCTCACAGGTTCAAGAAGGGCCTTTGTGTTTCAGGGTAGGAATGCTTATTCCCCAAAACATCATTTATTGTCTGTCTTGGTTTTTCCTCTCTTAGTCGCTTTCAATCATACCAGAGGTTCTTTGTTGTTCGTCGTTCTGTGTTTGCCTGCAGAGCTACAGTTAAACACGAATTAGAACTTGGATAGGTGATAATGTAATGGCATTTCTATTTAACTCTCTTCTTCAAGTCTTGGTAATGTATGTCTTAATCATAATGACTGTTAAGTTATCATACGGAAAGCCAAATGATTCAAATTACAGATGCTGTTACACAATTTTAAATTATTGCCATTTAATAAAAGTAAAAGGACTGATGCAATTGATATACTTGAGAGGGGTTTGTAAATCTCTGCAGAGAGACAGGAATACATTGCATAGTGCAATGTGAGTGATGTCTGCAGCTAGTTCTCATTTGAAAATCCTTAAGTAGTTTTGAAAATTCATCCCATTTTGTCTCTTTAAAATGTTTACTTTGTTCCTCTCTTTCTACAGTCATAGAAGTGAGAGGCCAAAACCGTCTTCATGGCTTGTCATTTGACAGGTTGATCCTTTTACCTCTTTTGAAATATAAACATCTCTGCCACAAAGACCCTCTGAAGCTTACCACAATCTCTCTAACTAGCTGACTTCTGTGCCTGACCTCTATCAGCACTTAATCAAGGGATATTCACTTGCTTAATTAGCCAGTACTGCATTTTCTGTCAAATCTCTCCTACCCTTTATACAAGGCCCAGCTCCTTACCCGCAGCAAGTTGCAAACTGCAGTTGCTCTTCCCTGACTCAGCTTCCTCTCTTCCTCTTCTAGATGAACAGAGCTGACCAAGGTAAGACAATTTATCGCCACTTTATTGACTCTTATGCTCTATTCCCACTGGGATTTCAGTGCCGCCTGGGGCTTCTCAGTGCTAGAATAACATAAATGTTTCATAAAGTTAATATAGAGAAGGAAGTGGAGCAGGCAGGAGTCAGGGTGCCCATGGATGTTGAATAATGGGACTGGAAGAAATGCTGCAACTCACTGGAAGCTGAAAGCTTACATTAACATCTCTATTCTATAATTACATGGTATACTCAACGGCTGTTAGCTTTGGCGGGTGTTGCACAGTAAAGATGCATTAGAGTAATTATATTGTAATGACAGAAGATCATGAGTTAAAGATGTTGTGGATCCTGTTAGTATACACATCTGAAATTGTTTGGAGCTGATGTGGGAGGTGTATCCACATGGAATTTGATAGCACTGATATTGTAATTAAAGCTGAGGAGATGGGGTTTGTACTTATTTCCTACTGCTGCCTGTGAATATTAATTAGCTCATGTAACCACCTGACCCTCGCAATAATCAGCTCTGTTAGAGCAGGAGGGAAAATGTGAATTGCCCACTAAATATTTATTAAGAAAGCTGAGATGAAAACAGCCCAGTTGTGACAGAGAATAGAGGCTCCTGGAAGCCCAAGTGCCTTCTCCCCAGTGGAAGGAAGAGCAGAATATTTCCAGTTTCATCTGGCCTCTGCTTCACGGAGAACAAGGACATTTCTGGCACCACACAGGTGACAGAGACACACCTATTTTGCCACAAAAATGAGTAGGACAGTCACAGGTCTGCAGAGATCTCCTATTTCGGAAGACATTTGAGACTTTTTTCCCTGCTTGCCTTCTGCGTAGGCTGTAGGGAGGAGGGTACTCCAGAAGGCCCAAAACGTAAGTCTGAGCTTGTCTGGACACACTGGGTTGACAGATGTTACTCTTTCTGATGGCTTCAGCATCACCCTCACAGAGAAGGGAAATGGTTATTTCATTGCTTGCAAAGATGGGATGAAGAGGTACTTCGGGAAACCCTGCATCTCATACTGGGGAAAACTTTAAAAAATTAAATAAAACTAAAATTCTAGCCCCAAGTCCTAGGCTGCCTGGCAATTGTCTCTGCCTGGCAAAGCAATCCTTTTCACCATTACACTAATAATGTAGTGTGAGCTTTGGGGATGCCGAGAGAATTGGGTTCAGGGGAGAAGTTTGAATGTGTGATTTTTAAGGATGGCAAGTAAAAGCCATGTAGAAAAGGAAGATTAGTCTGTAACTGCAGCATAACTAGGTAGCTCTGTTTCTCTCCCCATTAGGTCTTGGTCTTGTTTGGTGCTGCAGCATCCTTCCTAATCATTTCCTGATGAGACTTGTTACAGAGTTCACATTTTTGTCCTTCTCACATCTCCCTCATCTCTTCCTATCATCGTTCCCTCCCTAGCCATAAGGATTGGATCAGCTCTGATACACAGTCTTTGGAGTCTGTATGCGGGGACAGGCTGTGTTAAAAACATGGTGTGTTCCTAATCACTTCAGGGTTGGCGAGACAGTAATTCTCAGAGAGGAGGGTAGAGCACGATGCTGCTGTGCACTGGTGTCTGGTTGCTGCTCTGCTGGAGATCCAGGAGCAACAATAGCACCGTGAGTCCTCTTTCTTCTTTCCTGACAGCACCACGGTACCTGTATCTTAATCAGTCAGTGTCAGACAGTGTCACAGGCTCTGAACGCTCCTCTCAGCAAAGCACAGCACAAATACCTCCCTGCTGCTTGTAGCTTAGGTTACCGTTATGAGACTGAGCCACCTGATGTAACACTGAAATGCCCCAGACAGGCTGAAATCTCCAGAAGCGTTGGCACCAACGTGCGTTCAGACCAAGCCACCCCTCAGCCAGGAGGTTTTGGTGCCTCCCGACCCTGGTGGAGGCTGCCAGCCCTCTGCCACCCTGCTAGTAATGGCATAGACAGGGCAGAGTGGCTGCCAGAGAGAGGTGACAAAAGAAGAATGTCCTTGTTGTGGTCACTGATACAATTTTAGTTGTGTGCATTCCAGAGAATGAGAAATCTGTGTATATTTCACATTCAAATATCGTGTGCTTTTCAGGCTGTCTGATTTGTAACTTCCGTGACTGGCATGATTTAAATCAGAGAGGATGAAGGAGGAAACCTACCCAAAATGAAACGGTGACATAAATAAGAGTTTTAGAGGAAACAATGGAATAGCTGACTACAGGGAATAATTGTAGCTCCATCAAAGTTAGTTTACTGTTCCCAGCAGTGAGTCTAGCATCAAAGGGAATCCTAAACCTGAAACCCTTGGAAAGAAGTGGGTTATCAGCAGATACAAACTGATGCATGGAGAGAACAAAGAGAACGCTTTGGGAGTGGGACAGCCTGGCTTTTTGGTGACAGCACCTTCTTCCCTGAGCATGGAGAGGTTAAGTTTGGGCTTTTAGGTCTTCCACCATATTAACACATTTTCCTCAAGGCCCTGTACCTTCGAGGTATGAATAAATAAGGCTTTATTTTTTAAACATTATAGCAAGTCACATCTGTTCAGAGGGTCCTGCTGGGAACAGGGAATTACCACATTCCACAAGCATGTTAGAGCTGTGGTGTTAACACAGGGGCCTGGTGAACCGTGTTCACCCATGTACAGCAGCTTTATTATTAAACTGTTGGTGTTCAAATGATTTACAGAATCAGGGCCACCAACAATAAACTTCAGCAGCCTGACTTTCTGGTTGTGGGCTACCATTTCATGGGCCCTCCTGATGTTGTGTGTGGAAGAGAAAGAATGGATTATTTGGAGCTATGCTGCGAGTCAGAGCTGCTGCCAGAGAGAGGTGGCAAAACGAAAAGATGGCTGTTGTGGTGGGTGATACAATTGCAGTTGTGTGTGTTATAGAGAATAAAGAAACTAGGCTTAATTAGTGTGGAAATGCAGAGGGGCAATGATGGCTTTACACTAGGTATTCCAATCTGGCTTCCTCCAAACAAAGGACCTTCATGTGCAGCGGAAGATATTCGGGGTGTTATTTTGTCTCAGGTTTTCTTTGAGGATATTCCTTCTCTCCCACTTTGAACCAGAAGCATTTCAACCCCTGGGTTTAGGAGTGTGCCTCAGTGCAGAGGTGTGTCCCTCTCTGCCTGGTCTAGCACTCAGGCAGATTTACCTGTGTCTCCTGCTAGGTGATATCATGGCAACTTTTAAGTTGTCTCCTGCAAGACATGTACACAAATGGATGCAGAAATCAATGGTTGGTTGTTTTTTTTAAACTAGCATGAGGCCATTTACCATGAGCTGTTGCAGGAGTGAGACCTTGTTTAGAAAGAACATATTCTGTAAAATTAGTATGGTCAATTTTCATTTTTGAAATCTGGTACAGATTGTAAATATTTTGGAAATGAGAAAGAATACAAAAATGCTCAAGTAGTGCATATTCAGAGGCCTCAGCTTTAGTAAAATGTTACGTTTTTATGAGGCCACCTTGTAATTCATTTCAGCTGCCCCAGAAGTAAAAAGACAGTGGTGTTCAGAGGCTGGTTGCAGAGGTCGTAACCTTCTGCACACAATATATTGAACAATTCCATCATTCCTGCCTTCAAAGTGAATTTAGACTGACATAGCAGAATAAAAAAAATGCTTAATAAACTAAGAGTTTTATTGCACACACACAGAGTCTCATAGGTATGCATTCAGCAAAGAGTGGGCATGACTCTGTAATAGGTACACTAAAAAAAAGCAATGTTTGTATTAATATCCCCTTCACCACACTGCGTAAAAAAGCCATTATCAGTTATTTTACTCTTTGCCCTCATCAGCTTTACATTTGTTTGACTACAGCCTTACCTTAGTAAAGAAACCTTATTATGCAAAGTGATAAATATGAAATTTAAGAGAACGAGTCTTTCATGGGTAGGGACAGACACAGTGCACTGAGCCAAGCGAGGGAGTGAGGAGACGTTGGCAAGCCCTGGCCTGTGTGCGTGTCCTCTGGTGAGGAGAGGAACTTTCCGTTGTGCTGCCTCTTCAAGAGCAATGAAGGCGAGTGCTTCCAGGGGCCAACTCATCAGCCCAGATGCTGAATCAGCCCAAGAATATTTAACGGCAGCAGAAAAATGGATCACACCAGAGGATTTTCTCCTTGAAGAGGACTTCACCCTGTTCTAATCAGAGATGGGAATTTCTGAGGTATTTTGGACTTCTTTAATAGGTCTCAGCAGTTTAGTGTAATAAAAAATGGAAATCATGATCGTGCACTTTCCACCTTAGGCATGTTGGTTAACCCTTTGATGTGATAAGATTTGTAGGAAAACCCCTCAGACTTTCATCTCCCTGAAAAGATCTACAGCAAAACCATTTGTTACATCCTGTCCAGTCCTTAGCACCCTCTCCTTCACAGTACCCCCTACAAGAAAGAGAAGCTTTAGTATCCCTAATTTCCAGATAAGCAGCTGAGCTCTGGACTTAGACCAAATCCTCCAGGACTTCAGAGTGCCTTCAAACTTTTGGGACCGTAGGCCTAACAGACCTTCTAGAAGCCAGGACGAAGGATGGGGAAACAAAGCCTTAAATCCAAGGCCTTCATGCCTTAAATGTTAATCATAAACACAGCGCTATCCTTTTCCTACAGAAAGTTCCTCACCATAAATAATGCCTTATTACCAACACTTGTTTGTTAATTGCTTTTGCCTTGACGGCTCACTGTTTGATTATTATGTTGTACCGCCACTGCTGCCTTACTTTTCAGCCATATGTTACCTATCGTATTTTTGCTTCTTGTTGTTGCATTGTTTTCAAGCTCTAAGCTGTTTATGAGTCCCCAAAACGTGAATTTTTGGCCGTGTTCAGTTTTCAGCTAACCTTGCTGCTTAGGCAGGAATATCACATTTGCCATGCAGAGAGATTTATTTAAAACACAATTGTGAATTACAACTGAGAAATCTTCACTAAACCATGACAATAAATAATGAGAGGATGTTTGCCTGGAGGACTTCTCCCTAATGAGGTTTGGTCTTAGGCAGGCACTCTGTTTGGAAGTCAGATACCTTGTTTCTTGAGATTTTCATTTTTCTCCTCATCTAGCAGGGCTTTCTGTGAGATTTTGTTAATAATTGACCACGGGGTCACTAATGGTTACACGTAACGGGAAAAGGCATGACCATGAATATACTTGGGGGAAAAATAATTTTATGTCTCGTTCCAATCTCTATTTGTTTGCTTGTAAACAACAAATCTTAACAAGATGGCACAGTGTTTTGGAGGTAGGTATATCCAGGTGTGCTAAAAAAGGGGCTATGGTTAAGTAGAAAATATGATTACGGTCCACAGTTCTTCAGAGAAGGGTTTCTGCTCTGTCTTGTTACAGCCTTGTGTAGGATCTGAACTTTCCTAAATGAACTCTCACTTCTCTAACTGGCATTTGCACTCTCCAAACCCCACCTTCCTCTGCGTGTGCCAGCCTTGCTGCCTGCTCCTTCAGTGACACGCAGGATCTGTGCCGATGTGGGGTTGTGGCAGCCACATGGGTGAATATTGGTGCCCCCAGTAGTCCATCAGCTCAAACCTTCAGCACTCTGTAAGGTACAAAAAAGCAATTTTCCAGCATGGTACTTTGGACACTCTATTTTAAGGAAATGTATGTAATGGCAATGGAGGTATATGTATATATATATATATACTTACCAGTGGAGGTGTACGTGATGCATGAGCAGGAAGAAAAGAATCTGTAGGGAGCAATGTACATAGAGCTTCTTATGTTTGAGGGAGATAGGTGCTTTCTACTGATACTTGTTGAATCCCCAGGCATCCCGTACCACAAGCCCACACATTAATTTCACATCTGTTAAAAGTGGTATAATATTTCCTTGTAAGTTTACTTAAAGATTGATACAATAAGAGAGTGATGCCCTTTTTTATTTGAACAGTAAGAGGCATGAGGGGGGGACCCAGGGTCCCTAGCCAGATCATTGGGCCTGGATACCTACTGGATGCTTTTTGGATTCTGCAGAATAAATGGACATCCAGGTAATGGGGTAGGAAAGGAACCAGACTGAAGGATTCCCCTGTGGAAGGAAGCCAGAGCATACATGTGGCAGGCTACAGTTATCAAAAGGTATTATGTACAGCAAATAGTTTTGGTTGGATCTCAAGCTAAATTAACCTGCACCATCACTTTGAATAACAATATCCAGGATGAAGTCTTCCTCCTTAGATGAGATATTTCATATCTGCTTATTAGTAGCTCATTCCCATACTGGGCAGAACTCTCCTTGAAGTAGAGCAAGAGGGAAGAATAATATTGTCAGATTCTAAACTAATAAAGCTCTCCCCTGACGTAGAGCCCAACCAATTACTGCAGTGCGCAGCACACCCTCACGTTACGGAGATTCACGGTCGGGAAATGTGTGTCACTTTGCCTCAGACGTGCATCTGATGGCCCTTAGGCAGAGGACAGGTTTGAGAGACAGCTAACCAGTAGCTGCACATGGTGTCTGGTTCTTCAGGTAGTGCCAGGTTCAGCAGCCAAGTAAAAAAAAAGCTTCACTCCTTTCCTCCTTGCCTTCGGCAACATCTGCTTGTGTGACAAAGTGACAGCTCAGTACTTCTGCACTTCAAAAACCAGTTTGATGTCTGACTTACATTCAAAGCGCTCGGTAACTCTGTGCTTTGCACTTACCTAAGTGTTTTAATCTCTCACAGTGCAAGCAACTTGATAACGTAATAATCAAACAAAAGATTGACAGAGGATGTAGCAAGCTTAACATATCCCTCTGATTCTTCTACTGTGGAGTGATAGATGCTTTAAGAAGAAAAGAATTCCCCTAGTGGCTTCATTGTTTTCCAGGCATCTTTCTAGATTAACTTTTCCAATGGTAAAATCATTACAAAGTAGAAATGCAATCTCTCTAAGGGCTGACTTGAAAACCTGGTCTAATATAAGGAATTATGATGGAGTAATGAATCCTGTAAGTAAACCAGGACTTTTTGTGACCGGCTTTGTAAGGTGAAGAAATGGGAGATAATGTTGCATTAGGAGATTTAGCCCAAGTGTTATTTTTGACTGCCCTGTAATTTGGGATGTTACAAACCCAAGGTCTCTCCAAAACCTAGAGCCCAAACTCTAAAATGAAAACCCTTTGAACTTCTTGAAATGTGAGCTCACTTCTATATTGTGTTTTTGGAAACAGAAAGGCAGTGCTGAGAACACTGGTGTTGGGGTGGCTCCGTTACAGCTATGGCCACAGCCCAGTCACGCTGCAGCCACCTCCCACCTCAGGCCCTCCGAGGAGCAACCAAATAATGCCTCCACCAGAGCAAGGTGGTGGGAATTCAGGCCGATATCAACCCCTCTGAGATGGCTTAGTGGGAATTTTGACAAGCAAAGACAACAAAAATCAAGCCCATCCAAAAAGAAAACTCAAAGCTTGCTACTGGGAGAGGAAATGAGTGAGAAGAAAGTTGCCAAGTTACAGATTTACAGTGAGAGTTCACCAGACAGGCAGCAGTCTGCATAAAGTATTGAAAATTAGAAACACTTGAAATAAATATTTGCTTTCATCCTTCTTAGGAAAAGAAGGAACTGCAATCAATTATGTTGTAATTCTAATACTGGCTTCAAACTGTTTGTAAATTTACTTTGCATGTAATAATGGCACTTACCCCAGTGTAAGATCTAACACGAGGAAAATCAAACTTAACAATTACCTTGTTCAAGTTGGAGTGAATCTAACAGTCGTGTGTGTAACAAACCACCCTGACAGTTCAGGACAACGCACCATCTTAGACATTCTTTTTTTGGGTCTTTAATTGTGACCAAATTAACATGAAACAAACAGTTTCTGATTTGCTATTGGTTGACTCCTTGTACGTACTAAAATTTTTAGCTGAAACTAAAGCATTTCTACTGTCCTCAAAAAAGGTTGTAACACGATTCAGTGCCCCGCAATAAGCCTAAAACAAACCCACACCAACTGCACTTGGCAACTGCACCCAACTACTCTCCTCCGAAGCGATCATCTCCCAGGAAGCCCCACTGATTAAGTACTGAAATTATACAAGGTGAACACCAAGGCTCAAGTCCTTGAATGGAATGTGTGTAGTGTGGAAGTAATTTCCTTTTCAGAAGCTTTGACCAAAAAAACTTTCCTTGAAAAAATACTAGATCTGGTTTTAATCCAAGAATCATTAACTACAAGAATTTAAGGACCATTTAAAAAAAAACAACAAGTATCTCTGAATACTTTATGGAAATGGAGACAGTAGAAAGTTGCTTGAACAACCTCAGAGCAGGTAAGGACAAGGAAGAGTCAGAGAGTCCCTGGGCCACCAACCAGCACCTGGGCGTCTGTCCACTGTCCCTCAGCGGCCTTTGAGCAGCAAAGCAGTAACGTCTCCCCACGGAACCAGCCTCCCTCTCTCCCTCCCAATTCTGCACCCACCTCAGAGCTCTCCTCTAAATCTTGCCCAAGTTCCTGTTATTTCCTTCTTTCTATGCGATAAATGTTACGCTGCGGGGGACAGTGTGTGTCCTCTTCCCAGAGAGCAGCACTGGGAAAGACCATCTTTTATATGTATGTACACACACTATAGCTAATCTATAGATCTATTACATATAACTTACACAGTTGTATTATCTGTAGTTATACAATTTGTAGTTATATATGCTGTATACGCATATTTATGTATTTACATTTTACATAGGTACTCATTAATACTTTAGTATTTGTTTCATATGTTTATATTCTGTTCTATATATATATCATGTTATATATTATTTGTATTTTATATGGTTAGCATATGTATAAAACAACAACTTGAAGGCTCTATTTGGGTGAGTGAGGAGAGCAGGAGAGGTGTTAGGAAAATCTTTTTCTTGAGTCTGTGAGCGCAGGTGCCTGAGTGGGCCAGAGCCACGGCTGGTGCCGGGAAGGAGCATCACAGATCAGGAGGGACAGGTTTGGCACTGGTAAGTGACACAGAGGCAGCCCAAGTCTGAGACGCAGCCTCGTGCTGCCCTCACGGGGGGGTTCACCCTGGGTGGGTGCTTTTGGGGTCACTTTGTTTTGAGCCAGAGCCAGGGGCAAGGCCCTCGGAGCCGCAGCCAGTGCCTGCCCCATGGCTCTGGGGGGGCACAGGGAGGGTGACCTGGCCCTTTCCCAGGGGAAGGCTCCCTGCCAGCCCCACAGCTGGGGTACAGCTGGGCCCGGGCCAGGCAGCCAACCCCTCCCAGCCAGGCCACTGCGCTTGCACAGAGCGGGACACGGCTAATAAGGAGCGGGCTTTTGATGGTGCAGAATTTTCCATCTGTTCTCAGGATTTATAATTACATGCGACTCACTGTGCACCTTCAGCGATCCATAATTGGTCGGCATTTGCCTCATTAATCATTCAGGTGCTGTGAGCTGCTCATGCACAACTGCAGAAATTATGGCCCAATCTACATATCCTTAACTGAGGTTTATAGTGTTCACCTTGCACGGGTTTTTTGGTTTTTTTTGATCCGTGGTGGATTCTGAGGACACTGGCAGTTACTGTAGCTCGGGGGGGTGTGTTTAATATCATGAAGTGCCACAAGGTGGCACTGATTCCGAGGCCCCGAGGCCTGCCCAGATGCCTCCTCTTGCCCAGGCACCTCCTGTGCCATTGCGGCAGGTGCAGTTTGGGTGACTTTGGTCATTTTTTACTAACTAGCTGCTGCCTCCAGCACCACTGCTTTTCATGCTTTGTTTTGCTTTAAGCGGTGCCTGTGAAATGCTATGATTCTGTGACAACGACACAAAGCTTTGGGATTTAGGCAGATTTCATTTTCGTATGTAATATGTGATAGATGTTTTATTGCAGGGTTTTAAGGAAGGCCTGAGCCCTGCCATACAAACAGCAAACGAAGACCAGGCTGCAGTAAGTCCACCAAGAGCTGACATTTGTTATTCATTGCTAAATAGAGTGAATTCTTATCAAAAGGTAGAAATCAGCAGTCGTGGGACACCCATGAGAGCAAGATCGTCTGCTCAGCTGAGACAGTTGCTGGAGAACTACTTGCACCTCCCTTGGAACACCACTTGCCGCTGCATTTGCTTCCTTCTGGAGCCTCCTCCTGCCACCAGGCTGGTGAGTCCAACACCACTGAGCACTCTGTGATGTTTCTTAAGCAACTCCTGTACCTCAGCACAGACACTCGCCTCTGGGCGCCCCAGGTATTCCCAGGTGGTTCATAATGTCTCCTGTTGTTTCGCTGTAACAGGGAGCTGTTGTTCTTTGACCAAACCGTTCCTTTTTGGCTGCCTGTAGCATCCTGAACGGTGTTCCCGTGGCTCATTTGATTGATGAGTTGCAATAACTACTTTTGAATCTCTTTGTTGTGACACTGGGTTTCAGTTTCACACGTGTATAATGAATAGCCTAACAACCATAGTGTATTATTTCATCCCTTTATTAAGTCGTTTATTACACTGCAAGCTCTTTAACTGCATCAGAAAAGTTTCTGGATAAAACCAATTCACTGTCAGCACGGTTTAATGCACTGCTCTTGCATGGATTGCTTTTCAGGAAATCCATACATTACAGAACCTGCCCAACGCTAAAACAATAATCTTTTCATTTTACAAACTTCTTGTCATATCAAATTTTTATTTTGCTTGGAAACTGATTTTTTTTTCTGGTTACTGAAAGGGAAAAAAAAAATCTCCTTTAAATGCCCTTCTCATCTGTGAAGAGGGACACACATTGGCCACGTGCTGAAATACTACAAAAACTGCCTTTCTTTAAAAATAGGACGAATCCCACACCTTTCCTGGGCTTAGATCAAACTGTTAGTTAAGGAAAACCACAGAAATAAATACAGACATTAGAGTACCAACACAGAACAGATGTTTACATTTAAGCATATGTCATTCAGCTGTTGAAAACAATTCAGACACCAACATATGAAAGGCACATTACTGACATACGGTGTCTGACACGCTTCCACAAACACAGCCATACACTGGCTTTGATGACAACCATGCAAATTGTATCTTTCCATGTGAACAGTTTATCAGGGGAACAGTCCAATTTGTGCCTGTACAGAAAGATGTATTTTGGATTTCTTCTGGAGGACACACTGTGGTGTGACCATACAGAATGTCAGACCAGGAGAACGTGTCAAATCATTCACTCTCATGTCCACTCAGACCCAGGGTAAGACCCAGCAAGCAGGGATTCCAAGTCAGGCCCAGCTGGCCAGCAGTGCTGCATGGTGTTGTGTGGAACCATCTCCAGGGAACAATCCTCCTTCTAGGACAGCCACCTCGTCTCCAAGAGGAGGGCAGAGGAAAGTACCCTCTACCTCAGCTAGACACACCAGATTGGTTTTTCCCTCTGCAGTGAAGATTTGCCCTGGTCCCTGCAGAGTCTCCCATCAGTTGTCACAGCACAGTCCTCATTTGCTAGAACCACTCCATACCATGTCACTCGTCTGACAAAGGGACCACAGGAACTGCTGCTGCTGAGCTGCTCTCCCAGAGGCAGGCAGGCAGAGTGAGCTGGACACAATGGGCTGCTCCCAGCGCTCTCTCAAATCTGACAGCTTGATCTCCTTGGCAGATGGCTGGCGGGTCCAGCACATGGGAGGTTACTATTTTGCCACAGGAGAAATAGGTGTAAAGCTTATTAATATCAGCAGGGATCACTCAGGCTAACATGGGGCTACGTGCCAAGGTGCTCCAGTCCTGTCTCTAGACTTAAATATGTTTCAGTTACATCATGTTAAGTGCTGAGAGAGCCCTGCTGGCCAAAATTTGAGGTATCAAGTTGGAGGCTCTCGAGGGGGCCCCAGAGTAAGATTTTGGGTTAAGGGAACTCAAAATTTAAGATTTCAGCTTTAGAATTCAGTTCCTAAATTTTGTCTGTGTACCTTTCTACAAAGTCATCAGGGGGTGGTTGTTCAGCTCAGAGCCTGTGAAAGCAAGAATACAATAAGCAAAGGCCATAGTGAAGTTTACAGAGACACCAGCTGAGGAAGGTCAGGCTGTTGACACTCTACTGTGCCCCCGTATGGAAATAAGGAACACGCACACACTTGCATAAAGCTAAATTGGCCTTATTGTCCTCACTTCTCCTAAGCAGCTCCAGTTCCAACCCTGAATTCAAGGTCATGGGCACTACCTAATTCATGTGTCCTAAATGAGTATTTTTCTCTATTAGGTAACTGATGTATTTTTGCATCAGCAAATCCCTTCATCATTTTAAAGAAACGCCATTCAACCAATGAGGGTTTCCCACGGATGCACTAAATAAGGAGAAATTCCAAAGTGTTATTCCTGCTCTGGCTATGCTGATGAGCCCAACAGGGTACACCTGCTGGTCCCTCTGCTGCCCTGATGCAGCTTTCAGCTCACAGCTGGCTCATGTCCTGTCACTTCAGAGCACAGGGAGCAAGCTGCCCTCCTCCCTGGGGACACGGGTACATCTGGTCCCCAGCCCAAGGTGCTGCAGACGGGCAGCACACGCTCACCTGCCTTCAGTGTAAAAATGCCAAGTGAGTGGGGCTCACCTTCAGTTGCTGGTTTGATTGCAGGAGGTCTGCCTTGCTGTTTTCTGTACCTCTAGTCCCAAGCTTTCTCCCTTTAAATAAAAATACTGTTAATGTTTATAGAATTTCTACAGTTTATTTTATGAGCCTCTCCTGTGTGTTCTCTCTGGTACAGAAAAAGGGGAAAAAAAGCCACACGCTGTCTTCTAGTCACTAGTTGGTCCTCCTTTAAGGACCTTGTAAGACATTTTTTTGTGTATTGTTTCCCTGCATATGTGGGCAGCTTTACTACTTCATCCCCCTCAGGACCACTTAACAACATCAGCAAAGCAATTAAGTGTAGTTTTCAGGAAAATGCCAGAGGCGTTACACTGTCTGGATGGGAGTCTCAACCCAATTATTTTCAGCTAGTTGTGAACTGTGGAAAGTGGACTTTACTTCATTATAACTTCAGTTCCCACTGATTAAAAGTCTAGTGTGTTACAGACGGTAAGGAAAAATGAAACAATTAAACTTTCCATCAATAAAATTGCTGCATATTCTTCAACGTAGGGGTTTACTTCTCTCCAGAGAAGTGATTAAAATGAACTGATTGAACTATAATTTGATTGACTGAAGAGCCTCAATCCATTGCACTAAAGCTTAAATTCCGTCTTATTGCTCTATTTAACTCTGAATATAAAAAATTACTGGCGGTCTTGCAAACCCCTTCTGCAGTCACCCAGCTGAAATGTCTTGCCGCTCACAGGCTGTGGTAGGGCCTGTTCTTTCTCTGCTGTGTGTGTGCATGATTCACAATGGATTGATGCTGAAAAAGACACGGTGACACCTAAGAAATTACATTAATACAGCTTAAAAAAATATTAGAAAAGGCCTGTTACGTGATCAGCTACCTTGTATCTGAACTCAACCACAGGTAAAGTTAATCCAAGAGACTGGAGAGAATAATTGTCAGGTTATAGACAGCTGTTGCAGCAAAAATTAGCATAGTCTGATAAAAAATGCAGCCGTGATGCACCCCCCCACTGCAGAGCTGTCTCCAGTCAGGTGCGGGGCTGCCACATGCGCGGGTCGGTAATGCCTGTGTATGTCTCACTCTCGCCTTCTGGGAGCTACTGGAGGCACGTTTAGCCTGGCCTCGAGGGTAAGTTGCACTGGCCAGGACTCAGGATGCCCAGATCCCAGTCCAAAAAAGGTTTCTTTGGGTCTGGGGCCAGTTTTTAAGGTCCAGGAGCCTTCATCTCCACAGATGAAAGGGTGTGCTGCCAGAGTCGGGGACTCCTGTCACACAGTGACATCTTATGAAAACCAACAATGAGCTGCTTGCTTCTGTGAGAAGACTACTATGAAGTTCTGATGCAGAAAATACCACCTCTGACAACTGAACTGAAATGCTCTTTCCTATGAGGCTGCCCCTATGGTGTAGGACACCTGCTTTCTCCATCCCACCTTGTATTTTGAAATGTAACACAGTATTTGACTTGGAGCTGCACCACAGTAACATTGAGTAAGAATGTATTATAGTGTTAAGTTGAACAAAGACCACATTATATTGCTAATTAAATGAATGAGGCTAAGATGTGCAGACAAGGAAGGGTAACAGCTGGGTAAAAATACTTAATGCACAGCCTTGAACACCAGAACCTCAAACTCCAAATGAAGTCAGTAGATGTTTTTCCATTAACATCTCCATGAACCAGGTCCTGTACTCCTTGAGCTGTAATATTTACTACTGAGCTCAGTCTGCTGTTGAGCTTTGCACTTCTGGCTGTGGCTGATGTACGAGGGGGACTTCACAGCTAATCAGGCCATCTATGTGATTTGTACCCGCTCCAACACTTGGACGTTGCCAATCCCAGTTTTACAGGGATTTCTGACCACAGCCCAGGGTTAGTAATTCACTATGTCCTTTGGTTTTACTGGTTAAGCGTACGCTACAGCACAGTTCTTCGTAGTTGTTAGCCAAAAGCTACCAAGACTACACTGAAGTCACTGAGGAGATACTGATCAGATAAAACGCTGTCTTCATCTAATTTAGCAGGAACACCTTTGACAAATTATATTTGGCACTTAATGATAATCTTGCATTACTGGCCTTTTCTTTTGTTTCGAGTACCAGGTACTATAAACGTTACCCCTCTGCTGCACCTCCCCACGCGTAGCGCTGAACAGAGAATCACAGCTACAACGGCAGCAGCAGCACTTAAAGCACAACAAGGGCAGAGGCAGAACCCCACGTTTGTTTGTAGGTGTCTCTGGAGGCTGCAGGACGCTCACTGTGTTCCCTCAGCCCTGCTTTATGTACACACACCAGAGCTACACTGGGCCCCAAACAGCTGAAATGCCTACTTAGTATCTATTTCATTTTTCAGTTCTTACACAAGCAGATAAATTCCCTCAATTATAATGACAGCTTTGCATAAACATCAACAAGAGTCCCGATCTTGAAACTTGCCTGGAGATTGCTCTTATTCCTAAATGAGAAAGTGGCAGGGATCTTACAAACCATTTATTTGCCTCTCTCCGTGGCAGCAAGCACGGGAAGGGCTTTTTGTCACGCTGGCATCAGTCACAAGAGATGTGGAGTGTGTGCAAACAATGTCAGGAGCAGGGCAGGACCTTCCTCCAGGCCCAACCTGTGCTGGCACACAAAGGAGGAGGAACAGGCATCTGGGACTCAAGCAATTGCTTAACCTGTCTCCCCAGAAAAGCCCCAGCACCAACAGTTCCACCAGATCACGCTGGACTGGCACACCAGGGAAGAAGAGAAGGATTCAAGCTGGATCCGTTCTCCGTATCCATGGGTCTCCTGGCAGGCGCACAGGAACAACCACGCACAACTACCATAAAGAACATCATTTTGCTCTGGATGCTGCAAATCACACAAGTGACTCCTCTGCCCTTACCCTCTTAGCGAAAGGCATCAGGATTTTCTGGTTTTCGCCACCAAGTCAATTTCAAAATCTCTAATCACAAAAATACATAAAACTGTATTAGCCAGCAGATTTATGTTTGAAAAATACAGCACTTTAATTGCAGAGATACTGTAATTCTCAATTTTTGAGGAAATGTGATTATTGCAATCTCTTCATTAGGTTACATTTTCACTATTTAAAAAAAAACCCCATTATTTAAAAGGCACGGCGTTACCTGTTTACTCTACACTGTTAAAACCCCAGAAAACATCAGCAGACACTTGAATACTCCCTTCCTAGCAACCAAGGTCTTTCATCAGAAAAGCAGCATCTTTGTCTTTTTCTGTACCTTGTTTAAGCCAAATTCCTAGTTTGCAGCCCTTTGGGCCACACAATACCCACCAAGCTCCCAGAATGTATTTTTAGGTGAAAGTCTAAGCCAGTGACTAAACCAGCTCTTCGTGTTCTAAAAAAAATTTTGTTGTTTTTCAGAACCACCACACGAGTTACAGGAGTGCCCACAGCTTTAACGGTACAGGAGAACCATCTCTCGAGCTACCCAAAATGACTTTGTGTCGGAATTTGAGACTGAATCCACCCAAAATCCGTATTTGAATGCCTGTGTCCCCACTACTGACATGTGACACTGTGGTCGTGGGGCCAGATTTCCAGAGTTGTGTGTATCCCTTACTTCCACTCACAGAAATTTGGTATTTTATATTTCAGGCACTAAACTGCTTTTACATTTACTAACCTGCTGCATGAGTTAACCCTTCAGATTACCAGCAGCATTTTACCAAGGGCTGCATTTCTGCAATTCCCATTGCACTCAGTACAGAATACAGATTATACCAATTACTCCCTTGGGATGTAGCTCTGTCTCTAAAGGCAGGGACAGCATAATGTTTTTACTGAAGAAATATGTTTTTTTGGATCCTTTAAGACCTTTGCAGGATGCTGGGGATCAAAAAAAAAAAAATTCCCGAAAATATTTGCACTAACAGAACCCATTCCTCCTCCGCAGCCCTTCTTCTCTTACATAAGGGCAGGTTTCTCCTTTCTTTCTTTCTTGTTCTATCTGAGGGAGACCGATGGTCTCCTTGCTAAGTCGTCAAGAAAAATCAGAGGAGCAACTGGGAACTCTGTCTCCCATGGAAAAGATGAAAGACAGCTAAGTGAGAGGATGTGTCCTTCTCGACACTTAACAGTTTGGTCAAAGAGCCAGCACCGCCCCCGCCTTTTCCCAGAAGAGTTCACAGACAACTGTCCAGAAAAGTACACGGTCTCCCCACCAGCTCTGAGAACAGCGGGATGCGCTGCAGCGCTCTGGGCCGCTGCGGCCCTGTCATTTCTGTGCCTCCGAGGTCAGCTGAGTGTATTAAATTAACACTGTTCCCAGGCAAAGCACAAGGTCTGCCAGCAGAGTGGCGTGGCATAATGATGGGGCGGGAGGGGTAGGCACACACCCAAATACTAACAGTTGGAAGGAGTGGGGAGCTGTGATGGGATTCTGACTTACCTGCCAGTGCCCAGTGTAGATTATCACACACAGTTCTCAGCAGATCATATGTCTGTTCACCACCACTTAACATTTCCATAGCTTAGTTCAGTATTTTTGCATTTGTTTCACCCTTAATAATTTATTTATGAGAGGATTATTAACAATTTGAAGCTTCATTACAAACTAGCCTGAGGGAATCTCACCTGCCTTGTCCCATTAAATTATTATTCCCTAATATCTAATTTACATTTAATAAGACATCAATTGAACATCAATAAAATAATAATGAATTAATAAACTATAGCTTCTAAGAACACTAGTACCTTAAATATGTAAGCAAACGCAGCGCACAGTCTACAGGGCACTGTCAAATCTCTCTGAAAATATTTGACAGAATCATTTAGTATTTAGAATATGATGGTAATAAGCTATAAAAATATTTAATTGCTATGGTATTCAAGTAATTCTTGTTATAATTGTGACCCACACCAATCTGTGACCATGTAAGGCAGACCTGGGATGTAACGTATGTGAGTAAGGCCATCCCAAAACACTGCAAATGCCACAGAGACTCCACTTTTCAATGTAACAGCAAAAGAAGTTTGGTTTGGGTAAATACTTTTGGGTTTTTTTCTACTTGAACATTTTATTTTTCTACCCAGAAAGTTAAAAACACCATCTGGGGATTTTTGTTGTAAACTGACTTAAACTTCTGCCTAGGAACATTAAAACAGCATGGTTCAACATTGCTGGCTGGGTGATACGAACCCGAAGGACAAGCTTTGGTGAGTATTTATTTCTACCTGGACAGACGTGGTGTTGTTTTGCCCTGGAGCATTTTGGTAACGGCCCTGATCCTATTCCACCCTGTAGCTCCACAGCGCTGCTTATCACTAATTGGGGACCACTTCCATGTACATTTCCTGGGCTCGTACAAAGCCCACATGAGGCTTCATGGAGGAAGGGGAAGCACAAGACACATTTTGCATTTTTTTTTTTCCCCTTCACCAAGTTCTTATTATGTGTTCCCCTTTATAGTTCAAATTTTACCAGGGCTTGACAAAGAGCCTTAGATGGAAAAGATGACCACGTTGTAAGTACCACACTTCTCTGTCCCAGTCCATACGAATCACTTACCCCGTCCTTCAAAATGATCCTGCTGAAGTCAGTGGGACTCCCTCAGCCCCACACTTCAGGAGGATTTATGTGAGGGCCTTAAATGCCTGTCGGTGGAACTGAAGCCAAAAGACAGTATTACCCTTCTATGACTAGCTGGTATTTTTTAATATTCACTGACACACCTTTTTCTTTCCACCCACAGCACAGTTGTCTTTTTCAACTGCTCCTGTCCCCTGCCTGGGTGTCTCCATTACACAAGCAGGGACTGCACAGCCAGCTGTCCTCAGGCGTGCAACAAGGGTTCATGCAAACGTTACAGTTCCATTTGAAACCTTAATGCCACCTGGGATGGCTACGAGTCCACGAGATGTGCTGTTCAAACCCTAACTTAGAGAGGTTTCAGTTCAACATTTTAAAAAATGTTAAGGTCTACAGGGGCCATCAGACGTTCTGGTCCTACATCCGATTTTTACTCGGTTACTTCTGTATCAATCCCTGTAACTCCAATTTGCTTAAAATACATCTTCCTGAAATACTTCCAGCCTTGATCTGTGAATGGAAAAATCCATCATCTCCTCTCTGCAGTTTACACAAGCAATTATTAACCCCCACTTAAAAGCCTGTCTTCTCAATGGAGCTTGTCAGGCTGTCACTCCCACCCCCTGACCTCTGTGACACAGTGCTTTGGCAGTCCGGGTGGAGGTGCTGGGACACCACAGCCTGGGTGAGCTGGGCTCCTTGGCCCTATGAGCAGATCTACCATTCAGAAACATCTGAGCGACCCCACGCGAACATTCTCATCCTTAGTGTGTCATTTTCCTGTAACAGATTCATCAAAGTCCAGAACCAAGGACGTCTCCCGTGTTCTCTTCCTCCTGCACTGATCCAAAGCAATTCCTTTGCTGGGGGGACACTCTCTTAAGGAACCAATGACACGTTTAACACAGGGAGCATTTGCCCACGGCTTTGAGGGATGGTTCTAATTTTAGGGCACTCTGCTTACCGGATTTTCCATTGCCTCTCATTTGACCACACTCAAGTTTTCAAAGAAAAACACCACTCACCTCTCTTTTTCAAAACATTTCCATTATGGACTTGTATCACTGCCCTCATTCAATCAAACTACTCGCTGGCTTGAACTGGTGTTTTTCTTGAGTAGGAAAGGATAAAGCCTTCAGCTTCTGGGCCTTCTTTGCAATGGAACCTGTGAAAATAGAAACAGGTAATGTACACCAATTCACCTCTCACGAGTACAAAACCAGTCCCCCAGAGTGACAGCTATCAATTTGTCTCCAGTGACAGCTGTGTAACCTCTCCTGTAAACATGACAATGAATAATGATCAATCTCTTACACCTCTGTGACAGACCCTTAATTATAGCTATTACATTATTAATTGATTCAGAGAAGCCTACACGGCTAAAGCTGTGTTCTCCTGTGGACATCAAAGACAGTATTAAAACCCTGCTTAGGAAAGCTCCCCAGAAACATCCGCTGGTGTTCATCCCAGCTAAGGAATGCTCTGTCTGGACAGAAAGCACATAGCTTCAGCTTACTGCCTCCTATTCCCAGACGATAGGGACATCCTACAAAAACTGATACACCGCTGAGAAGGCAAACATTTCCACCTGAAAACATTGAAAGAAAAGTCCGTTTTTCATTCAGCTCTGAAAAACTATTCAGATTTCTGTTATTTTAGCCAGGCCTCTAAATCCTGCAGAGTTCACCCATCCTTAATAAGTTCCTGACCACAAGGCTTACACCACCAGACCAGTATCACAAATTAGGGCTGTGTAACACACAATTGAGGCAGAAACCACCCATTAAGGCACTGCACCGCCAGCATCTATTCCTGCACCACAAGCAGAGCTGTAACATTCTCATTTTCTATGTGTAGCATTTCTGGGCATCCTTCAGGGATAATCCTAACTCTACACGCTTCTACAGTCAGCACGGAAGGATGTCAGTGCAGGTACCCCAAGGTGGGAACAACAGGGCAGAATCAAGATGTCAGGTTTGGACCAAGCAATGAATGATTCATAAACTCTTCATATGTAGGTAACATGAATCAATTCTTATGGTAATTACTAGAAAATGAATGTAACTGCCTCAAGAGACTTACTGGGGGAGGACTGTTACCTTCTGCAGGTATGTAGAGGCAAGCTAAGGCCCAGTGTATGTAACAGGGGATGATGTATTTGGGTACGGAGCGACTTATTGATAGGCAACCTCTTACACCATTAGCTACGCGGAAACGTAATGCCTGTCAATTTATCAGTTCTTAATAAAGCTCTGTGCTGCTAAGTATTACTGTTGATGCTCCTCTTGGTTTTGATTCAGCTGATTTTTCTCTGGGCTCAGCACTGTGGCTCATCCATGTTTCCCCAGCTCCCCCAGGATTTGCAAATACAAGTCCCTACTTGATGAGCCTGTTAAAAAAGCATGTTCTAAAGCATGACTGCACTTCAAGCACAGTTTATGTCATACATCTCCATTGCCAAGAGCTGTTGTAAGCAATTATGACATACGACACGATTCTCAGTTACATCCTTCGAGAAGAGTAACATTTCTTTGTGAACGCCTCCCTTCCCCACATCATGGCAGCTGCTCCGTGAGCCGCGTTCCTCAGCTTTCCACTGATTTAGTCAACTGTGGGGATTGCTAAAGAGCAGCTCTCGTGATTCTGAGTTCCCAAGAGTGTTCTGAAAAAGGACATTTAAACTATTCATGGTTCTTGTTGCAGTTTAAATCCTGCATAATATTTTTGATGAGGCTTTGTGATTCTGAAAATCCACAGTCTAAACGGAAGACTGCTAAAAAACCCCTCTGATTTGCCACAGAAATCGATCTTCCGCTGCCCAATTCATTCTTAATGAAAGAGACAATTCAGAAACCTACAGGAACATGCTTTATTGATTCATTCGCGAGTCACTAAAGCCTGCTGCCCGTGTTCCCTCCAATAAGACTAACCACATAGTGCTTCTCGTGTACTGAACTGCAGGAAAAGACGATGGCCCCAGATCTGTTCTGCTGGAAGTCCGGTGAGACTAAACATACCCAATAAATGTAAACACAGTACGCTGCTAAGTTAATGATAAATGTGTGTAGAAGACAGAGACTTACATTTCCTCTTTATTATGCCTCCAGTTGAGCCACTGCCTTATCTGTAATTTATTTACCCAGGACAGTTGGGCCCAGATGCATACCTGTTTTTTCATGGAGGTACTTGTTTTTCTCAATTTTGCAGATGGATTAAATAAGCCAGGAGGAGGCCAACCTCCGTGTGTGAGGTCACAGAGTGAACTGTAATCTACACTGCAGTAGATGCCTGAATCCATTCAGGTTCAAGACCTAATTCAGCATAAACCTGGTGTGTAGCTCTACTGCACTGTATATTTTATAAACATATCTTTCAGTAATCTTCTGTGCTTCTTATGAAAGCAATAACAAGCAGTAAGAACAGCGGAGCCTGTATTGGGCAAGCTTTCCTATTAAATTCCACTAATGCATCTCAGCAGCGACCTGTAGCAATTTGGGTAACCCAGTAAGTCTGAATGCCCCGTAAGAATCTGGGAAGACTCACTGTCTACCTGCAAGACAGAAGAGTACAAGAGAGCAACTAGGTACCAAGTATCACCTAGCACTCAGAACAAAAGTGACCGTAAAAGAAGAGAGATAAGAAAATACAGGAAGAGAAAACACATTTTCAAGAATAAGAAAATCTGCTGACCTAGTCCTACGGGTACTTACTCAAGTATCACCACGTCAACATCCACTTCCAACTCAAAACGCTACATCTGCTTGTCCTGGCTAATGGTATATGCTACACTCAGATTGATTAGCTGGCTTCACGGTAACTACAGTTACTACACAAATACCTCCAAGGATGGCATTTTCTTAGATTTACCCAGGCTTTGCCAGAAACTCAGTGTTTTGTCTTCTGCCTTATGACACAATAGGTTTTAGAGAGTCCACTTCCCTTAAATCACTCTAATACTCTCCTTCCTTTATATATGCTTTTGATAAGTGAGCACAGACCCAGTCAAGCATAACACTCTCTGCAGCAACACTCATTGGTTCACCTGCATTATGATTTCAGTGCCTTAGTGGCTTTACAGAATGACAAGGGGTTGGAAGGGACCTCTGGAGATCATCTAGTCCAACCCCCTGCCAGAGCAGGTCTGCCCAGAGCAGGTTGCACAGGAACTTGTCCAGGCAGGTTTGAAATGTCCCCAGAGACAGGGACTCCACCACCTCTCTGGGCAGCCTCTGCCACGGCTCTGCCACCCTCGGAGTAAAGAAGTTCCTCCTCGTGTTTAGGTGGAACCCTATGGTTTCTACCCATTTCCTCTTCACCTCTCACTGGGCACCACTGAAAAAAAAAAAAACGAGCTCCATCCTCTTGACAGCCACTCTTTAACTATTTGTAGGCATTGATTAGATCCCCCCTCAGGCTTCTCCAGACCGAAAAGACCCAAGTCCCTCAGCCTTTCCTCATGAGAGCGATGCTCTAGGACCCCTAGTCACCTTTGTAGTCCTTTGCTGTACCCTCTCCAGCAGTTCCCTGTCCTTGAACTGGGGAGCCCAGAACCGGACACAATGCTCCAGATGGGGCCTCACCAAGGCAGAGCAGAGGGGCAGTAAGACCTGCTGGTCACACTCTTCTTGATGCACCCCAGGATGCCACTGGCCTTCTTGGCCACAAGGGCCCTTACTGGCTCATGGGCATCCTGTTATCCACCAGGACTCCCAGGTTTTTTTCCCTCAGAGCTGCTCTCCAGCAGGTCACCCCCCAGCCTGTCCTGGTGCAGGGGGTTATTCTCCCCAGGTGCAGCACCTACACTTGCCCTTCAGCGCAATTCTATGCAGAGAATGGTTTCAGCAAGCAGCCTCTGCTCTCAGGTAGCTCTTACTTGGATAAATAAGGTAACAAGCAATTTAGTGGTGTAGAGAGGAATTAAAAGACATTTTTTTATGCTCTTCAGTATTTCCTCTAATTCTAAAATCAACCAAAACCCCAGCATAAAAATCACTTTTCCTTTAGAATTGTCTCTCAGCAGGGTAGCGTGCACTGCCAAGTTATCGCTTTGCACCATCCTGTATTTTCAAAGCCATCAGCATTCCATGTGCTAAGAAGTGACACTGAACCCCACAATCAGAAATAAACCCAAAAGTTTCAAAAAGATTTCAGAATTCAGATGAATATAAATAGCTGCTTTGAAGCTGTTTTTACAGATTTACATTTTTGTCTGTTTTGAACGGATAAACAGACAAAAATGTTTTGTAAAGGAACAGTAACATATCCAGTTTAACACTTTCCATAGTCAGATTGTAAGAAATACTGGGAGACACAGAATTATTGATATTCTACACAGTGAGGGTGAGGGAACACTGGAAGGGGCTGCCCAGAGAGGTTGTGGAGTCTCCCTCTCTGGAGACATTCCAAACCCACCTGGACGTGTTCCTGTGTGACCTGCTCTGGGTGTTCCTGCTCCTGCAGGGGCATTGGACTGGATGAGCTTTCAAGGTCCCTTCCAATCCCTGAGATTCTGTGATATTCGCTATACAGAAAGCTTGTATTTCCCTTCTGTTTCTGACTTGATCTCCTGAAAAGCATTTCATTTTCTAACCTTAACAACTACTAATGCAAGCTTTCTGCAAAACTACATTCCCCCCATCATTCACACTCTCATCTTTCCCACCCAAATACAATGATCCAAACAGTCAGGGCACAGTCATTATTTAGTCAAGAGATTCAGAAAGTTTATGCAAGGTTTTCTTTTCTTCTGAAAGACACAACTAATGTTGCCAAAGCCTTTATACACATTTAGAACTAAATATGTTGAGAAAAGAGCTCTGAAAGGAAAATTAATTGGAAAGATTCATTCTCTAACGCTGTTTCATGTCACTTCACTCCTAATGACTGAAGTGTTTTTATAGTTTTCTGTGTTTTCCCTTAGTGCTGTGTAATTTGATTTCCAAATCCCTCGCAGAGCTCTGCCACAAACCTCCAGGGTGTTTCCAGGATGTAAAGGTCAGTGCTGAAGAAGATGGGGAAGGGGCACGCAGAAGACAAGTCTCAGAATCTCTTGCTTCAAACCCCCTCACTGACACAGAGACCACGGACAGTAAAGCACAATGAGTTGTCTCTTAAAGGAAAATTAACTATGGGGGGAACTTCCCAAAGGAAAAATCAGCCATGGTGGGAACCTCCTGAAGATCCTAGAATAACTGTCAGCAGAATCCAAGTGACATTCCTTAAATGAAAGGATGAAGAGAGCTTTCCCAGCAATATTCTGTGTGGAAATCAAACAGACTTCCAAAGGTCTTGAATTCCTCAAACAAAAATCTTACAGTGGGAATCCCAAACAATGTGGCTTGTAGCTTGGCTCACGTATAGCGCTTGGTATATAGGGAAATCCTCCTGGACTCCTCCCCACTCCACAGTCATCTTTCCTCAGCCAGCTCCGTCACTGCCCTCACACCTAACAACAAGAAGTTGCTGTTTCAGTCCTCGACTGAAGTCTTAGACTTTAGTCTTCAGACATTATGACCTTCTTGATGCTGGCTGGCTCCACTACTGTTAAAGAAGTGCCAGCCAATCTCTAACTTAGGGTTCCCTAATAATCTCATTTTTTTATTAGTTAATTAACATAATCACTTCTTAAGAACAACTGTCATACTGGTTAGTGGAACAGGTGTTGTTAACTAGTAAAAAGTCTATAAAGGGAAAAATCAATATCCCACCAGATGTATATAGAGGATGTGCCTGCCAACGTCACAGATTTCCTTTTGGGGACCTGAAAGAATTCTCTGCTGTGCTTCAGTTTTACTTTATTTGCTATTGTCTGTTTAATCAAGTTCTTTTGTAGTATAAATGTGATCACCATTATGCTAATCTGTGCCCTAGCCATGCAAATATATAAACATTTGTGTGCCAAATTATTACGGTTCTGTCTATAATGTTATGCCCCTATTTACTATCTATATTTTATGTCTTATGGATTTCTAAACATTTAAATTTATATCAGCGCTGTCACATATCTGCAAGCAGAGACAGTTTTACGAGCACTAAAAAAGCTGCAACACACAGCCACTAAATACTAATGACATAAATGGTATCCACTAATGGTCTCTGTTTTTATTACAATGCAAAACTTCAATATATTGCACTTACCACTGCTCTCAGACTGAACCATACACACCGTGTAACGCCAACTTCCATCTCTATAGCGTAAAACGGCATTATTTGTTATATATTTCAGCTCTGTACTGCAGATGTTGACTGAATGCTCAAGTCAGCAGTTGAAGCTAAAATTCACTCTATTTACAGAGTCTTACTGTTAACTAATACCCTAAATTGTCAGATATGCCAATGCATTAGACATTTTTCAAAGCCGAGTGCACTAATAGCATGTAAGTGTAGCACATGCCTTGTTGTACCTGTCAACAGCCCAGGAACTTTGCAAAGGTAAAGCATGTCAAAAAAGGAAATTATCTTCTCATGCTTCTGTGTTCAAAAATCTTTAGTGAGCCATTTTTCTAAAATATTGCAAATAAAAAAGCAAAAAGCTTAGTCTCTTGTAATTGTGTTTCTATTTTACCTTTTTACAGTTAAATTTTAAACTCTTCATTCATAATTAGAACAGTGTCTCTTTTTACTTCAGCTACCCAAGGGACAAAAGCTTGCTCTTCGGACTTGGAGATAGTGGAAACCTCAATGTCGTCCATAAAAATATATGAAAAAAAGCCTACGGCAAAATCCCTCATACACGAAGCGGGAGGCAGTGGGGTTAATTTCATTTCATGTATGCATTTTACTTGCCAAAAACTTTCACCAAAAAAGGGAGAGCTAAGTTCATCTCTCAGACCTTCTCATGCCTGTTTATCTCACACAGAACGAGCCCGGTTATATTCCCTTTCATTGACTTCAACTGAGAATAACCTCCAGCAAGCTGGAAGTTTTGTTTGGAGCAGGAGACGTGTTTCCCCTTTCCATGCAGCTGGGTAGTGATTTACACATGGAAAACACTGGAGACAAAGTAGGTGTCAGACTTGGTAGCATTTTACATGCATTTTCTGACACAAGGCAGACAACGGAAACGTGCACACAAAATACTTCCCTGCAAGGGCTGGGTAGTGAGAACAGAGGGAAGCAGAAGATACTACTGTAATTATTACAGTTACCCAATACTGCTTGTGCTTAAAAAGACCAGGCAATTATCACCCTTTAACTTTAAGCCTGGAAAACCATTCCACCTGAAAGTAGTATATTCTTTACATGTTCTCACTCAGCTTGTGTACATCCCACATACAGGACTGACTAGAGAAGAACAAATGATGTTAAATACATAGAATAATAACACCTGAAGCTTACAACTGGGAATACTGACACGGTGTTACTTATTTTTTTCCTCTTCTTTTTTCTGCCAATGATCTTGAATGTGACAAGTGCTTTCTAATGTAATCTGAACCCACTTCAGCATTCCAATATTTTGACTAAATAGGTTTTATGAAGGATTCCAGTTCACTGTCTTTGCTCTACAATTATAACAATAAACTATTCCAACTGAATATTCAATGGCAAAAGAACAAATATAATAAAATATTTGTAAGAAAATAGGGGTTTTCTAAATAAGAATATTCTAGCTCATTTTTTCAACCAGAATTTAAAACAATAGAGCGTTTTTACAATTTAAAATGTTGGAGGTTTTTCATTTTTAATCTTCTCCACACATCTTAAAACTTGAAACAAAGCAGATTGACTGACTTCACTAATACAAAAATGAAATATTTGAGTACTTGAAAAGCATGTCATTTTTTAATTAATTCCCCATTTTTCTTGAGGAAACTGTTGGGTAACTATAACCCATTTTCAGGAGTATTTTTGGACATTTGAAATGCCATCTTTGACAACCTGTATCGTTCACTGCAATTCTTTCTCCCTGCTTAACAATCACATCCTACCAAAGGAGAAAATGAGCACTTTTAAATAAGACCTTGGAAAAAATCCGAAGCATATCAACTTGAAAGAAAACGTTGACTTGTTGAAGTTTGTAAGTGTAATGTCTCCAACAGAAATGTAGCAATAGGTCACAGGTCAGCTAATGCCAAGGCCAATGTCATTCCCCTAACAGACCGTTACATTCCTGAGGTCCCCAATTTAGGAAAGTAGCTGCCCTAGAAATCCTGTGATCCAAAGGAGAGAGACAGCTGCAGAAGCCAAGTCAGATGGTCTCCACATGAGAGTACTCCCAAGCTTAGGTCTCAGCCAGATACCCGAATCAGACGGTCTGAATCCAGCCCAAGATCTAGACTCTCCTCCCCTAAAAATCCTGAGTGAACCAGTTTTGCGAATAAGGATTTCTATTTCAGCCTAAAAAGTGTGTGCTCAGTAAGGGCACAGAAAGAGAACACAGCTAACAGCACAGCTGCTGCCCAGATTCAGAATTACAAAGGTCTCCATGGATATTACGTACATTCACACCGCAGTACATCCAGTGGGCTTCTGAACTCACAGACTTGACTGCTCTCTCTGGACACCTTCCCCACACTGTTGCTCAAGCCTCTTATGCAGTAAAAAAAAAAAAAAGAATGAGCTCTTGGGGAGCATCTCACCATGCTCCTTTGGTGAAACAATAAAAAACCCAAAGAAAACAACAGGAGCCTTTCTGTACACTGCCACGGGTGGTCCATCGAGCCCTAAACCAAAAGCCTCTTGCCTTCATTACCTGTTTGGAATATTTATCTATAGACAGTTTTGTTTTTATACATAAAGCCACTATTTTAAAAAGCACTCTAGGAAGGATAGCTATCCATATCTGCATTCCCTCCAAAGAGAACAGGGTGGAATATTTACACAAAGGCAACGGTTTTTTAAGGTGTTTCTTCTTATTATAATAATACAATGAAACAGCTATAATATCTGGAAGGTTTAGACTTTTGTCTTGTAACCCCACAGATGAATAGCTTCAACCTTTGAAAGAAATTGCAGTATGAATGTCTATTTTATTCCAGAGTTGTGTCTGAACAGACTATTAGCAGAATACTGATAAATGCTACAATAGCTATTCTTTTTCCTTCCCTTCTGCTTTTATGTCATTGCCAATACCTATCCTTCCCCTGGTGCTGTCAGCCGATGCCTGTCTCATAACTCTCCAGGTAACAGCATTAGAAGAAAAAGAAATTAAGTTCAAATAAAACTGCCAGGTAGAATTCAATGTTACGAGATTATGGACTGAATTGTTTTCTGAAGCAGGCACATACATGCAGAGTTATACCACTAATGACCCACAAAGAACTTACATATTAAAATTTCATTACTGTAATAGTATTTAGGAGAAGGGAGAAGATACCAAAGCTGCTTATTTTTCCTTTCCTACTAGCTCTGTGATTTTTATGGCAAGTAATAACTAAATTCCCGAGGACTGTGCTTGCAGCACCACACATGGCACCATGTTCACATGTAATCAACAGGTGTCGGGACACCTCCGTAAAACGTGTGTGTGGGAGCAGGACATTTATCTAGGCCTCTGCAAACCTCATGAGGCGTCCTCACGCCGTCACAGCTGTACAATTCTCTTGCGTTTGCTCTTGGGCAGTAAACCTAAAATGGTAAGGGACTGGTCCTGTGAGCAAAAATAAATCAGTGAGATGATGGAGAAGAACATGCAATATAAAGACTACACAATAATTACAAACAAATCAATTGCAAGCCATGCAAGTAAGAAGAGATGAGATACCAACAGCTTTAAATTATCAGTATAGAATTGTTTAGGTGCCTTTGTGAAGCAAATGAGTGAAGTTGTTTAACATATAACAGAAAAGTTATCTACGCTATAATTTATGTCACGTATCTTAAAACCACAGTCAGATACTTCATTCGGATTGCAGCAACTGCCATCGCCATCAGAAACAACCAGCTCCTTAACTGGATGTTTCAAGGAAGCCAAATAATGAAGTGCCACAGAAAACAAATGTGTTTTTTGTTCCCTGAAGCAGTGTCTTCAGAGAGTCAGAGGAAACAGCTACGTCCCAGAGAAGCTCATACAGCTGTATCTGATGTTTCGTTTGCTTTGAAAATTTGTATGTTTATAGCTCCCACACAATTAGGGTTGCAGCAAAAATAACACATACAAAAGACACTATGAGGAACAAAAGATCTTTTTTCTCATAAATACCTACATAAATTTGGAAAGATTAGAAACATCTAGATATTTGTCCAGTCTTAATTCAATCCAATACAGCAATATTTTGGTTAAAAGGCTCTGGCACGTCCACGGTTAAAAGTAACACTTCTACTGAATAGCAAATATTTATCTTTGAGGATCATGGTGGTAAGTGCTGTTGGAACATGCACTCATGCAACTTAGGCACAGCTAACATTTACTCATGGCTGGAAAGCTGTCTTGGTGAAGACAAAAAAATCTTCTAAAAAACCTGTAGTCAAACTAATGAGAAAACTTTGAACGCGGTGTGAGTGAAGCAGGATAGTCGAGGAAAGGAAGGAAGTATGTTGCAATTTCATTTGTCAGGACAGCTAAAACACATTGTGCCTCTTAGTTGGAAGCCTGGACAACACCAAACATCAGAGGAAAACCTGCCCCTCTGCCCACCAAAAGAAATCTGACTGGTCAGGATTTCAGTGCACAAAGGACTAGACCCTGTAACTGTATTAAAACCCTATTACAGGACTGAAAAAAAATTAGCAATGCTAATGGCTGAATGCCAGTGAATGCAAAAAAGTGTAGGAAATTAGAAGGATGCAGTAGTCATGGTGAAGCAGATATCAAAAGATGAAAGGAAATCTAAGATCTGGGAAGGCAGACAAAATTGACAAATGGTACATAAAACAGGAGCTGATGAAAAAGAGGGACTGGCAGCTAGGATGCAGAAGAGACAAAAAAAAGTTGGAACATTTACCAGGAGACTTGCATAAGGTGATTTGCAAATATATCTCGACATTTATAAAAGGCAAGGATTTCTCTTTAACTATTTTCTTTGTACACTCATCCATAGTTTTAGAGACTGTCAGTTTTGGAGATTACATCATATGCATATTAGTCTTCCAAGATACTTAAACATTTTTTTTGACCTTTCCTGACTAACAAGAGGTATGTTTATGTAATTTAGGCTGATTCACTGTAATCCCTAATCTTTGTCATTATATCGAATACCTTAAAGACACTGGGCACGCTTCCCATAGCAGAACTATTTCAAAGAAAGCACAAACTAGGAGTAAGTAAACACGTGCTTGTAACTTTAATCATTACCCAGAGTCATCCAGAAACTTTATTTAAATGCTTGGAAATCTGCAGTTTCTTTCTCAGAAGTCAGAGAGCCAGCACTTTTCACACCTATGGCTGCTCACATCGATACCTGCTCCAAGAAAACTCAAAACACTCAATTCTGCTAAATCAGGCTGATGGAATTTGCAAGCCAGAATAGAAGAAAGTGTTTGTGACACTAAGCTCAACTCTGTTGAAACCTGCTCTCCTTCACTGCCTCCCTGCCCACTCTGTGGAATCATGGGTGCACTCATGTGTGTGTGTGAGCAGGATAGAGATGGAAAATGGACNCAACCCCGACTTCTCCTTTACAGTGGCTAAATCCAACCCTTTCCAGAAGGAATAGAGCTAACGAGACTCTTGGAATTTAGCTGTGGTGCCTTGTAACCTCATACACTTCTGTGATGTCCCTGCCACCAGATCATTCATGTGACCTCAAGAAAATATCCAGTTGATTCCCTTAACCCATCTTAGTCATATTCTTGTTGCAGAAATGGCATTCTCGTGTCTCCTCTTCCCCATGCTCACCTTTAAAACTACAGGCAAAAAGAACAAGCCACCGCTGAAATTTGGAACTGAGAGCCCATCAGCCAGCGTCTGGTTATTTTTTACATTCAGTGTTTCCAATCTGTATTCAGTTATCAGTGAACCTGCCAGAGCTGGCCTGCACCTGACACCTTTTCCACTTCTTCCTTTCATATTATCCTTAAACTCCAAGTAACAGAGATGTCTAACTACGTGAATGAATTAGAATAGATTTAAAAGTGTCTGCACAATGAAGAGCTAGAAATCTCTTCACACAGCTGTGCACTAAGCTGCAAGAAGCTGAATCAAATGCAGAGCTGAACTTTCAGATGCATCCCCTTCACTTGCTATGTCTCTCCTTGTAATAGAGGTACTGCTCAAAAATGTAAAGCCTAACTAGCTGGTATAACCTAAGTTTACATAAGCAGTTATGACCTAAACAAAGTTTGAATGGTCCATAGCCTCTGGGTACTCTTGCCCCAGTAAGATGTTTTGAGTTTAAATTTAGATTTTTATTGCCCTTGGAATGCTGAGATAAACTTTCAGTCCCACTGGTGCAACTCCAGGAAGAGACTATATTAAATTCTGCTGCTCATGAAGGCGTGAGCCTTCCTTCTATTCATTACCAGGCATGCAAGCCACATAATAAAGCTGAGCTGGTTTTATTCCTATACAATGTTCGCCTTATTATGGCTAGCTGAATTCTGCAACACCAGTTCCTATTAGCAGGCGGTACCACACAAGAGCTGAGAATTGCATCAGGGGTCTGTGTGGTTGAAAATACAGACCTGAGGCACACCAGGACTGCCAAGGAGTGGTCACAGATTTCATTCATTACTCCTCTAGTCTGGGATAGGTAACTCCCATTGCCCTGTTTCCACAGAAGAACATTTAGAAGAAACTCAAACGCAAAGCAATCAGCTTTACCGAGATGGCATTTTGAAAACACAACAGCAAAATCAAACATCCGAGTTTTGCAAAGCCAAACCAAGAATCTGCTTATTTGACAAGGAAAAAGTCTTGAATAACCTAGTGTTACTAACACACATTAGTCTTGGGTGCCTAACATTTTACTGCCAAAGATAAAAGCAGATATCGTCAGGCCCAAGTAGAAGGAACAACTCTGACTCAGGAACAATCCCAGATACTAATAAAACTAAAAATTCATTCCTTTGTCTGAGGTTTCTTCATCACTTCCCAAACTGAGTCTGTCCTTGGGTCCCAAGAGTTCAGTTAACTGGGAACAGGGAAACAGCATCCTTTCTCTTACAAGTCTCGAGGAAAGATTCTCCCATTGCATCACTTGTGCAGACTCACAAGTGTAAGAAGTGTTCCTTACTTCAAATGTCACGATCCACAGCGCTGCACAGGCCATAGGCAGAATGTTTAAGGCAACAGTTGTATCAGGCAATAAAGCAGAGATTCCTACACATGAGAACTGATGCAAATCATCATCTGCCTCAACAAAATAAACTCACAAAGCAACTTAGTTGAAGTCAGGCAGATTCCAATAACCTGAAAATAGTCTTCAGGGCAAAATAATGGTAACCATCCCTATTACAAATAAACTAAACCCAGTGGATCTCTTGATGCAACTACCTTACTCATCTTCCCTCATCAAAATCTCACTCAGTTGCACTTTTTATTTCAAGCAAAAGGTCATAATCCTTCAGAGCACTGTAAGCCTGCATTGGTGGCAGACACAGTTCCATTTTGGGGAACAAGAAGAGAGGTTACCCAGATCTTTCCCCTGCCAATAGCAGCTGCAGCTCGTGTAAAATGCAGTGTTACCTTACAGTAGAGCGTGCAAGACTTTATTATGTATCTCCCCCTTGCACTGCTTGCTTTGCAAGGTGGTATGGAAGGGAATCCTTATGGTTTTAATCACATTTGTTACAGGGGAAGAGAATTTGTAATCTAACCACTAAGGCAGTAATTTTAAAGAAGAGTCTGTCATTTTGACTGATGATTTTCGAAATTTGTATTTTCTGGGGGTTTTCCATTGTTTTGGGTTTTTTTTGGTCTTTAAAGACACAGAGGAAGTGTTAAGAAAAAGCTGAGAGGTTGTTTATTTTTTAAACAGTCTCAACAATCTAGTTAAATTGACAGTGATTCTCTGATCCTTTTTACCCAGAGGAAAGTTTGTGATTATTTTCTCTTTCTGCATACAACGTAAATCAAAATTACTTAACGTTCCCTTCAAGTTCCTAACCTATTCAGCTAGACCTGGCTTAGATGGCCTTATCTTTAGCTGCTCTGAGGGACTTCCTCCACATTTTGGCTTCACTTTTAGGTCTTTCCAAAGTTGTTTTTTTCCAGAGTAGCCTGTGATTTGTGGTTCTGGCTCTGGCCCTTCCTCCTCTTCTACAGTACTTTGAAGTTTAATCTTATACCTTTTATAAGACTTTTTTTTTTTTTTGTAACTTCTACTGCTGTCTTTATGCTTTTGTAGGTATTGATAACATTATGAATTATTATACTCTACAGAAATAAAGCTTGCTATAATTGAAACTCACTGCCATTTTCTTCTAGTTTTTGCAATGGGTTGAGACTCCCTATGAATTTATTTAAAATTTTCCTTTAATCCTCCCACTGGACAGACATTTCCTTTCAGAAAAGGAGGACAATATTCCAGCCAGAAGAAATGACATAGCACGAAGGAAAAGAGGAGAAAAAAGTCCTGAGTCCTGAAAGCTAAGAAGAAATACAAGTGAAATAGAATTGAGAAAGGATAAAACTCCACAAACTGGAACAAACAGAGAAGTAGGATGGAGCTCTAATTGAAAGGAAATTGAGAACTGACTCTACATAAGAACTAGGTAGTTCTTAACCAAGGGAGAGCTGAACTAGAAGACACCTCTCACCTTTTAGCTCTATTCATTATCCACCCTGTGTCTTCTGTTCCCAATGACAGCTGGGAGCTCTTCTGACAAAGTTCTCTGACCACAGTCAATGCTGAAACTTGAAAGCAAAGCCTCTGGGACAGGAGCTGCTCTCAGACGCTCACACACAGCACCACCCAGGGTGTAGCCATGGACCTGCACTGTCCTTCCAAGGGTGGGATGAATACCTGTGCTCCAAAGCACCTAAGTTATGTCAGTTCTTGTTCCTGCATCACCGAGAAAAGGGGAGATCCATACCTAACGTTTGCAAGTCGATGTATTTTGTAAGTGCTTCCCATCCTTCTTGGTACTCTGAAAGTCTGATTCCTGCAGGGGCAAAAAAACCACTGCTACAAGCTAAGCACCCTGCAGCTGTCTCTGTAATCAGAACACCTAATACAGCCATCAATAACTAACCACCGTCCAGGATCCCAGACCACAGCCTGCCTGCCTCACTTGTGTGCAGCCTGGCTGACTCTCTGCATACTTTCCCTCAATTAGAGAAGCAATTTATTTTTTTCTCAGTTCATTAACCTTCTTACTACTCCTATACACCACTTTGGAAACCCCATGTTTACAGTAGCTGAATACACTCTGCACTCATCAAAAGGCATGTTACAGTGCTAAATCAGAGACCACTACTTAATCAAAACCCCCCCTTAACACTTCTGTAGTGTGAGGTAACACTGTTTAAAACAGAGCAGTAGCAACTGAAAAAAGTTGAAAAGGGCATTATTTCCTGCAATTATTCCCATGGAATGCACAACTACATGAAAAAAAATTATCATCTTTTAATATTCATCCTTCTGAATTGGATGTTAAGAAGTATTTTAAGCATAAGCATCATGGCTATACTTTAAAGATGAGTCCAGCAATTAAAAAAAAAAAAAAAAAAAAGATTTCCTAACAGATAATTGATACCTTTTCTTCTAGTTGGAGAAAAAAGAGAGGGGAAAAAAAAAAGAAATACCCCAAGGTATGACAAGTTTGTGATATAGGTGATATATGGTAGTAATTGACATCCTAACAATAGGAGACTATAAAGATACCCTGAAATTATTTTCTATTTCTTCCCTATCTGCTCTTCCTCCTCTGTATCTTCAGTGAGCCAGATTTGCCAGCGAGGCAATTTAATCTTCCAGGGATAAAGAAAGTCTTCCTCGTCTAAGAAAAAGAAAAACTTCTACTGGTCAAGGACAGAAAGCCCAAGAGGAGGAATTATCTACTGACAGTGAGCTATGTTTTTTTATCTCCAGGAACGGAAGCAGCAGTATTCTGGAAGAAATAACATTGATTTAGCTAGAATGTAAGGAAGACATCTTCTGTTTGATGTATGTTGCTTTCTGGACAAGGGTAGGACAATAGCTTGTATTCCCTGAACAAAATACCTCCTACTGCGTTTTCACTATTATTTAGTGAGAAGTATTTTATTCCCTTGTAACATTAAACTCTGAACCATGGGAAACTTCATGCTCAGTCATGAACCTGGATGGATGCTTATTTAAGGAGCTACCAACAAGGTAATTCTTCTGAGTTCTTACGCCATGCATAACTGGGAGAAAGGAAGAGCCATTTGTCCTATCCTGTAAGGAAAATAAAGTAAACCACACCAGCCAGAGAAACAGGTACAATTTACCTCCTCGGTGCAGCAAAACACAAACCATACCTCATCTCTTGCGTAAGTTTACAATCCTGAGCAACCCTTCTTCTGTTTTTGTTACTGCTCTTAACAGCACAGCAGTATATTAATGGCTGTCAATAAAGTAACATTTAATAAAGTAACTCAAAGAAACAAACTTGCTAACTTGGGCTTAAATGCAAATAGGGAACAAACCTCCACATCTCTCCTCTTTTCCTCACAAGCACACATTTGCCATCTTGTCAAGATCCACCTTAGAAGTAGCTGACTGTTGCTTGTGGATCCTTCTAAAAGAATGTTCCAATTTTTAAAAGGCCACTTTTATCTGCTGGTTTAAATATAAAACAGCCCTCTTCTATTACCCAGCCTAAAGGCACACATAGCTGGTAAGCTTATTGCTTAAGTGCTTTAACTTTTAAGAACACAATGTACCTCGTTGCTTTCAACTGGATAAACGTATTTTTCACATCAAGCACATTCTTAAGTGTTTTGCAAAACTCCAGGTTTCTCAACAGAGTAACTATACATACCGGTATCTATCTCCATCATTTCCAGAGGAATCAATGAGAGATATGGGTAGCCAATACTTCAGACAGAATTAGCATATTACTGGTTTCCAGCAGATATCCTAATATTGTCTATCAACAGGGTTCTTCTAAACAAGTGAAAGAAAAAAATAAGTTGGAGAAGGAATAGCACAGCACGAACAATCTATAAAGGTAGTAGAGAAAACTGGGAAGGGCTACTAAAGGAAAGAGTTATTTTAAATTAATCTCAGAGAAGACAGGAAGTAGATATACAAACAGGCAGGCACAGAATTCAGACAGCAAAGAGGGTCATCTCCTGATGAAGGAAGGAGATGGCAAGGCTGAAGTATTGGGGTTTATGACAAGAAATGTGACTAAGGCAGTTAAAACTGAAAAGCTGCACAACTGGTAGAGGAAACTCAACAGATGAGCAACTGCATCAGAAAGAATGTACAGAAAATGTCTCAGGATGTAAAGGACTGTACTTTTACAGCACATTACCAGTGTTGCAGGCAAAGATGTAAACCTCCAGGGCAAAGGGTTTAAAACTCCCCAAGTGGGCACCTTACCTTGCTCACTAAAGTGCTTAGTGCTTCCTACTATGCAACAGTCCCTTTCCTGCTGCACAGATGCAGACAGAAGCGTCTTGCATTCTTCCTCTGACCCCGAGAACAAACACAGGGATTCAACATGCAACCTGGCCAGAGGGAACAGGAGGGAGATTTCCATAAACTGCAGAGGTAAAGGGCTGAGAGAAAAGCACCTGAGTCAGACAGGAACGCACTCAGCTGCACTGTGTACAACAGCCTTTGTGCAGAAGTATTCATTAGACACTAGTGTAGATACAGTAAGACAGAAACACAGTGTGGTGTAATATGCTGTCACCATTAAGACAGGATGTGACAGATATATTCAGAAAATATAAAATCTATTCACACAACTTCAAATTAAGAGAATACATGTGAAGCCAACCTGAATAAAGAGCCCTCCCTCCTTTGGAATATCGTGACATTAATTGCACTAATCAGAGCAGTTCCTTGTTAAACCAATTGAGAAACAACACCCCAATACTGTATTTACAGCATGCTTAAACATTAAGCTAAAATTACCATTCTACAGCTGACCTGTGGTTATACAGGACTCATTTATCTTCCCAGCTGCTGAATTGTAACCAGAGGGATTTGGCTGCATCACCAGTGCTGTTAGCATAAAGCAGTCATGACCAAACCTGCAGGTATTGACTAGTTGGGCTAGAGAACCCAAGCATCAGCTTGCCTGGTTTCAGAAGAGCCAATGCTACCTTATGCTGTGAACATCTTAGCCATAGAAAGACACAAAAATGCATCAGGAACAAAAATTTTATTTCTGTGCTTGATACCGTGTTCTCCACATGCCTGCATGCACTTCACTTGTTTGGTCTCAAAACAGCTCCAGACCAATTCAACTATTTCCTTTCCTACATAGGACAAGTGTTCAGGTCTTCAGCACCATCTAAAAGACTGCTAGCAGACAGAGGGGAGATGGTTCCTTTATAAAACCATCTACCATTTCAAGAGAAAATAATAACGGATGTTATGCAAGCAAATACCTTACTTAATATGTTATGTTTCAATGTTTTAAACTTTTTCTTCTTTTTCTGCATCTTCAATAAAACATTTTAGATGTTTGAAGTAGGAGAAGTTTGTCACGGGACTAGAACAGGTTATGCACCCAAAACCCTAGACTGATGGAACTTAGCATGACCATCACCATGTAACACTGGACAGTTCTGACCCTGCAACATGCCAGTTATTTTCAAAAAACTACCCTAGACATCATAACTTAGACAGCTACATCCTTCCACCACTTGTCTGCCACTAGAACTATTAAACACCTCCACAGTTATCTAGACGTTCTACATGATCTTGAGAGCACGGCCAATGTAAGGCCACAGGACAAATGAAAATCAATCAGGAGAAGAAGAAATAGGAAGGTGTTTCTTACAAAGTTCTGGTTATCCAAATCAACTTTGTCTCATGCAAGTGTATCTGCTGTGTGCAACAACTGAGGTAATAGGACTGGGACATATTTCTGTAACAACAGTTTCCTGGCTTCTGCCATAAGATTCCCATGGGCAAAATAAGTTGCAAGGATTTGCACTGCAATACAGCTATGCAAATCTACATCAGCAGAAAAATCTCATTTAATGACCCACTGGAATTTAAAACCGTACCTTGAAAACTGAGCTCTGGCACCTCTACTTTAATGATAAAAGATCCTCCACTTCCCATTATGGAGAGAAGCTGATTTTTCTCTGAATGTATCTGTTCCATAGCCCTTTCCAGTCAATGAAGTCTTTCTATTCTGTATATTAGGAAAATAAATACAACTTTGACAGGTCAAAATGCAGTGTTAAACCAGTGCCACAAAACTCACTGGTGTCTTAGCTCAGGCTGGGAAAACAGTTGAATTCTGAGTTTGGTCAGAGCTGTGCAATTTTTCATGTACACGATAAGCTAAATGCAAATCTGGTAAGTTTATGTATATTAATGGTGCTAAATTATTAGCAGGCCTCTCAATTAGCTTAATCAAGCCACGAGAGGGACCTGGGAAATACTGCAAGAAACTCACTGAAGATCTCCACTCAATATATCACTGTGAGAGGTCGACCACGTGAGAAACTGCACAGCTACCTGAGTAAGCATTATTCCTGTTTTGTGTGTAACAACTGGTGAGTTCCACCTCACTGTTCTGCACAGAACTGGTCCCATCTCTTCAAAAGAGGCAGTTCCAAACTGGAGGCTGCAATCCTCTGGGTTATAAGAGCAATTGAGCCCTCAAAAAGGCTCTTCGAAGACTAAAATAGTGAGATTAATCACTCTGAAAGGAGGCAAAGGAACAGTAAAACCAGAGTAAGAACAGAGACACCAGAAGCTTCACTCTCCTCACACCTCAACCAACAGAACTGTAGGGAAATTCAGCTGTTGACAACTGGGAATACAAAACCAGGTAAAGAAATTATTAAAAACTTTCAGAAGGGAGTTACAGATCCAAGACAATCAATTTTAAAATGTGACTCAACACATGTCCAAGTATTTGGGAAGAATCAAAGTAGGAAGAACTGACCTATGAAGTTTCAAGTTCTGTAGACCAGATTTTAACAACTGTGACATCAGGAATAGTACCACACGTATGGGAAAAGAACAAAATGTTTCTCCATTCTTCCACTGGAAATGGTATTTTTCAGACCAGGCAGTTTGACCAATACCCTGCAGTGGTTTACATGAAATTTTGAAGGAAAAAAACTGTTAAGAGTGAGCAGTATGACACCTTTTTTTTTTTAAAAAGACTCAACATTTTTATTTCATAACAGAAATATAGATTTTATTTTGGTGAAAGCACCACTGAAAACAACTATCATGCAATTAGTGGCATGGAGTTTTTATTAATAGAAAAGGTTCAGCCTTATGTTCATTTTCACTACAATATTTATCTTCTCAAAAGGCTGACTTACTACCAACAACATTGGGAAACACTGTCAGTACAGAAGCAGCTCAAGGAGGACGGCCCTGACTTGAATGACCCTGAAGCCCAAAATATCAAAAATACATTCAAATTCATTAGCATGAAGTGCAAGAATGAAATGAGAATTTCCACTATAAGCTGGATGCCTATTAACTGCAAACAAAGCAGGAGTCCTCCTGTGATCTTCTACACCTTGAATGAGTGTTGTATAGACACAAAAAAACCCCAACCAAAAATAGCACTACTGCTGGATGTCTCTGACAAGACATTTTCAACATTTCTAATTGGAAATATAACTGAAGCTGATGCACTGATATTCCTTCTAACATGAGGTACACAACAAATTACTAATATGAATGAAAATTATTCACACCATCTGTCTTCATTTTGATCAAACTCTTCCAAAATCTCTTCCTCGGGTCTTCTTTCTTCTGATAGCTTAGCAAAATTTCACAGTCTGCCCCAACCAGAATTACTCTCCAAAACATAGCAGGGAGGCACACAAGAGAAGGTATAACATCAAAATATATATGACTTGCTATGCTATGGCAGAAAAAAAAATAAATTAAAGGTCACTAATAACAAGAATCCTAGGAGCAGAATTCTGCAAGGGAGACTCATGACACTGAGCCCATCTTTGTTAGTGATCTAGGCACAAAAGGCAGGAGACCCTTGGGAATCTTTGTGCAAGTCTAGATGCTGGTGCAATACTAGAGCCATTCTCCAAAAGCTCCACAACTCTCTCCTGAAGGAAAATTCCCCAAAACCAGGTTTTTCAGCATCCCAGACATCCTGAGTTCAGAACAGCAACTGTTTCATTTCAGAAGAAGAAACTAAATGCAACTGGTGAAATGTAAAATGGCTCATTGCTGCATCCCCCATCAACAGAAGTATGAAGCTGCAGAAGGACAAATGGCATCTTCCTCACTTGTCCAACAGAAGGCTCAAAGTTGCCATGAGGGAGATTAAGAAAGCTCTGCAGCCACACAAGAGCAGTTGTTTACACTGGGATCAACACTTCTGCTGACAGAGAACCACCCCACTGCCCTGCATCCCAGAAAGCCTGGAGGTGCTACAGAAAAGTGGTGGGAGATGCAATAATTCAGATGTCCCCAGTGCAGGCAACACAGCCTCAAATCCAAGCTGTGTTTCCAGCGAAAGTGGAAAGAGAGCACAGAAAAGACCAATGCCCCAAGACATAGGAACTGATTACTGCTAGCCTTGTCCAAGCCCTCTTCTCTCACAGCAAGGCACACAGCTTGTTTCACTCTCCACAAAAACACAAGGCCACTTTTCTTTATGGGCAAGCAAAAACAGAGGCCTTCGGGCAACCTTTAGCTGGCAGACTGTACTCCATGCTTTCCCCACAGAGCTTGCTCAAGGGAGGCAAGAAAATCGGGTCCACAAGCCCCTTCTCCCCAGAACTTCTGCACTACAGGGGTTCCCACAGAACCTGAGCCTTCCCCCTCTCCCCCTGCAGTTGCCTCCACAAAGAGCTCTCAACACCCCCCCCTTCCCAGACCATCCTTCCCTTTAAGTGGAAAGCACAGTCCTAGAGGTCACTCTCAGGGACACAGGGCACAGACAAGGCACAGCTGAGGTACACAAGCTGCTTCCCACTTGCTCTCCTGCAGCCCTAACAGCACTATCCCCTCCCTCCTTGCCTCTAAAATCCCACCTGGTAGCTGGCCCACGCAGTACCGGTTCTGCTCCCCTTACCTGTTGCAGCCCTTCACCCTGCTCCAGCCAGGGCTCTCAGCACTTGCCGACCTCCGTCTCCCACCTCCCGGGGAGGACAGGGACAGCAGGGCGAGCAAGGCGCCCCCTGCCAGGGGCGGCACTGCCGCTGCCGTCCGAGATGCTGCCGCCGAGCCAGCCGCTGCCGGTGACCCCGGAGGAAGGCGCAGCTCTGCCCTCTGCCCGGCAGCAGCTCTACCCGCCGGCCCTGCCTGCCGCTGCGCAGCCGCCGGCTGGGCTGGAGGGAGCTGGCTGCCCAGCCAGGCACGAAGCTTCTGCCGGCTCCTCGGGAACAGATGCTTCTGAGTGAACTTATTTAGGTTCCAACTGTACCTGAGGGGGGAGAAGAGAGGAAATTATGTTTTCCAGTGTAGAGTGTGCATTAACAATTCCCAGGGTTAACGGCATTGAACTTTCTCTGTCTCGGGACCAAACTCCCTGTCTCCTACTGGAGCTATTAATCTTTACATCAGCATCATTTGTGCAGAAGCAAGTTGGTTTGTTTCTCCTTTTCCACCTCCTCACCCCCACATGTGCTCCCTGAAAACCCAACAATTAAAAATGTGAATTTTTTCCTTTAATTCCCCTACATTGTGTAATTATATTCACATTAGAAATCAATCAACTCTGGTCATTACCATTAGTGATATGCTCATAAACGAAACACTAGTCATGCTAATGAACTGAATGAAACATAATTTCTTGTTGTGTAAACTGACGCTCAACACTAATCAGCAATAAATTCAATCAGACATTACTTACATCAACTGAAAAAACACATTAAAGCCGGGTAAAGAGCAGTAGCTCCTCACCTCTAAAGGAAGTGCAGACCCGTAGGCCGGGAGCCGGCCCACCACTATCATGGCTGAAAGGTTGGCTATGAGGCCGCCAGAGCCCTGAAGGGAGGTGGCCTCCTCGCCACGGACCCCTCGGGAGCCAGGAGAGACAGAAGGACGAGGCCCGGGACTGCAGACGGGCCAGACCGCCAGGCCCGGGTGTCCCCGGCCCGCGATCCCGCCAGCCGAGGGGGCCTTGAGCAGCTCCCGCCCGCTGCCCGTCTATGGTGGCGAGCCCACCGAGAAAACCGAGGGCGACTACGGCCCCGGCAGCCCTCCTCAGCCACTCCACTACCGACGTGTCCCTCGTCCGCCGCTACCCCCTCCTCGCAGCCCCGCTAGGTGCCCGGAGCCAGCCCTGGCTGACCGTCCGGAGACCGCGGCCGGCTCCGCCATTCAAAATGGCGGCTGCGGCCTGTGGGCGTGGGGCAACCTCAGCAGCCGCGTGGGCCCATTAGAGGGCGGCCAAGAAGGCAGAACCGGCCCCAGCGCGCTTACCCACACCACGCAGGGGGCCGTTGCACCCGGGTCCGGTTTCCTGCGGCTTAGGTCACCCCCTCAGAGTCCGTTCTCCTGGAAAACGCCAAAGGTGCGCGGTTCGCAAGGCCGCGAGGAAAATGGCGCCGCCTGGCCCGCGCGCGCAGGTGTGAGGCTGGCGGCGGGATCCGTCCCGCAGCACAGCCCGTCTCGTCGAGGCACCCAGGGCAGGTAAGGCACCGCCTTCACGGCTCCCCGCCACGTCCGCCGGCCGGATCCGAGGACTTCTTGGCGGCCTCAAACTCTGAGGGCCGGCCTCTCTCCCCGGTGCCGGCCGGTTTTGGAACAGCTCAGCGGCTGAAGGAGGACCGTCTCCCCCATCCTCGGCGGCAACACCCCTCACGGCTGCTCGGGCACGCTCCCCTTCCCTTCCAGGTGCCGGGGAGGGAGTGGGATGCAGGGCCGGCCCCCCGGCCGGAGCACCGGCAACGGCTGCTCACCCCGGCAGCACGGCCGAGCGCCAGAAGGTTCGCTGCGGGGGCGGCTTTACCTCCAAAGCGTGGATGCTGCGCGGTACTTTCCCGGCCCCGCAGCCGCCCCGCGCCCCGGTGGCCAGCGCACGGCCAGGGCCGGGCCCCGGGCGGATGCGAACTAGTGAACGGCGGGGGTGGGCTCTTTACGCGGGCGCGGAGCCGGTAAAAAGGCTTTTCCAGGCAGTTTTGTAATAGCCGCAGAGCGGTGATTTGCTGCGATTGGGGGTAATATAATTTCCAGCTGCACAATATTAATGAGATTCTCACAACCAGGGGAAAACTTTCAGCGAAAGGTGGCGGGTTTATTTGCTTCGCGTTAAGGGAGAGGGAAAAAAAAAGAGAAAAGGGAAAAAAGGCAAGCGTCAGCAGCATCAGCCCCCGCACCTGCGGCGCTTGCCCGGGTAAACCCCGCGGCTGCCTGCACCGGTGGGTGCCGGGGCGGGCGAGGGCACTGGGCCACCCCCTGTTCTCTCCCAACCTGCTTGTTTCTGTTGCCCTTTCTTTTTCTTGGCTCGCTTTGCGGCCACGCTGGGGTGACAGGAGACAGGAGCGGCCGTGGCTGGCAGGGGAGCTCTGCCGGGCGGGCAGAGAGCGGAGCGGGGCCGGGCGCGCCATTAAAGGCTCCAGGGGGAAGTAATAAAGTGTCTGACGGGAAGAGCGGAGCGTGGAGCCCGCGGAGCCCGGTCTGTGGGCTGTCTCGGGCAGGTTACAACTCCAAGTGAAAGCGCATCGTCCGCATTCCGTTATTAACTCTTCTTCGTAAATCCCGGGTGTTTCCCTGCGCGGCTCCTGGTCCGCGGCCGCGGGTGCCAATGCTCCCCGGTGCTTGAATGGGAGAGGAGGGAGCGGCTGGCATCTTCCCCTCTGCCATCGGGCTCGAATCGCGACATGCGTGCGACAGTCGGGAGCCGCGGGGGCGGAAGGCGTTTTGGCCCCCGCAGCCCTCGGTGACAGAGGAGCGGGTACTGACCTGCGGCCGATGCGTTTCAGTTGGGAATGAAGGGCCGCGGCCGTTCCCAGCTCGAACAGAGGCCGGCTCCCCGCCGTCCGCCCCTCCGCGGAGCACCTCGGCAGGGGCCGGGCCGGCGAGGCGCCCCGCGGGGTTTATTTCCAGGGCAGAACCTGTGAACAAAGCGAGAAGCGTTGCTTATTGTGCTCGTATTAATCACCCCTCTTCCCCACGGTAGCTAATAAAATTCCTTCCCGGGAGCCAGCGCTCCGCCGGTGCCGCAGTCGGGGCGCGGAGGCAGCCCCGCGCCGGTCGCCGCCGCGCCACGCACACAGCCCAGGGGGTGGTTTCACCGGTTTATTTCACATTAAAGTTTAGATACAATCGAAATCCTCGTACGCACCTTTTAATAAAAGTAGTAATCTCTTTGAGTACTGCAAAATTATAGCATTTACATCTTTAAAAGACTGTAAACAAAATAATACTAGCAAATAAATAATACTAGCATCGAAGTATACATTGTCAGGTATTTTTAGACGGCCGTATAAAATGCGATCTGGTTTATAGAATATAGTACAGATAAATGCTATAAATAAGCGGAGATACGAGTCGGCGGGAAACTTCCTATCGACGGGTCCGTTCGTGCCGCCGGCGCTGCCCGCGGGGCTTGCGTGACCGCACCGAGCCGCGGATCCCCCGCTCAGGGCTGGGGGGGCGGTTGTGCAGGGGCTCCCTCGCCCCCACCCGGCCCCACGGCCCCGGGACCGCGCCGAGCCGCCTCCCCCTGCCTGCCTGCATTGAGAAACCTTATTTCTGGTTAAGAAAAATAAAAGTCCCATTTAAACTTTATTGACTTAAAGCAAAAATTAATTTTCCATATTCACACATATATTACAGAGTAATAGTAAAAGTTCAATATACTTCCTGGCATTTAGTTGGGCCACATTGTACAAGAGCAAAACAAGCATCAAAACATTTAGCAGCCTTAAATTTCACAATCACTCAGAATTACATAGAAATATTGAAATACTCTAGTCAGCCTTGGCTGTGAATAGTTCTTAAGTGTAGAAATTTTTCCTTTTGCCAGCCAGTACACAGCAAGAAATGCATTTTCCCTTCCATCATGGTATCCATGTATTCAAAAATACTTTGCTTTTTTTGTTGGTTTTTTTTTTCTTTCTTTTTAAAAGTTAAACTCAGAGAAAGAGTCAAGATTAACATGTTTTAAAAACAAAACTACAAAATATGCTGTAAAGGACAATGAAAATACCTAAAGTCTACTTGTGAGGCAGAAACCATGGGGGAGCGATGGCAGATTACACCAGTGACACAGAGATGGGAACTAATTTTGTGGGAGGAGAGAGAAGAATATAAATGGGGGGTTGATCAATTATAGCGTCTCCCGCCTGTTGGCTGCAACACAACAAAAATAAGTAGTAATTCTTCAAAGCAGATGTACACAAACCTAAGCAGGATTTAGCTTCTTTAATATTTCAATGCAAAAAGTCTGCTGTCCACGACTCTTTCAACCCAGCTACAACTTGGGAATTTGTAAGAGATTCTGACTTGCGTCTCTCCCTGTTGTTGGATGAGAAGTGATTTAAAGCGGGAACACCAGAAATCCAGAGAATGTCGAGTACTTCCAGCCTCCCATCAAGTTTCCTCTCTCCAGTTTTAGATAAGCTCTGTCTCCTTTCTCCATCTGAATCAGGACTCCATTGCTAGCAGCTTCTCGGGTCACATCTTGGTCCCCTGCAAAGGCAGAAATCACTGGCCACCCATTTAGCATCAAACTCACCTAAAGAGCAAGATAAAACAAAGCCCTCCGTCAATTAAAGTCAGACAACGACACCGCCGGGGCTCGCCTAGCAGGCAAAATGCTTAGTTAAGAAAGGGCCTCTTTTGACAGCTGAAACTCCAGCCCCATAAAAATGAAATATCAATCTGAACCCAGCTAAGGTATGTACTCTAAAGGAAGAAGCCTTTCACTGCTGTTTTAGACCGACAACCACATCAAAACACCCGGTGCATAGAAAACAGAACATTGATCCTATTTTGAAGAATTTCAATAGGGTGCCTGTGTTTCCAGGCTATGAAAAGAGGTCTGCTCACACTTATTGAAAGATGGCTTTATGCGAAACCTCAGAGACAGCAAGGAGCAGAGCCACAGCCGCCAGAGTCAGCGCGTTTGAAGTGTATTCAAGAGGTAGTTTTCCTTTGTTAGGCAGCAAAGACAATATGCCACAGCAGTCCATCAGCTCTGCTCAGCTCGCATTAGTGATCCCGGGACTGCATACCCAACATTATTAATACACTATCTGCCCAACCTAGATGTGCGAAGCTGCTTACACCAGAAGGGTGCTATCTAGCTGTACATTTGCCTTTGCAACGTGCATCGCTGTGCAGACACGCTTCCTGTCTAGGTTGTGCTACCTGGCTTCAGGCCAGCGATTTATTATCCCTACCTAGAGGCGGGTATGCACCAAACCACGTACAAAAGGTGTGTAGCTGCATACATACACAGAGCGCTATATTCCTTATCGGATCCATGCCGTAAGCGCCTCCCTGGACCCCAAATCCCTGCAAAACCTTCTGCCACCAGAGAGCGGGTGAGGAGCCCACAGGGGGCCGCGGTTCTCACGGGCTCTGTGCAGGAATGTTCCCCCGGCGCTACGCGGCTGTCCGGGGCCCCGGCCGGGCTGGGAGGGGACGGCAAGTGGCCGTCGGGGCATCACCCCCCCGTCCCGGGACGGCCGAGATGGGTAGGGGCCGGGCGGAGGCCTGGCGGGGCTGCGCCGCCGTCCCGTGGGGCAGGGAAGGGCCGGAGGGTCTGCGCTCCCGACCCCACCGCCCGCATCGCCAACGTCCCCGCCGGGCCGCGGACCCGCTCCGCTCCCTCCCGCGGTGCCCGCGGAGCCAAGCGACGGCGCTGGAGGGGCTGACCTGGATGGTTTGCCTGTTGTACACTTTCACCACGTGAAAATTAAAACTGTAAATCCCTTTCCTGGGCGAGATAAAAGTGCTCCGCTCCGAGTCGAAGTTGCTGCCGATATTCACTAGTACCTGGAAGGGAAAGGGCACCGTCAGCACCTCCGCGGGGCCGCCGCCGCCCAGACCCACAGCCCCGCGGCCGCTCCCGGCACCCCTCAGCCCCCCTCCCGC
>VXBJ01003780.1:0-78500 GCA_013400055.1 Nycticryphes semicollaris | reverse complement strand
AAGTTATTACATTATTGTTCATTTGTTAAAATCACGCTAACGTTAGTATCCTACATATACCTCAAATATATATGCTTTTATTGTTTTAGTATGTTTCTATAGCATTCCATTGTTATCTTTATTTCCTTGTCTGTTTCCTTGTAAGTGTCCTTCAGAATCATGACCTTTGCCCTATATTATTCTGTTGAACAAAGAATGAGACTGTACAGGTATGTATCGTATTCTTTGTGTTTAGCCCATCTGTGCTCTTTGTCGGAGATGCCATCAGAATATTATATAGCTTCTTAAAATCTGCAGGAAATATGGTGTATGATATGGTATTTTTTTATATATATTTTTTTATTGTTTTATATGTGATATTTTTCTTATCTTATTATTTGTTTCTTATGTTTTCTGTTCTGTTGTTTCTTTTACCTGTTTTATATTATTCATTTTTTGTGTGTATTGCATAATATTTTTTCAGTATACTTTACGTTCCATTGTTTACGTTCTGTTGTGAATGTTTTGTTGTATTGTACAGTGTTGTGTTGTATACTTTGTTTTTTTGTTGTATTGAAGTTGGCAATTTTATGTATGGTACTGTATTTTTGGTGTTGCATGTCAAGCATGTATCTCTATCTCATGTATATGTATGCCGTAAAATGTTTTTCTACTTCTAAATAATAAGGGTTGCTAGGACACTTTAACTTTGTAAGTAACATAAAAGAGCAAAGCTTTTTGAAGGACTTCATGGAATCTTGGCAGAAGAGGTCTTGGCTTTTAATGGCAGAAAAGTCTAGGCTTACATTCATGAAAGGAGACCAATCAATGCATCACCTGCTTTGATTTTGTGTCTGGATGAGAATTCCATAGCATTTGCTGCAACCGCAGACCAGAGAATCCTGTTCCTTGTTTTTGAGAAGAGAGTTATTGCAGAAAATGGATGAGTTTGTGGATCATTCAATGTGAACAGGAGTTGTTTTAAACACTGGGTGAGCTTGGCTTGAATGGCAGGTTAGTTTGGGTTAGGGACTACAGCACTGAGGATTGGGCTGGATGAAACTTTGAGCCACCTGGTCTAGTGGGAGGTGTCCCTACCCAGGGCAGGGAGTTTGGAACTGGCTGGTCTTTAAGGTCCCTTCCAACTCTACTCATTCCATGGTATTGTATGGTATTTATTATACTTTTTGTGTGTTTTGCATGACTTGATATGCTTTTTATTTTGTGGTGTGTACTTANGTGAAGGGAGCCTATAGGAGAGCTGGAGAGGGACTCTTTGTCAGGAATTGTAGTGACAGGCAAGGGGTAATGGCTTTAAATCTATCGCATCTCTTATTCATTGTGCTGCCCCAGAGAAGCCCCTTGTCATGCCACGCAGCAGTTAGCTCTTGATTGCTCCATGCTGGAGGAGTCTATCATCATGTTGTCACACCACCCAAGTCTTCTTGGAGTCATCATTGCACTGACACAGAGGATGCCTCTATTGCGCTTCGCTCATAGAGCCCTTCATCATGCTGCACCAGAGGAGCATACCATGCCATCCCTGAAGAGCCCTTAGTTGTGCCACTCATCTTTTCTTGGAGCCATTCACCTGCCACCCCAGAGGAGCCTCTCATCGCACTGCCCGGGTCTTCTTGGAGGCCCTCACTGTGCTACCTCAGAGGAGCCCTTCATCATGCAGCACTACAGTCATTCATCGCCCCACCCCTCCTTTTAGACAAAGGAGAGGAAGGGGATAAGGAGATTTACGAGTTTACAATGAACTAAACTACTTTAATGAAGTATTAATCATAGAATTAAAACAAAAAAAGAGGAAGAAAATAATGAAATAGATACAATAAAAACAAAACCATATCAAGCTCCCAGGCTGACGATCAGGTCACCATCAGGCATCAGGAAAAGTCCCAGACTGGACTCGGTGATCGATAGGAGCTGGATTCCAGATCTGAAGTCAGGAACACTTGGTTCGCAATCAGAGGCACGAACAGACAAGGTCCTCCTCAGATGTCGGCCATGAAAGAAAGAAGAGAGGATTTGGCCCTTTGATCCTTCAGCTTTTATACTGAGCATGATGTGGATGGGATGGAATATCCCAGTTGGTCAATTTTGGGTCACCTGTCCACTCCTCCCTACAGATGTGACCCCTCAACGCTTTTCTGCTTCCAACCTTCCAACGGGGCAAATAAAATTACCTGACCTTAGTTGTTATAGCAATAAATAAAAGCAAGGGCCTCTCTGTGTGCCATTCCTTGGTATAATCAGGTCTTATCACTGTGAGAGTGAACAGTTTTCTGAACAATATGCTGTTAATTTCAGACTTGAGTTAGTTAGAAGAGGCCCAGCTGAAAAAGCAAAACTGTAAAACAGAAAATTGGTTCTGTTTTACCTCAAACCAGGACACAGTTTTATCCAGTCCTGGTCTTGAGGGTGACAGCTTTGTGCTTTGAGCAACTTTGTGCTGTCTTGGTACTTCATGATTTTGTTTTATATCGGGTTTTGTCCCTTATTCTCTTGTTCTGGATGGTATTAAGAAGGTCCCTCTGGAAGCTGCAGTAATCCCTGTCTCATCAGTGCCTTGAGGGCTTGTCCTGGCAACGTGTTAGGGTAGAGTCTGTAGAAGAGAATCCTAACGGAGCGGAGTGTAAGAGAGAACAGGATCTCTGGCAAGTCCGAGGGAGTCGTGTCTGTCTTGTCTCAACTCTGTCTCAACTCCTCCTCAAGGAGTGGGTTTTTTCAGCACAGATAATACTGTGTTTGGAAAGGGGTAGCCCAGGCACCCATTGAGAGTCACAGCCCTAGCCCTGCTGACACAGGGAGAGAGAGAGAATGCAGACGCCAGAAGTGTTGAGTGAGTGCCTAGCTGCCTGAGTGCTGAAATCTTAAGCATCTGTTGCTGCTTGTGGGAGGCATGGGAATGCTGGAAATATCTGCATGGCTCTGCCACCAAGGTGGCTGACCTGGCACAGTTTTCAGGGCTGTGCAGTAGGCATGTGATGCTGTGCTGCAGAGGCAGCAGCTGGAGGGTGCTGTTCCCACAGGAAAGGTTGCCAGGCTGAAAGAAGGAGCACATTTAAGTCTGAGTCAGTCCTCAGGGGAAATGCATGTCTTGGCTATTGTGACCTACTCTGGCCTTGGTTCTTATAAGCCATTCTCCTTTGGTAGAGGGACAAGGGTTGGAGATTCTTTCCCTGCTATTGCTTTATTAAAATAGTCACTTTGTTTTTCTCAGTGCCTGTGCTGGGAATAACTGCTTTTTCTTCTCTTCATCCTCTCTAAGCCGTTCTGGCCACCATTTTAGTTTCCAGTAACACCTGTTTTTTTGTTTTTCAGAGAGGCAATGTGAAGGAGCAGAGAGACTGGATTGTACCTTTAGTTATCCCTGGAGGAGCTGCTGCAGAAGGAAGCGAGCCTATGGTTTGAGGAGCTGTTCCACAGGAGGACAGCTGAGCAGGAATCTGTCATGATAGCGTCAACGTTTTTGGTTTTGGCAATAAAAACTGGATCAGGACACATCTGAGACATGGCAGCATCTGGTTTATTCACTGCATGGCTATCTAAACCCTGCTAGCAGCTCTCAAGAGAATGCCACACCCACACCCACTCCTCATCCTTGTCATGTCTCACAGCTCCTGCACGGTGAAGTCCTTATTGCTGCCATGCCACTGGAGCTAATGGTGGGCAACTGGCAGTCACAGAGGTCTCGCTGTGATTTTTACTGCCTTCCAGTGGGTAAGAGCTTGTGCCAGAAGGGGCTGCTTCTCCTCCATGACAGATGCTGCCTTTCTTTCAGCTTGTGCTTTTCTTTCCCGGTTGAGGCGTGGATTTTGCAGAGCTCCAGCTAGGTGCAGTGCAGTGCAGTCCAGGAGCCAGTCAGGTCAGCGTCTGTCCATGCTGCACACTTCTGCACTTAGAGGGAGTGTTTAAATGACTTTAAAGACTTTAAAGACTTAAAAGACTTCAAGACTTTAATGTCTTTTAAAGTCTCCTTTTAAGTGCAGTCACAGGTGGCAGGCAGGTCCTGGTCAACGGAGGGGGCCATACCCTGTCACTCCCTTGATGAAATTAATTCTGTGGGGTGCCGCGGCCCAAGGAGTGAAGGGAGATGAACATCACACCAATATGATGTGGAATCAAGCTCCGTTTATTTCTAGCTCTGCCTCTGCTTATATTCCCTTGCTAAGCCCAGTACACACACCCCGCGAAAAGCATGCACAATACAATTGGTTAACACCAGTTCTCACGCGCCCTCCACGCGTCCATGCTCACTGCTCATTGGGCACCGAGGTGGCTCACAACATCGTCCTTGACTGCCTGCAAAATCCTGCTTGCTGTGTCCAAATTCCTCAAAACTTGTTTTTCTCTTATCTTGCTTTCTTGTTTTGCAGGGCCAAGGACAGGGCTCCTTTGTTACTTTCTTGCCTGTAGTTTCTCAGAGCTTCTCATAAACATTCAACATGCCTAAAGCCCCAGCAGTGGGGACAAAAAATCTCCATGGGGTTTCTGTCCCCATGCAAAGCCCTTGGGCTTGTGCTGCCCTGGGCTCTTGGTTGGTGGAGCTCAGTTTAGAAGCAGGCATTGGTCCCTGAAAGTGAAGCCTGTGACCAGTATTGGGGTGTTTGGAGTTGGTGCAGCCATAAGCTAAAGGCCATGTGACTGCTTGACTTCCCTGATCCTTGGACAGGTGACCACTCCTTCCTCAGTGGGATGCTGCTCACAACAAATGCAGTTGAGGGGGAAGCACAGCTTTTGTCCCTTGCACTGGACCTACCTGCTCCAGTGGTTCAGCTTGAAACACTGCTTTGCTGCTGTGGGAAGACCTCAGAATGTCAAAATATAGCACCGTTGCAGACCCCAAACCCTAAATCCACAATAGGAGCTTTACCACTCTTCTCGAGGACAGGGATGCAGTGATGGCTGAGAACACGGGGCAGGCCAGACCAGAAGAGCTCTCACGGAGCTCATGAAGTTATTTGCAGAATTTTAAAGCAATTCTTACCCCTGGTTTTTGCTTGCTAGTGTATTGCTTGGTGGTGGTTGAGCTTTTTTTAGAATAACATCCAGAGGTGCATTTCCAGGTGTGGAAAACTGTCAGTCGTTTGGCTTTGTTGCCCCAAGGAAAGTCTAGGAAAAACAGATGGAAGGAGTAGCAGGGTAGTAATTACAGCTAGTATTGCTGGCTAATCCCCAGTAGCTAATACAGGTTTCAGGAGATAAATACGGGTGCATAGTTTCAGAAGAAACCATGGAGAAACCAAGGAGAAGTTACAAGATTAAGTCTCATGATGATGCAATACTGCAACTTTCTGGTCCTTTACATTTCTTTGGCAGTCTGGGAAGCTAATGGATTTAGTACTTACCCTGTTCAAAAATGCAATTTTGAAGAATGATTTCAGAAATTGTTTTGCCTGACAGAGCAGATTGTGACATCCTGTCCAACATGTTGCTTTTTAAGAGCAGCTAATGCTGAGAGGATTTGAGCACTTGAATGCATCTGACTATCCTTTTGCCATTAAATAGAATTGATTAGCCTGGTGGTTTGATTTGATCTCACTGGTGGTTTTCTTTAGCAGAAATGGGATAATTCACATCAGTCACTTGAGTAGGAAAATTCGGGCTAAGGGAAAAACATAAAAAGTCATTCACAGTGCTGATATTTACTCCGCTTTTATTGTTTTATTGTCAGGATTTGCTGCTCACTTTAAATTCACAGATAGACAGATTATTTACAAAAGCCATTTACTCCAGAAGTAGGCAGTACCACATACTTTAAAACAGGAAGCATTTGTCATCACAATAGAAAAGACAGTTTCAATACACAGAAGGCTATGGTATCTTATGTGTAGTTTAAAGGAGTAGGTATTACTACTCCTGTCACCTGCTTTATCACTATTACCAGTTAAGAACCACCTGCTCTGGTGTTGCACAAAATCACAATAGTAAAAACAGCACTGGAGGAGGCACTGCAGAATTCATCTGAAGTTGGTGCTTTGTGTGTGGCCAGCCAATGAGCTACTCAAGTCAAACAGTGACTGGCTTGCTGAAGCCTAGGGTCTGTCTGCATTGCTTGCAGAAGGACAGTTTGTGTCGTGATGTCTGTGCTGTTTTGGCCCTACTTTATACATTATTTGGAAGTTGTACACAGACTTGGTAAGATATCTGGTTCATCAGAGTGGATTTTTTCCCCACTCCTAGGCTATTCTTTTACACGAGTCCCGCTGAAAAACAAGTTGAAACACAGGAAATTCCATCTGAACAGAAGAAAACACTTTTTTTTTTACTCTGGGGGCTATTGAACACTGGCACAGGTTGTCCAGGGAGGCTGTAGAGTCTCCATCCCTGGAGTCAGTCAAAGCCCAACCAGACGCAGGCCCAGGCAACCTGTTCTAGCTCACCCTGCTTGAGCAGAGGGTTGGACTAGACAGTCTGGAGGTCTTGTTCCCCACCTCTACAGTTTTGTGATTCATTATGTGAAGTGCTCAGTGACTCCAGACAGCAGAAGCTGGCCATAGGGTGCCAGAAGGTGAGACAAGGGAATAGGTCCCTTCAGTATATAACTGTGCCATTTCCAAATATATAATGAACAGAGTAACACTGCATAAAACTACAGAGTGCAATGCTGATAAAATATTCTTAAATAAGGTGTCACAGGAAGAGTCTTGAGGTTGTCACTCGATTGAGAAGTGGTAGAGACCTTGCCTGTCATAAGAGCATGCTGCACATTGGATGACAGAAAGCTGGTGTTCTGTAGGCTTCAAGAAGCTTTGTTCTGAGGGGTAAACCAAGAGGATAAAGAGTGACACGAAGCAACATGGGCTTTTTTGTCATCCTTCCTCTTGTACGCAGAAGGAAAAGGACACCACATAGCTTGAAGGTACGAATTATAAGCTCAAAGGGGCTAAGAGATTCCTCTTAAGAAGAAACAGAGACATCATTGCTAGCATCAGCAACCAACACTTCCATCATCTTAATATGCTTTAGTGCATTTGTAGACCTTTCTGTTCACCTTACATTTTAAACAACACTAAAATGAGTGCCTACATCCCAAATTTACAGATGGGTGAAACGAAGCATAGCATCAGCCTTTGTTATGGGGTTATATATCAGTCCAGTGAAAAGAATTCTGCTGGAAATGCACAGTAGGCTGTTTTTGGAGGACTCTCACTGGTGGTTGGTATTCCCACAGAGAAGGGAGAAGCTTCTGAGGCGGCATTATTTCCTCTTTATCCTCTTTCCAAAATATGTGAGATAAGAACTGGAGAAAATTCATTTCAGTTTTATGCAGTCTACCTCCTCTGTAACTGGCATTGTACTTGTTCTCAGGTCTAAATCTGTGCTCGATTTGCTTCCATTGTATGTTGATCTCCATCTGAGCAACATGATCTTCTTGAAATACTTCATGGTGTTATTTTTTACAGTTACAAAACACATGGTGTTTATCATGCTGTTACTCATAGCAATGCATTCAACTATGTAAAAAGCCGTAAGATAATGCTTCTCTTTCACAAAGATGGTGGGGAAAAAGTCACGGACAATTGTGAAGCCATAGAAAGGTGCCCAGCAGAGAACATAGGCAGTCAGGATGCACATCAGTACCATAACAGTTTTTCTTCGGCATCGAAGCCTCTTTCTGATCTGTTCTGTCTGAAATCCTGGTACGGTTTTAAACCAAAGCTCCCGAGAGATCCTGGCATAACACAAGGTCATTGTAATCACAGGTGCAACAAATTCAAGGCCAAAGATGAAGAGGAAGTACGATTTGTAGTACATCTGCTGGTCAACTGGCCAAATTTGACCACAGAAAATTTTCTCCTGGTTTTTCACTATAAATAGCACTGTTTCAGTAGCAAAGTAAGCAGATGGGATAGCTACCAGTATGGAGACGATCCAGACCAAGGTGATTAGGAAGGTTGCTGTTTGATAATTCATGCGTGGTTTCAGCGGGTGGACAATGGCTAGATACCTGGAACAGACACATTCAAAATGAAGTCTGAAAACAGTATGAATCAGAACACAATTCAAAATACAGAATTAGGCAGAATAAACTTGCTGTCATTCTTAAAAAGCAAGCCTGACAAATTTATCTATGAGGAGAGCTAAGAAAATTTTCCGAAGTAGCAGCCTAGAGCCGAGTTCCTAAATCTAGGCAGAACCTCTGGAGCAAGTGGCTGAAGGGGTTGTTAAGACAGTGGGTACATGGCAGTCTGAAAATCTGCGTATATGTTAGGGGGCCTGGGGATGGTTTTAAGACCTCAGTCTTAAACTCCCACCTGTTAACAAGAGCAAAGTGAAAAAGTTTTAATTTGTATCACAAACTTTTTAACACAGATCGCGTCTGGGAGTTACAGAAAGACTGGAAGAGAAGAAAAAAGAGGGAATATTCCTACTACTGAGAAATACATTTGAAGGACCTAGCACAATATGCAGGTGATGTCATATCCAGGAGGTGCCATGATACAGCATCTGGAAATTCTTTGGTGGACAGAACATGTTGAGGTGAGAGTTTGAAACATGCAGTGCTATATACCTAGTCAGGTGGAAGTGAAAAAACAAACATGTAGAAGCACAAAAATGTTTTCTCTAGGCACAGAAAATTATATATCAATATACTTTTTTTTTACCAAGAGGTCAAATATACATAACTTGTTTTGTGATTTTCTCAGTTATTCCATGGGGTGCAAAGAGCTGAAGCTAATGAATGGTTACAGGTGAGCATGTTTTCAAGCCACCAAACAAAGGACTGTGTATCCATTTTCTGCCCATGCAAATTTTTATTTCATCTGCTGGTGGTGACTATCGATAATTAATCTTAAATGTGCTGTGTTAAATAATTTGCCAAACCATGAAACTTGAGTTAGGTATTTGCACTTCTTATGACTGTAAAGCTTCACAGTGTACCGCAGTGTTTCACAAAGAAGTGTGGAGAATTGGCAGTACATTACTTAAAAGATCCATCAGTTACCCTTGATTCATTAGAAAAGGGGCTAGGACCAAATGCCATTCACTCCAGGGGTTTTTGGTTGGTTGGAGTTTGAGGGGGAAGGTTTTTTAAGACACTGTGGGTGTAAGAAGAGCTTACATTAGAGCACACTGTCCCACAAAGATTTGGAGATTTCTTCTAAAAGGAGATTTTTGTCAGAGACCCTTCAGACCTCCCAGTACAATTGTATTTAACAGAAAGGACTGTTTTAAAAAGTGGAATTTGTCCTTAATTCAGAGGCTTTTCCGTCTGTATATATTCTATACATAAATAGCATCCACAGGATATATTAATTCTAAAATAAAATTAAAAATCAGTGGTGCTTTTCATCAGCCGGATCTTGGAAGCAGATCAATTCTTCATCGCTCTTAATAGTGCAGACTAGAAGTCAAGGGACAGCAGAATTACTCAGCCTCATTGTGGAGTTTATAAATGAGTATTTTTAGCTCAGGTCCTGTGGAAACAAGGTTGTGGGAAAATGTATGTGTATGCATTCCATTCATAACTATGCTTATCTGCTCAGCAGAACATTTGGCTGGATAGGGTAAATCTCTACAACAGAGTCAGGAGGGAGCTTTTGTGGTGGATTTTCTGATTGCCATTGCTTGTCACGCTTGGGCTGTTACTGTGGAGTGGTCCTGGAGCACATGAACTGAGTTCAGATGAAACTTCCCTGAAAGATATGCTCCAAAAGTGTACATAAATCATACCAAGTGCCTGTGGCCATTCAGTCCAGGGGACCCAGGTAAAGTTAAAACCCACAAAATATTTACAGTGTGGACATTGGACCCAAGCACAAACTCTTGCTTTTAAGATCATCACCTTTCACACTGTATTATTTTCTAGTGTAGATATGGCCTTAAATATGTGGAATTCCTATGTTTTATGTGCATAGACATCAAGGAAGATGGAAGCAACCCCTACCTGAGGAAAATCCTGTGATACAGGCTTACCCTTTCTAAACAGGTATGCCCTTTTGAATGATCTAAGCATGGAAAGACTTTTGTTAGGAGCCTGTTCGTCTTAGAGACAAAAATCAGTGACCCATATGACATAACCAATATGGAATGGTTGATTGTTAAATGAATGAGGTTTGTCTCTGTTTACCATGTCAAAAGCTCATAAAAAAATGCAGTGAAACCAAAACAGTGTGTACTTACAACAACCTTCGGTGATTAATAATTTCGAGGATTGTTTTTAAAGATGCATGGGAAGATACACTAGAAATCTTCTGATTTCTTAGCAGGCATAAGAGCTCAATGACCCATGTTACTTCATCACCTTGGGATGCACTAGCAGAGCTTTCCAAGAAAATATTTTAGATGTTGAAAAAGATAAGTAGAAAATGGTAATGCATACATGATAGTTTTCAGAAGGTTAACGCTGAGTCCTCAGCTGCTGTTCAAAGGTTATTTTGCTAGACACTTGTTAAGGATTTGTTTCATAGGAGCTGATTGTCCTTTCTCCCACACCAGGCAAAACATCTCTGAACTTCCCCAGAGTCGTTCCCCAGACTTCTGTTGACGTCAATAACAGCTGAATCAGCCGTACACAAGCTGTATCTATACAACCATCAGCAGGGTTAAGTGCTCCTGAGCTGTCTTTTGCATCAGGTTCCAAAACCTATGCAACATTAGGCTAGAATGTAAAATGGCACAAGAGAGAAATTAGGGGGAAAAAGGAGGGGGGTTTGGGAATCATACAGTGTATAAATGCAGAGGGTATACAGAAGTGTACATTGTGTTTGTACATAAAAGATGACTTCTTGTGATTGCCTTTCTGTAAAGAGTTTACAGAAACAGGTTTCTGGCTTTCTGTGAGTCAGTCGTGTTAGTTATGTCAGCATGAAGCTGATCCTCAGTGCTTGCATCCATCAGAGTACGTGGTGCACAAGGCTATGAGAACATGACTCATAAGAAAGAATACAATTAAATTATATTGTTAAAATTCCTGGAGTGAGAAGCTGGCATAGAAAGGATTGCAGCATAAAGCAGGTAACGTTGCGGGTGGATATCATTATATTCTGCATACCCCATTATGAAGGCTGTAGGAAAGTCTCTGCTAAACTGGGGTTTTATCTAGCATTGTGTCACTTTCTGGACAGTGCCATAAATATGGGTGCCATAAACTCACCAGTCAAATTCTGTATCACCAGCCAACTATTTCTCTTGCTGTATTTACTGTATTCTTGTATTCACTTCACTGCTTACAGGAAAAGTTAGACTCAGAAAAGCTGTGTAGGCCAATAGTGAGGGTTCCTTAGAGATGTATGGCGTGGATCAGGATTATATAGTGCTGATGAACACCCTCATCCCTGTGTGTTTTCTGATTTGTCTCTCTCTTTCTCTTCTTTCCCTTATTTCATAAGTCCTTTCCTACACTTGAATCAGGCATATTTTTATGAAAAAAGGAATAATTTTAATAAATCAAAATTCTTTTCACCCGAAAAGTTCAATCAAGAAATTTCCACTGAGTTTTCTCACAGGTAATGTCTTGACCTCATGTGATTACATTTTTATGAAACAAGATACCCAGGTCTGTGTAGTACCTACCTTGACATCAGATCCTACAGATTAACTGAGCATGTTAAAAACCTAGAAATCTGGACAGCCAACCCCAAAAGTTCTGGCCATGTCTTTGTGCAGTGATAGCACCCCACTTACCTGTCAACAGCTATAGCCAGGAGAGCATTGGTAGAAACATAAAGGGAGACAGTCCGTAGGTAGTTGACTGAGGCACAGAGGACATGGCCATGCTCCCAGGACAGCTGCCGCACCACATAGTAGTCCATCTCGAAGGGGCAGCACACGATGGCCACAATGAAGTCCGAAATGGCCAGGTTTGCAATCAGCAGGTTGGTGAGGTTTCGCAGCTTCTTGTAGCGGGCGAGAGCAGCAATGAAGATGAAGTTGCCCATGCCACAGACTACCATGATGCCAACCAGAGCCACCCCAATCACAATCTTGGCTGCAAAGAAAGTGCGGGTTTTAGTCATGTCATCTTCACTGTCCAGTGGCAGGTCGTAATCGCTGTAACTGAAATTGAAAGGGAAAGAGAAGTTTCGCAAGGCGGTTAAATCCCCCTCATGGAGATTGTAGATTGCAGCAAAGCTGAGGTTGATGGTAGCATTTGGGTTATGTTCAGCTTGCTCCATGGCCATCTCTGTCTTCTTTTAGCATGTGTGGCTTGGCTGACCCTTGGTTTTGTGTTAGAATTACCCAGGCTGGCAGGGCACGGTGGTGGCAGGTGAGAGACCTCATCCAAACTTTCTGAGAAGATAGTCACCTTGTCTTTGTCCCCATGAGATTATCAAGTAACAGCCTCATTTGTCTCCTTCTGTGGCAACAAAAAGAGGAAAACATTTCCTGAGAGGAAATTACAACAATTTTCTGTGCTTGAGGGAAAGCAATAGCCACCTTATTGCCCCACAGCTCTATTGCTGGCTGTGCACAGTGGGAAGAAATACCCTGTGATAGGATGATTCTGTTGTCACAAAATCCCTTGAGTTGCACAATACAATGGTTGTTACACCCAGAAGTTTTATCTACCAATGATGAAATTTTGTTTTCAGTACACAGTGAAATGGCAATGTAGGAGGAGTGTAAAATCCAGTTTAAACCTCTGCCAGCCTTCAAGACCATGGTGCTGCCATCTCCATGCAAGGTAAAAAAACTGAAATGAGGTGCCACCTCAATTTGCTGAAAAGCACCTGATGTGCCTTTTGGACAAAGATTTTGCTTTAGACTAGATGTCTTAGAGCGATGTTGTAGGTGAGAATGAAATGAGAACTGATGTCCTGGCTTTGAAATACATTTCTTAGTTAACTGAGAGTTGCCAAGACCCAAGAAAATAGCGGAGCCAGCATTTTCCTTTTTGGCAGCCATTAATTGAGTAGGGGGACCAAATTTTCAGCCAGCATAATCCGTAATTGCTTCTCTCAAAACAGTGGAGCTCTGCCAATTTGCATAGGCATGATTTTGTCCCGTGAACCAGCTTGTAGGGCTTTGCTGTGAAGGCAAACCTGCCATTCACACAGAGAGTGCTTCCACAAACAGGCTCTTAGGGTGAAAGGGGAAATCTTCCTTAAGCAAGGCAAAGTGCCATGAATTTTTGAAGGCAGAGAGGAACAGGCTCCCCTCTTTGTACTGTCAATTGCACCAAATGTTAAAAATTGATCTATTTTCCACACTGAGAAAAAAAAACTAATCCCCTCCCTAACTGTGCCTGTAGTCTGTATCCAAATGCTGAGAGGGCTGCCTTCTTGCCTCTTCCCATGCCATATCTGCCACAGCCTCCCAGCTCTCAGGACAGCCCCACCCCAACTCAGAAGAGAATGAGGGCACGTTACTGCTTTTTCTGCCTTGAGACAGTAGGGCTTCAGGGTGTCAAATGCTATTAAATTATGTCCATTATGGCTACAAAGGACAGTCTGCACACTGGAGCTATTGTCTGTGTCCCCTTTTTTCCCTGGAACCACCCTCAGCCTCCGACGTACTAATGCTTAAAAAATTTCTGAGAGAAACTCTCTTGTAAACTTCTACCTGCACATTGCTTTTCAAACTGAGAGTCGCAGAACAACAGAATAACAAAAAGCTAAAGCCTGAAATTAAATAACAATTGAAACAATTGACTGCTTTACAAGACATCCCCACAGCTGCCTGGAAACGTGAACATTCATTTAAGAGAAATACTAAATAAATACTTGGATGCAAAACCTGTAGGTATTGTATATGTTTCATACAGAATTCCCTGCAAAATACCAGGAAAGAGCTTTAAAATAAATAAAGACAACCCAACCATCCACCTAACATCTGACATAACACCATCAACTAAATGTACCTGTAGTTGCTCTTGGCTTCTTGGAGGTCTCGGGCACCCTGAGGATAGCCTTCAGGTTTCTCCCTGGTAAATGTGCCGCTATCACTGGAGCAGAGAAAGAGTCACTGAAAGCAGCCAGAGGACTTAGCTGAATGATCATTTCTCTCCCAAGCAGGTTTGCCCTGCAGCTCAGGGGAGGATGGCTCTGCTGTCTCTATGCATGCATCTAAAGCCTTTTCTCAGTGGGAGGCACCTTGAAGCTGTCCATGCATTTCTGATTTTAAAGAGGCAGTGCAATACAGAGACAATAGAGCACAGCCCTGCTATAAACCCCCCAGCACAGCGGCTTTGTTACCAAGTCTGAGCATGGAAGGTGTAAAGACCCAGTCTACACTTTCGCTTTGAGTTTCGTCTGTGCTGTGCAGCAGCTACCTATACCTGATGTGGCACAGAAGGAGAATACAAACCTCCCAGTGGAGAGGGGGGGGAGGAAGGAGGATGAACTGCTTTCCTGGGGACCTTTCTTTGTGGAGCTCTCCCCAGCTATTGTGTTTAGGGCTGCTGCTGTGGCCTTTCCTGCAGAAGGAGGGTCAAACTTTGAATAGCTGTAAATTCTTGCCCTCTCAGGGAATTACTCAGAGCAGAAAAGTGACAGCGAGTCGTTAAGGGCATGACATCCTTTGCTGTTGCTGTCTCTGTTGCTCTGAAGCACTTGCGCCCCAGGGAGCAGTTCTGCTTCACAGTTTTCCAGTAGGAAAGGGAATGCACAGCAGATCCCATGTCTCCTTCTGCGTCTCCAGAATTCACATTAGCTGACATTTTCCAAGATGCGTAGTTGGGACACATCACTTAGTCCCCAGCAGACGAGACGGTAGGAGGCTGAAGAAGGTCATGAAGAGTGTTGAAGGTTTGCAAAATACCTAAAATATGTAGTCTACAATGCACACACAAGACTTGGCTTTCATGGGCTAGTGGACATCTATCTCTAGAAGAAGGAGATAAGGAAAGAAAACTGTTAACGTGAGATATGTCTAGGATAAAAAAACCACTAATGTGAGATTTGTTCCAGAAAACTTGTGGAAGGCCAGAGGGTCCCCACTATCTGGAGCCAGTAGAAAACATTAAGAATTTCACAGCAAATAGTTCGCCTGGCTTTATTTTTAACAGTCAGTGTAATACGTGAAAAGCCATTGAAAAGTCATTATGGGAAAATCAGATACAATTCACTTGTTGAATTCTGTCACCAAAAAATGTACGTATAGTTAGCATAGGGAGAAGTAAAGTGAACTTAGAGTGTACATCAGAACCACATCCCTAGAATGGGTCAAATAAACCTTAAATGTCCCTTAAGAAAAGCTAGTAAATACACTAAAAGGAGCTTTGCAAACTTTACATTAGGCATATGCAAGATCTCTTTAAGACTTTGTTCATCTGTCTCACATTATCTAGAGAGTTAATCAAGCAACACGATATCCAAATACTTATATTCCTTTAGGCCAAAACCTCAGCTGCTGCAGAACAGTCTATCCCCTCATAATATTGTAAAAGTGTATGATGTGCATGTGCTGTGCAGGACAGTGCTTTGTAATTGATGAACAGAAATTCTGGAATAGACAGGAAACCACTGGTCCTGAGAGTTGCCCTTACAGCCAAATGGGCAGAGTGAAAGTTAAAAGGTGGGTTTAGAGCCAAACAGGCTGTGGTGATTGTGATTCTAAAGCCATGGGGCATATGCAGGAGGATTTCCCAGCTGCAGATGCTGTGTAAGATGTCTAAAAACTGCCTTCAAAAACCGTAGTTTCTTGTGCCTTCTGGTGTAAATGTGCTGAATGAGCAGCTCCCTGGGGCAGCCATGCTGCCCTATAGCACAGGCAGACATCTGTCTGCACACAGCTGGGACTTCTGTTGTTTCTGCCACCCAGTTGAGAGGTTTTGCGGCCTACAGATCTCCTCTTTATGGGAACAGGACTCTGGGAGGCTTGTAGAGCCAAAGTCTCCATTGTTTTTTAGAATGTTTTTTACCACATGGTTCTGGCATTGGATTTCTGCTTAAGACAAGGTTTCTCCTTGGTAGCTTTTGGTGGTGGTTCCAGTGACTTCCCCAATGGTGTCACAACATTTTACACAGTGTCACGGTGCGTTTCCTGAGACTAGTGTTACCAGTTTGACAAACTAAGGCTGAGAAAGAAAAGTTGATTATGGAAACTATTATGAAAACAATATACGTTGTTCCTCCTGTTGCCTTGTGTTTTTTCATTAGTATGCTCACAGTTTGAACAGGGAAATTATTTGGAGGCTAGATAATGCAAAAAAGATTGCAATGTAAAGTACTTGTTCAGACACTTTCGGATAATGAATTCCTAAAACTAGCATTTAGACTGGGAACTCTGGCCTTTCATTTCAAAACAGCAAATTCACTAGTTAGTTACTGTCTAAATTTTCCTAATTGCTAAATAAATTGGACTCCGAGCAAGGTAATTAATCCTAGGGGACTTACATAAGCTTTGCATAAAGTATAGCTAGATTTTTAAAAAGGTCGCTAATACAAATCAGTTGATGAAATGTGACAAAAACATCAGACCTCCTGTGATTTTCTGGAAAAATAAACAAAAGCTAACAGCACGTATGAGTTACAACCCTGTGTATGTCTGCTCAGGATTCCAACCAGACATTCAGCTTAAGTGCTTTACTAAACCTAAGAATGTGTCACTGACCTTAGTGTTCGAGAGGACACTAGGCTTGCTCAACATAAAGAGTTAGGTATAAAATAAAATATACATGAAAATGTGGAAAGTTACTTTTGGATGGAGTTTGGCGAAAATGTGCACACAGGAGTAATCCCACGATATTCAGCTGTTCCAGGGATGACTTGGCCCATGGAAAAGTCTTGGGAAGAAGGGAGCAGAGAGGGGTTTGATTTTATTAATGGATAATGTCATCATGTTACTTTCCTCTTACCACCTTTTTCTGCTTCCGTACTGAGTGTGTCCCTCTTGGCTGGGGAAAAGGGGCAAAGCAGCTGAGCAACAGAGCGGGATGCCAACAACAACAGTGACACTGCAGAGATGGTTGGCAGCACTGTTAGAACAAAAGACATGGTTGCTGCTTTCATCCAAGAGGTCTTTTCCTTTCAGACCTGCACAGGTTTCTGTGAGCAGTGGCATTCGGGCAAATCTCCCAGCCAAATGACACAAGGTTTAGCAGCACTGCACAGATCTTACTTACTGTGCAAGGTGACCATGGGGCAATCAGCAACTTTATTCAAATGCCTGTTACCACAAACCCTTCTCTTGAGTAGAACACCTCTGAAAAGCAAAGGTCAAGTGCTTTTCTCCCCAAATCCTGCCTGGGCACACTTACAGCTCAGTGGATACTAATGTGCCAGCTGGGGGCAGTGGCAGCAATGTATATCCTCGCTATGGCAGCAGGGCAGAATATTGCTGAGACAGCCTCCTTTGCCTCACTCACCACCTTTCTTCTCTGCTAAGACTCTTCCCTGTCACAATAGACCCAGTCAGCTCTTAGGGACTGCTTAATTTTAGACTAAGACTGTTAAACTCATTTCCAGAGATTCCTGAAAAGCCACATCACTGTAAGTTCTGTCTGTTCTATGCTAGATATGTGGAATAGCAAAGATCAGTGCTTGGAAACTTTTTGCTTATTGGAGATCAAGATCAGTTGAGCCAGTTGAAATGTTCTGGTGTGATATTGGCCTCTAACAAATGTTACTGCAATTACTTGGAATTTCTAGGAAAGCCTTTTCAAAATCAAAACCTGGAGATCTTACCTGGAAATCTTTCTCTGCTTCTGCCTTTGTGCCCATTGTACAAAAGAATACTTACTAGACAAGGTTTACAATTGCAGAAGGCAGACAGTTTTTCCTTATTTCTGAACATTTTTCTAAGAGAATTAACATTAAATAATATATAGCTTATATAGAACAAAATTGTGGAAAGACATTTCAAGTTTATCATCTCATCTGTCCCGGTCTTCCTGGGCTGTATTATATATACCCAAATATTTTATGACAAATACTTTCCTGGCTTGTTGGTGAAGAATTGTTGTAATGAAGATCTCAATGTCTTCTGGATGATACTATTAAATGTTTCTTAGTTGCACCAGATAGAACTTTAATGGCCCTGCCTTAAATTCCACATTTTAATATATCTGATACAGATCTGAAATCTGCATTTGGCCTTTTCCTCAAGAACTGATTTACTCTTATCCCATATTCAAATGCCCTTGAATTTAGAAACATCTACAAAGAGCTTAATATGTCCTGTATCTCAATCAGGCTTGTTTCTCTTTTGCATTTTCAGAGGCATCTTGTTTATTTTGGATCTTACTCAAAGATACATTTAGTGCATCTTCTGTTTCAGTGGGTGCTATGAGCTGCAGAATGCTTTTGGAAATGAAGCAGATTTTTAATTGAAGTGTCTCAGTAGGAGAGATATCCTTCCGAAAACGTGCCGACTTCTTTGGAGGTCTAAGTAGAAGTTGGATGCTGCGGTTCTTAAAAAATTTAACCCTCAGCTGCTACAGCTACAGTCTAAAATTTAAGCTAAATTGTCTGCAGTTTCCTTTGCCCTTACTATTCTCTTTTGACAGAGCCCTTTGATTTGTATTATCATCTCTTCAGCATTTTCTTTTTTCTGTTCCTTTTATTCAGTGAACATTACTCTCTTCATTTTCCACAGGCAGAATCGTGCTTCTTTATGTTTCCCCTTTGGAATATTGCGGTGGTTTTGCCATTGCGATTTCTCACCGGCCATCTGGCATTTCACCCTGTATTTCTATGGCAGGCAGAACGGTTTTGGAATTTCCTTCTGCAGTTCCCATAGTCCCACTTTTATCTAAAAGACACGCTTCTGTCCCTTCTTTTTACCATCTTTACAGGTACAGACCGGAGCATGTCACTATGAAGTACTTGTACAGCAAGCAGTGTGAATCAGGGTGGTCTGGCTTGCTTATGCACGTGCAGAGACAGGTCCCATCTACTCCAGTTCCCCAGCTTCTACCTGTAGCAAAATGTGAGGCATTTAAAGCTCATGCCTCATTCTGCTGCCTGAGACATTTTTTTGCGCTTCATTAAAAGTTAATAGTTCTTTTATTCTCAGAAGTTATTTGATATTTAAAGGGCTCTCAGAGTTCAGTATCAATCTGAGAAAGGGATTAATACACTGTGAAAGCCTTATTGCCAGTAATATATATATTGCTAGTTATTTCTGCACACACTTGAAATAAATTCTAACCTGACAGAATAATGCCTAATGGCAGTTTCATTTGAAGCTACTGAGAGCGTGAAGCCACAATCCTGGTGTCAGGATGAATCATGAAGAGCTGCTATCACACCTTATTTCTGACTTTAAAAGAGGTTTTGTGTTCTTCCAATGTGGTGAAACTGCAAGGCCAAATCAGCTGCCTTCTCATAATATTTTTGAAGTCTGAGAGTAGCACTGTAGAAGTGACTGCTCTAATAGGAGATGAAAGGTATGTCCATGCTCCCCAAACTAGTTGGAGATGAGGGAAATCCATCCCAGAAGGTGTATGTCTGTTTTGAGAAGATGGCTGTGTCCCCCAGGGACCCCAGGGCTGATTGCTGTGTGTGCAGCTGGGAATGTGATGGAACACACGTGCTGCTGCCTGTCCATGGCTCTGTGGGAGCACAGATGATTTGGGTTAGGGTCAGAGGGGGACAGATGCTGGTTTGTCTGTCAGAGGGGACTGCCAGAGCCAATGGCTGCCAGAGCATCTCCCTTCATTGTACGATGTGTAAATGGAGTTAATACCTTGGGACCAGGGTGACAAAACCTCCACAGTGAGATAGAACCTCCTACTGTTTGGTACTGACAGGGGCAAACCCCACCTTCTCTCTCCTGGTGGCCACAGATCCTGATGGGAAGACCACTGCCCATGGAGCTGTTGATGACCACAAAGCAGTTAACCTGTGTAAGTGCTGTGCTGTCCCATGCCAGTGTTGTGCTGTGCATATCCCCTGCTGCAAGATAATCTTAGTTGGCTGCTTGTAATGAAGGAACCTGAAGGCATCTTCCCCTCAGTACTGGCAGTTATACGACCTGCGTGACCCCGTCTTTTAAGTGCAGCAACAAGTTCTGATGTGAACATCCTTTTCCTCTTGATGGTAGGAATGATGAACAGAATTGTTTTCTTTTCAGAAAATCCTGTTCAAGCTCAAAAGACCAAAGTAGGGTAAACTTTCTATGGATGGGAACTGCATGGTGTGCTGCGCCAACCATTCAATACTGCACAGCTCAGGGATCCCATCATCTGAAGGGAGGTAAGATTATCTATATTATCCTATTGTAGTGTTAGCTCTAACAAATGGCATTTTAGGTGCTAATTCACAAAGTCTGAGTGCCTTGCTAATTGGGATCACAACATATTAGCAGCTCCTGGTTCAAAATGGTGGCCTGCATTTCACTGAGCATTTAGAAACAATGTCTACAAATTAGAAGCAATAGGAGAATGTGGCATGGCTACAGCTGTGTGGGAAGGGGAAGCCCTCAGTTCCAAAACTACAAGCCCTTGAGGAATAAAATGTAAGCGAAGTCCCAGAGAGAACAAAAGGGAAAGGTATTGCCCTTTCAAAATCAAACACTCTTCAAAGTAAGAATCTTGAAAACCTCACTGAACAGCATCTATGACACAGGCACAATGTCACAAAACTAACTCAGGCAGTATGGGCTATTTGGCCAAAACTGGCATATTTTGGTTTCATGGATTAATCAGCTAGAATGTAGTCTCCAGAAGATTTTTAGGAAAAAAATTGGGTGTTCAGAGGTCATTTGAGCTATTGACTACTGATACTGAAGTAAATTGATAGGAGCTCATGGTGAAAAATATAATCCTGTGGCACATAATGCACAAAGGCCAGCATGGTGGATCTGATGCTCTTTGTGAAGAGCATAATTTAGCTGCTGAAGGAGTTTCTGTTTGTGTGACTGTAGAGGAAGACAGAGGAGATAAGCACTTTGAGACTAGTATGTTAACTCCTGGGCTGGGGTCTGTAGCAGGATGATCTACTGATGGACAGCCTGCTCTTTCCCAAAGTGTTCCTCTGAGCAAACTTCTATTTAAATGACCTTGAAATTTTAAGCTCAAAGTTTTCCCAGAAAAAATATTTAATATAAGCCCAACTGGCCTTTTCAAATGAAATTGTTTATTAACCAATTATTTCTCATTAGCCACTAGGAAACACACCTGTAAAGGCACTTTTAACTATATAAAAAATGTACAGATTCACAGTACCCTAATTTACGTAATTTTGCTACAGGGAGTTCATTTTGAAAAGAAAAGGATGACAGATTGGATATTTGTTGAAGGGTTTTTTTAGGCTCATTTCTCTTTCGATTCACTAACCCTCTCTCAAATCGTTACCAGATTCTTTTCTATCCAGCACCTTACCACTATTTTCTGCCTTTTGCTGCTTGTAGAGCTAGGTGCGTATTCCAGGTCTGTAGCTCCCTGTTGAAAATGACACAACCTTTCACTAAAGATAAATACAACGAAGCTGATCAAAAGTTGCCCCCTTCCAACTACACAGGGACATATTTCTGCCAGGGCAAGTGGATTTTCCTGAGCTTTCTGCATTGGTTTCCTGGGCAGAGGAACATCTTTTGCTGTTGTTTTTATTCTCTTTGGCCGATTGATTTAAGAGGTCATTTGCTAAAGCCCACAGAAAACTAGACCATGAATAGATTTATTTCAGGTCACTTAGTGAGAAAGGCACAGACATAATGATGTGAAACACTCCGTGAAGGAGTCCTTTGGGAGGCAAGGAGTCTACTTCTGTCCTCTGGTAAGGAAGAGCAATTTCAAAGTACACTTTGAAAGTCAAAAGACCAGTGCTCCCCAGAGTGCTTCAACTGCCTGTTGTCTTCAGGGCGTGTATTTTTTAATAGTGAGACCTGGCATCCTCCAGCCCCTTCTAGTGTAGATCTGCCTAAAGAGATTAAGTCAGGAAGTCTTAACTTCAGTCAGATTGAGGTGTGCCCGTCTGGTCCTATCAATGGAAGCGCCTTCTCAACTGCACTTCTACCAGCCATAGAAAAGTCTGTAGATAGAGCTGACAAGTCATCAGGAGATACACAAGAATACAACAAAATATTGAGAACCTTCAGCTATACCAATAACAGACCCTAAAGCCAGTGCCCCATCTTATACATTGGAGCTATTCAAAACACTCTCCCCGCCCCCTAAGATAATTTTGATCATTTTAAGGGTTGTTGCAGCAGCGCTTTAGAATTTCCTGCTCTACTTGCATTGCTCCGCGTTGCTCCAGCACTGGTTTTTTCCTGAAACATTACTAATGTGAAGAGAAATAGCAGACTGCTGGTGAACAGTGGTACACAGGTCCTCTTGCCTGAGGCAGCCCTTCTGCTGTTTTTTTAAAGAAAGTCTCCTGATGCTGGTGGGGTGGTGTAAAGCCTGAGCTTTGATGCTGACAGGCAAGAGTCTTACACAAATTCTGCAATTAGAATGGCAGGCAACATGAATTGCTCATCATTAAAAACAGTGTTTTTCTGTTTCATAAAGGTGAACTATTGAAAAAGTCCTAATCCAGAAAAGACTGAAAATTAATCACAATAATTGGATTCCTGGGAACGCTCAGAGATGATAAACCTCTCCAGAAGTCACAGAGGCAGACCAGTAAGCTACTGCTAAGCTGGGTGGGAAGTAAAGGGAGGTGGAAAAGCACTTTTCCATTGTAAGTGCTGTGTGAATCCTCTGGCACTGTAAGTCTGTTGTAGTTAACTTTATATTATGAAGTGAGATATCTGAAACTACACTGAAGCCCGCAAAGCGAAAAAAAACCCTCCAAACCCTTGTATTTCCTGTAAGGTTCTGCAAGTTGTCAGTACTAGATCAAACATTTCTATTTATGTCTTGAAAGGTCAAATTTTACTTTTAATGTGATAATATCTTTTAGTTCCTGATAGATCATTTCCATGAATCAGATGGAATTGGCGTTAATAAAGGATTGTATAAAAATGGCTGAAAAATTCCACCCCTCCACCATCCAGCATATATCAAGAATGAATTTCCCACAGTACCAAATTCAGCATTCAGGTATAAATAATTTTTTAAAATTATATTTTTTTCTCATTCGTTTGGTGGGTACAAATGATGAATGATATACAAACCTTGTATTTTTCATTCCTCTCTTCGTTAGGGTAAATTGCTAGGTTAGGATTTCTCAGAGCAGTTAGGGCTGTTGGTCACTTTGAGCTTTAAGGCAGGCAAAGAAACATACTTCGTAAGGTCCCTGCACTGCTCTAAGCACAAATCTGTCTTCTCTGAAAAAAATATATAAACTCACATCTTTACATTGAGCTCCTAAAAAAAAAGAGACAGTGAGAAGTCTGAATTCTTCCAGATGTTTGTTCCACAAACTCAAAAGTCAGCGCTCTGTAGGCACTAATGGCTCTAAATGACCCTGTGTAGCCTCACCTGGAGCCTCCACACCACAACCCTGTCCAGGAACCCAGGAGCCCAATTTGAGGTCAGCCCTAGTATGTGCCCACCCCATGCGCTGGGCACACTTGCTGGCCCTGTCTGCTGGATGGACCTTAGATTTATGTAGCAGTCCTTGCTTTAGGATCTGTCTGTTCTTGCTCTGGATGGGCCTTGACTTTTTGTCTGGAAAACTGCCTTTATTAAAGTGTGGTTGGGAAATGTGGATTTTATTTTGGCTCTGTTGTCTTCAGGCTTGAGAAGGAAGGATTCAGGTATTTCTTAGTGTCAAAGCAATTTCTTACCCTCTGTAGTTTGATGTATGAAATGTATAAGCAAATATGAAGTCACATATATGTACTTGGTTTAGGAATGGTATTAAAATAGACGTATAACAAAACATTTATATGGAAGAAATGAATAAAAATAATAGTTTATTTTGAGATAGATATAAGAAAAAAAACATTATTAAATCTTAAAGGAAACTCAGTAGAGCAAACTTATTTGATGTAATTGTAATCCAGCATGTAATTTTGCTGTGAGGCAAAAATTCCAAATCAGTTCAGAAGTCTTCCCAACAAAGGGAGAAAGCTTACAAAAAAAATGCCACTATATGTCTTGATGTATGATTCAAGTAGCTGGCCAAGGGCAGGGAACAGAGGCTCAGATGCCCATGCTGTTAGTTCTGCTGTTAGTATTGGAATTTAAAGGCTTCCTCCAAACTGTAATCTCTGTTTTTTTCATACGTAAAGTTTGGAACTGGAATTAAGGAGGAAGTTTTATTCTTGACTTGTTTATTGGCTTAGTGTATAGCTATGGTTAACTTGCATGCTTCCTTGCTTTCCCACCAGTGATATGAAAGGATAACAACAGTGTCCTCTGAAAAAAGTTTTGTATAGATCGTGAGAAATAGCCAATTGTAGCTTCATGGTTAACAGGCCCCAAAATGTGAAAAATCTGTAGAATTCGTCTAATTGCACATTTCCTTCTTACCAATGCTGCAGGAGTTGGCATTTTTGTGCTCACTCCTGTTTCGCATATCTGTTGAAAGTAGTTCTTCAGGTGTCAAAGGATACATAGGTGTTTGCATCTGTGGAAGTTGCTATGGTAAATTTGTAGTAAAGGAATATGCCCTGGTAATGTCCCCTGCAATACAAACATCCCTTTTTCATTTGTGTGTGTATATATATACATTTATAAAATTCTTGTAAACAAGAAGAGACCAAGTCTAACATAGTTGGGTTATGTTTCTAATACATTACTGCTTTACTCCTGTTAAGTCTGTTGTATGTAATATATTTACTTTCCTCTTTGAGTAAGGAGCGCTTATTCTTCATTGTAAGTTCAGAGCTTAGAGTGTGACTGAGCCTGACCAGTTAGCATTTGGGAGGTACCAGTAGCAACAATAATGTGAAGCTTTACATAATTGTATTCCAGTGATTTGTCTGTGGCTGGTGGAGGAAAATATGGAAGGTCTGAATTACTCTTGGTATGGTGTGGGCTTAACTGATAAGTCATCAGCCTATGTTATCTACTGAACAGTTGGCTTTAAAAGCAGTGACTTATGCGGGGTCAAATTTGACAGTGTGTAGAACTGCATGTCATTTGAATACAGTTCCAGACTTCCCTTCCTGGAATATCAGAAAGGCAGGTATTGATTGTTGGATGGCATGCTGAATCCGACCAACACTGACCAACATATAAATTTCTCTGTGAACTCCTAGCTCAGCAAATGCTGGATCATATGGATTGTACTGGGAGCTACCATATAAATTGATTTAATATTTATTTTCTAATAGTTTGGTACTGGAATAGCCAGAAATGTCTCAGCAATTGTTCTTCTAAAATTATTTTGCCTCAGATAATAACACACATTATTTTATCCTTTTGTCCTTTTGTCCCACAACATGCAGAAGTAACTGCTTTTTTCCTTTGAAAGACCGTGGAAGGAAATTTGCAGAAGCTGTTTTCTTTAGGCTCTTTGTGGTCCTTCAAAGCTTCAAATTATGTTTTCCTGTGGAAATAGCCCTTTAAAGAGATTTCTTTATGGATGTGATGACTGGCCTCTGAAATTGGTGTAAATGCATTATGAAGCAATGACAGGATACTTGGAGATGTATCTCTAAGATGTTCACCCTCTGGTCATATGGCGAGTTACTCAAATGTTCTGATGTAAATGCCAAGGACAATATATTTCTTGAACAAAGCTATTGAAGAAGACAAAAAATAAGTGAATTAAAAGGCAGAGATGAAGATGAGATGGCAAACCCTACTGATCTAGCAGAGAATTGTTCAACTGTGTTGTTCATACATAATAAAAGATGATCTTCCCCCACACCATCTCCTCCTCCAATTACTTTTTGGGAAAATAGCATTCACCTAGGTTTTTGAAAGGGGGCAGGGTGGTGTAGAAAAAATGCAGAATGGGAACTACTGTCACCTTTGTGACTTCAGGACTGCAAACCAAGCAAAATTATAGGGGATTGTAAAAGGCACTGGAGCCAAGCCACCTGAAAAATCTGAACACATGAAATAAAGAAAACCTGCTTTTGTTGGGGTTCAGATGAACTTCCTCATGGCTGAACTATTTGAACAGGTATTATGTTTTCACAGTAGTCACTAGATGTAGCTAAGAACCCAATAATTAGTTAAGCCAAAAGCAATGTTCCATGGGAATGCTTCAGCTTTTGACTGTAAATAAGCTTGGTGCAAGAGATTGCAAGTGTGTCATTCTGCACATCATGTCAAAGTTGGTGCTTCTCCACTTGGGGTGACTTTTACACCGCTCTGCAGGCTGTATCACATGCAAGCTTTGGTAGTCAATGCTCTGGGTTCAACAGTAGCTGATTTGCCACTGATGCTGAGTAATTGTGTGTGGCTTCAGCGGTAGCGAACATCCCTATCTGTGGATGCTCAGTTGCTGTATACAGCTCAGTTGCTGTATTCGGGCAGCATCAGAAGGGTTTTGGAAAGCTGCTGGTGATGAAGGGCCTGTGTTACAGCAACTTCAGAACTCTACTCTGCAAATATGAAGATGGAGGGATGGTATAAAGGATTAGAAAAGAGGATTTCCTAGAGAATTAATTTGGCTTTAAAAAGATGATTGGTCACATAGATGATTCTTGAACAAGTGTTGTTGCAATGAAGCAGTTCTTAATCAGTGGTGTTACATGGTGCAGAGTGGTTATTCCTGGGGGTTAGCAGCCTCTCCAAGCAGAACTGATTCAGTATAATTAATGATAAATGCTGCCCAGTATAGGTAATGTGAAAACAATATGCTTTCTTGCTCCCCAGAGCAGCCAAAATAGTGCCCACACGAATAAGCCCCCTGGTTTGTGATATTTGCTTAGCTTCAGAAATAGCAGGTTTATATGCTTCTTTAGCATGACACAGGTATGTCTTTAAACCATGAATCACTGAAGAGCCCCTGATTACACAGATTTGCATCAAGTAAAGATCTAGGTGCTCTAAAATGGTTCCTCACAATTGCCTCATCTCCTTTCGCCTATTAATTTGCGATCTGCACTTCTGAACAGAAGATCACCAGAACGTGACAGATTAAGAAGCTTGGAAGAATGTCTCAGTCCAGATCTCAGAAGGACCAAGCCTAGTTTAGCCTTCACATCTGTCTGTGATGCCAAATAAACAGCTCTCTACCTTGAAAAAACATAGCAGATCATAAAGAACCCATTTTAAAAAGCTGATTTAAAAGAGAAATTTGAACATCCAGATGGTGACTTTTTAAAAGCTATTTAATGAACAAAACAAACAAAAAAAAATCCAGGGGCAGGTAGAAAACTGTTTAAGCATCACTAATCTCAAAGGGTGACTTATCAGCAAATGATCTGTGTGGGAGATTAATATGGCCAATGGAAATGTCAGTGTAGCATGGAAATGGGGACAGGCTAAAGTTCAGGCTGAAGATTCAGAACACCACTGGGGCAGATGACCTGCAACATTAAGTTTTCTTCAGTGAAAACTTCTGGTATGCTACAAAGGTGACCTTGAAAATTGCATCAGAAAAGACATTTTGCTCCTAAGGTGCTGATAGCTCTATTATAGGGATAGTGTCTGATGGAACCAGATGTAATATAATTCATGCTTATGGATGGATGGCCCAATGCCAAGCTGCTGATGGTAGCTTTTAGTCATGTGGGGGTATTTTTTCCCAAGCTCCAAAAATGTCAGACAAACTGTTTGGGGTACCAAACAGCATTTGCTTTTTCTCCATGAGTTATTCCAAGACTTAGAAATATCTTGAGAACAAGAGTATTAGAGTATATAGACCTGCTATTCCATTTGCAGTGCCCTTTCCAGTGAGTTTGTAGGGGTGTGTTAAAACAGTTGGATGCCCAGTGTTCTGGCACCTGCAGTGTATTTACTCTTGTTCCCAGTGATGGTGAACACTACTTTGGCAGAGCAGCAGCATTGTGCCCTCAGCTGCTACTGCGTTTCTTGAATATAATTAAACAGAGTGCAGACATAAGGAGAATCAGCCTCTAGAGCCATATATGCAGCTCTGAATTAATTTGACAGATAAGTCAGGAAATATATAGAATCATTCCAGTGCTCTCAGGAAAGACTGAGAAAATCCATGATGCTGTAATGTTAAAGCAAATTGCAGTCCTTCCCAAGGGCAAGGGATTTTTACACTGCCTGTGTATTCACCCTGTAAAATGAAGATCATGTTGACAGATAAGAGTATTTAAAATTTACCTCACCAGTATTTTAGTCTATTGAATTACTTTACTTATCTCCAACCTCTATTACTTTCAGTAATATGTTGGGATTAACACGTGATCCTGAAAAATGCAGTAGTGATGAGGAACGTTACACTTAGTTGATTGAAAAAGCTGGTGTTGAGCTGTGGGAATAAGGTGAGCATTCAGTAGGCTGAAGACCTTACCTCCCTTTGCCTGTTTCAGAAAGGAATGTTAAAATTCTCTTAGTTTCTAAAAGAGTGTGTGTAAGGACCCAATCAGAAGACTGCATGCAAGTTAAAGAAAATGGGAATAACCACCAAATGTTATTTTAGCTCTTTTGATAGCATGTTCCTTTTTATGAAGTGCTTTTAATGCTATTTAGACATCTGGTTGGCCTGTGAGGACCGTGAAGTTATCAGGACTGTGGTGTTCTTACTGGCATCTGGCTATGCAGCTGTGTCCTTTCCTCCTGGGTGAAAAGCTTACTGTTACCATCCCTGCCTCAACTTCATTGGTGTAGTACAGTTATGCTGCAGTTTACTTCAGACTACACTTGGATCCATTTAAAGTTAAATCCTGGTAGAGAATCTGGCCATTCTTAATGCTTTGTCAGAAAGGCTTCTCCTCACGTTGACTGACTTCATGCTGAGTAGTTCCAGTGCGTCTGGTTTGATGTGGCAAGAAAAGTAATTGTCTTTACCTGTATTTGCATTTATAAACTGCTCCCTTCCTGGCCTGGGAGCCCTGTTTGAGTAGATAATCCCTTCATTTACAGGAGAAATGTCATTGGAAGGGAAAGATCCATGAACCTGTTTTCAGTTTGGCATTTAATCCCATAGCCCAAGAGTCCCCTTAGTCTAATGAGTCACTTAGTAGGGCCGTGAGTGGAAAGACTGCCAATTTTTTTTGAGATTCAATCTGTACAAGAGCAGAGCAGACATTACAACTTTCACGTAATCAGTACAGCCATTTCCTGCTAGATGGATCTTGGGAGATCTTTTGGATTTTAAGTGTAAGACAGACTACTCAGTCTCCAGTCTTGACTGTCCATTCAGTAATGCACTGCATATGCTAAATGTGCCACTGCTATGAGTTTAATCTTGGGCACCAAAAATATCTCTGGTAACATTAAAGTAGGACAATTAGTCTAAAACTTACATTGTTTACTCCTGCTGGAAAAAAGAATAATATCAGTGCCTCATCTGTCTGTTAATCTGACGGTGTATTTGCTGCCTCTCCGATTAGCTTTTTAAAAAAAAAGTTAATAAGAGGAAACATTTTGCTTTCTTTTTTCTTTGAAAGATAAATTTGTTTTGTGTCTTCGAGCTGCCCTCGTAGGTTACTGATAGTTAATCAAATCCAAAGCTTAGCATTTCAAGTCCAGTTGTTTTCAGCGGGAAATGCTAGTGGGTCGCTAAATACACTTAGCCTAGAATTAATATGCCTTAAAGCAATTCTCTGATTGTGGAGGAAACAGTTTTCAAGTTGGCATTTATCTTCTGTTTATGATTGCCTTTCATTAGACTTCTGAGCTAGCACAGTTTTCCAGTGCTCTGGCAAACTGCCTGGCAGGTTTGCAACAAATGGTATGGTGCAGGAAGAGGGGCAAATCTTCAGGTGGTGGAAAACCACCATTGTTTTGTTCTGTTTGCTAAGCTACATAGTAGTCTGTCTACCCTTACTGAAACATGGCTTTTACTACCACTATGGGGTTTTTATGTGATTCCTGAAATATGACCAACAGGACTTTGCTCTGTGATTCAGGATTGTTCATTGGAAAATTTGGTATCTTTTTGTTTGGTGCCTGTCAGTACAGCAAAGTCTACCGAATCAAATACAATTTCAGCTTGTTAGCAAGGAGGTATAGGCTGGGCATTCACTGATTTCCAGCATTTGGGAATGCTGAGGCTTATCTTCATGACCTTTTTAGCTACGCTTTTTGAGGATATGGGCTAACACTTTTGTTGCTGTATAGAAATAGTATCCATTATCCAAAATACTGCAAATAGCATAAGAGTGTAAAGTTAGTATTATTATATTCCTTAATAGTAAACAAATCTTAATGAAAGAGAGCACTGAAACAAGACATTAACACTATGACAATGTATCTGTTAACATGGAATTTTGCAAGCATCAGAAGACATCTGATTGTACTACTGTTGCATGGCATCTTGAATGCCCAGTGACTTCTAGTTTTCAATGAATTTACAATTTTAAAGGCCAAAATAATTTCACTGGACTAAATAGGCTATGCTTTGAAGGAAAATGTTATTTCCTATCTTGCCATATCTTCACAATTGAAAACTGCTTATGGCTTCCGTGATCTCATGCCCTTTGCTTTAACTCTGCACAAAGCATATGTTGAGGGGAATAGCAATAGTGGGAGAATATCCTGGGTTTCTGAGATAAGAGGTCAGAAGCTGTTATTAATCTTTCTTAATAGCTGTGTTTTCAAAGATCTCATTTGTTGAAGCTCAGTGCTTCAAATTACTTTAAAATTATAGAAAAAAATTAGGAATGCAGTCTATTTTAAAATAAATAACTGGTGATAGATTATTTTATGGCTCTAAAGTTATGATACAGATTTTATAGCCTTATTTAAATTGAAAGGACTAAGTAGTACATTTAGAGTTTAGATTTGCATACTGTTCCATGTTACCTGAAAATAAAATCAAACATCAAGGCCACAGTGGACATACTTAATATAATTTGAGTTACTAGCTGCACTTCGGACAAGCTCACATTGCAATTTCCATCCCTTCTGAACAGCAGTTTACTTGGCAAGAGGAATTTGAAGTTGCTGATTAGGTTTTTAATTTTGCTTTCTACCACAAGACAGATTTAGTAGGGCTGAAAAATATGTCTGCTGTATTCTGCGAGATACGGGGAGGAGCAGGGAACAAATAGCTGGAAAGTTACTGGAGGATCATGTTTTTCTGGGGAGGAGTTAGATGTCCCCGAATTTCCTAAATGCTTCTAAGGATCAGCATGTCAGATGCTTGAACCTGTGGATGGAAGATTATTAAGGATAAGTGCGTCTCTCAATTTTCCTGCGTAACCCCAGAAGAGCCCCAGTAATGCTTGCTTCTAACTCAAAAGTTCTCTAAGCCAGAGTACTACCTAGTGGGCAGGTTTCTGGCATTCCAACATCATTTCAAACACAGTGGAAGTGTACTGAAACCATATCTGACCTACTTTTTAACTAGCTAGCTCTGAAATAAGCAGGTGTCTTTGGACTTAAGTTTTCCTTAACACAACTTCCTAAGGACGACTGACCAGTGTTCATATTTGAATAGTTTAGTATTTAACATTTCAGTTTTTTATGACATGTTTGCTCACTTTCCCTGTTAAGTGACTGACATATACTTTCCCTTTACTGCCAACATACTGGTGCATCTATTTCTTCTTGACCATACTGGTTATTAGTTGTAAGGTCGTCTTGCATATTTTTCTCTATCTTCAACTTGTTTTCCTCTTCTGTATTTGTCTTGCACTTGGCACCATCTGTATCGTATTGCATAGATGTCTCTCTCGGAGAGGTGGGTGCTTAAAGAGATACAGTGCAGAAAGCCAAATTGGCTTCCGCCACTGCTTGCTTTGCAGCCTTGTGGCTGGGACCATCCCTGACAGGGATTTTGTTCAGCACAGAGACATCAAGTGACAGCGTTGGGTATTGCAGTCATTTCACATCAGCAAGAGAGCAGTCCTGAGGTTTTTTTTCTGAGCCTTCTTACATTCTTCGGAAAACAGATATTGGAGCTTAGATACGTCTCCAGAGACAAAAGGCACAAGTCTTCCTTATTCTGCAGTTATTTAAGAAGATTTAGGGTTTATTGGTAATGCAGGTGAGTTACAGAACATCGCTTTTCAGTGGTGCTTGTGTTGCCAATAATTCTGTCATACCACAAGAAATGCAGAAAAATAGTTACATGACTATGGTAATGCTTCAGCTACAAGCTACAGATGAAATTTAAACTGCAGGCAGTCTGTGTATAGACATGTTATTTATATAAACATCTTTGATAGTACTTTAAAAGCATTTTTCTATATTTGATGTGGAAATTTTTTAAGGATGTGCAGATGGGACCCTTTCACAGCTGGATGTAGTCATAGTGCAGTATGTTAGCATTGCTGGCCCTGTGAAGTTGCAGAACAGCTCCTGTGTCCTAGGGCAGGGCACAGCTGCAGTCGTGGTGTCTCCTGTGGGCTGTGACTGTGCCTGGCTGACATGCCCTGTGGTAGGGACCCAAGGAATCCAATGTTCTGGACAAGGAAGGACATGGGTGCTTGTGAGGTGATGCATCTGCACAGCCTCCCATATGTGTGTCTGTGAGCCTCTCCTAAGCCCTTTCCACTTGGCTGGCCAGAGCATGCAAACATCTTGTGCTCCAAAACACTAGTTTTGTGACAAAATTAATGAAAATAGGAAGAACTTGCTTTATTCTCTTACCTATGTATTTGTCTGATTGCAAGCACACATTTTCACCATTGACTTGTTCGGCTGCTTTATAGTCACGATGATCTTTGAAGCTGACTGACTGAACTGGCTTGCTTGTGTTTCATGCATGGGAAGCCCTACAAATTATTACCTGGCTTTGAAACTGAAGGGGTAATGAATTAATGAAAAACATTTCTTGTGGTTTAAGATAACTAATGTCACGTGGTTCACCAGTAGTCCCTGTTTGGCTCTGTTTATTTAACTGAGTTTATGCAACATGGCTGGGTAGTGAGGACAGTGGTTGTAAGAGATGTAAATCCAATCTGTAAATAACTTAAAATCACCCTTTCCGCGCTTGACTTCTATGACCCTATACTTTCTGGTTCAGTTACCAGTGGTAGGATTGCGAGACGTTACCAAGAGAAAGCCTGCTACTTGAGAGGGCAGCAGTGCTGTTAGGAGGAGGGGACAGTCACATCTGTGTTGTAATTCCAGATTTGCCAGTGATGTTGGAGCATCAGACCACCTGCCTTGGAGGCATTATGTAAATGGTTTCCCTCCTCTTTTCCTTCCTGTCAAAGCTCCCAGGCATTGGTCTCTGGTCAGGCATTTTTAACCTGATGGGTTTTCCAACCACTGCCAAGTGTATGCTTTGCAAAACTTGTAAAAAAATTAATTGCTGGTGTTAGTTTCCTAGTAAAAGAAACGATCCTGTGTCTATAGAAATGAGAGATCTTAATCAGTGAGGAAAATAAAATATAACAGTGAAAACCATGATAGTTTAGAACTTGTAACTGTCAGAAAGCATTTTGCCTTGACCAGATAATAGAAGTTCATCTATTAATCTGTAAGTGAAAAAAAAATAAATCATGCTGGCTGCAATGTCCAAACTGGTAGCTTTCTATCCTTGGACTTCTCAGATAATTATTCTGAAAATTGTCTAAATAATCTAAAATCTGAAGGTTTCTAAATGGAATATATTTAGTTATATGAACATGCATTATTTAGTGGATATTCTGAGAGTTTATTTGCCATGCTTCTTGTCTCTCAAGAATTGTGCAGAAGACACAAGCTAGTATCCAGTATTTGCTTCTCTTTAATCTCTGTAGATGTTGTATATTGGTGGTAGGTAATTTGTTTTCATACAGAAACATCCAAAGTGAACGGACCATCCTTACTAATTCATGTTCATAATAAAGCAGTGAGAGATGCATTTATTCATGGTCTAACTGTACCTATACTCTTATCTGTTCCCACAGCTGTAAAATAATTTTCGAAGTGCTTCACTTGAGCTAATCTAGAGTGTACATGGACCAAGATATGATATACAGCACTTTTACTACCTGCTAGACCTGAACAGATCATGCTTTGGCATGTGTTTCATCAAGGCTGACAAACCCCCTCCAAACATGAAGAGTAGCCCAGATAGTGAGTTGATCCTGAATGGTGGTATCCGCTCTGCATGTGCTCAACTCTTGGTAACCTTCACAGCATTGGCAAGGATGGGTTTATGACACTCTTCCTTGCTGAAAATGTAACGGAAAATGAGGTGGGATTTCTAGTATATTCGCCCTAGTGCTGAGCCTGAGATTTGAGGACTGGTATCACCTACATAGGCTGAAAACTGGATCCAAGGAGGGTGGCTAAAAGCGCAGAGGATATAAAACTGAGAAAACAGTCTTTAGAAATATCCCCAGCTATTTAGACAATCAGAAATTAACATTTATTACACCTGTGGTAATGTGACTGTTTTCCCAGGGAGGCTGAATTTCAGCACTTCATATTTGCCCAGCCTGCTCTTTGGTAATGATATGATTGCTGTTATTTACTTGTGATTGTCACAAAGGGCATCAATATAAGTAACTACAACCTGTGCATTTTGCCATTTGGAAAAGATAATCTAATTATCTCTGAGAGTGGAAGAGTAGCTTAAATTTCCACATAATCAGATATTCAGAAACAGAGAGCCTTAAAATTATGTCTTTGCCAGGCTAATTGGGATTTGCGTTTTGAGATTTGTATATGTTTTGTACACAAGCATTTGGAGGAAGAGCTAACTGTTTAATGAGGGAGACAGGGAGGAAGTAGTTTCCTGTGGGTTTTCTTTTCCCACAGGAAAAGAAAGTGAGAAAAAAACAAAAAATAAATCAACCTTTCAAATACAACCTTTATTCTTTTCCCTCGCCTGTTTTAATTTAAACAAGTGAAGTCTTGAGCCTTCATACTTGTATTTAGGATTCTTCCATGGGTGTTGCAGGGGTCAGATGAGTAGCTTTCCCTGAATAAATCCTAGAAATACATCTGCCAAAATGCTCCATGTTACTGGGTTGTCACTCTGCCCCACACGGCCAGTCAAATCCTGTAAACTGGTGAGATTCTTTAGCAAAGCACAGAACAACCTCCATTGACCTTGACTTTGTTGGAAAGACAAACGTTTCAGTTCTTGCCCGTCAGAAGTTCAGATTTCCAAACAGCAGCATCCTTGAGTAAGATGACAGTATATTAAAACAAATAATTCTCAGCCCTGAGAGTGCCTTTCACGTGCAAGGAAAATTAATTGGCACAATGTACTGTTGGTGGCTTTCTAATCATTAACAGAGTTCTGATTTTAAAAATGAGGGGGTTGGGTGCTATAGGCACCAAATATTGCTATAGACAGTATTTTTTTAAGTTTTTTTTTTATTCCTACAGTTTATTTTCTCTTCAGTCACTGTTCTGCATTGTCACTAATGAGGATAAATTGGAAGGAGTGTATCCTCAGCTTTCATCTGGATTTACAGGGTGCTTGCATGCAATATGCTGAAACACCCTGATCTGAAACTCTTGAAATGATTGAATGATTATGGTTGGAGTGATTATGGTTAGAATATGCTTCATTGTAGCTGTCATGCTACTTCCAAGATTTTCAATCTCGATGTCCTTTCATTACGAATGGTATAATAAGGTTTCTTTGACTATGCAATTAATGACTTTTTATCCTCATGATGAAGACTTACCCCAGAGTGATTGTGAGAAGATTTATGCTTATTTTATTGAAGTTTTTGTCTTTTCTGTAATTCATGAGCATGAAACACGCATGAACTGCAAGAGCAGTTGCCTACTGCATTTAGCCAAAGACAGCTTATGCGCTCTACTCAGCCATTACTTTTTAGACGCAAGGATGATAGATGCAGGGGAAGGCAGAGAAAAAGTTGGAATCCAGGAAATAAAATGCAGGTTAAAAGTAGTTTCATTTCCTGGTAGACATTTTTATTAACAACACTGTAGGTTTTTTGACAGCCTGGAGTTCTTTGCACAGAAGAAGTCTGAGCTATAAGTCCACAAACCTGTTACTGTAAAGTGGGGCCAGGATAGCCTTTTGGTAAAATCTTTCTGTGCTGTCTATATGTGGTAAAAAGCAAACTGGATAAATTCTGGACAGGAAAGACATAGGCAAGACCTGCTTTTGAACTCTTCAGCCACCATTACAGCTACTTTGTGAGAGGTGAATATTGATTGTTTAGAAGGTTGCGCTGGAGAAGAGCAAACCTTGTTGTTTTTCTGGCAGAGGCAGGCTGTGTGAGCTTGTGGTTTTATTTGGGGTTTTTTATTAAATAGTTGCTACAATATGCAAAAGCTCCTCAGGGCAGGCACTGTTCAACTGCAGAAGCAGGGATGCTTGTGGGTTTTGGGGTGCAAGCTCAGGATGGGGCAGTAACTGTATGTAGTGGAAGGTTGGGTGCCCCATCTTGGCAGGGCTCTCTGCGCTTTATAAATACAGACTCTGAAGTGGCACTTTGAATATTTTGGGGTTTAAAACCTTGATGGTGTTACTGCAAACTGACTGCTGCTGAGTGTGGGAAGACATTTGTTCGTCTTTTCAGCGAGAGTTAACTGCTACCTGGCAAGACCTTTTATTCCACCAATTGGTGGAGGTGAGAAGAGCCAAGCTTTGTCTTTTCTGGATGTACCAGTTGCTCTAATAGAAAAATATAGCTGCTTCTGTAATCCTGCTTATTTTAAATAAGCCTTTTTTATAAGAAGATAGGGTGCTTATGAATGAGGCATGGCAAACTTCAATGCAGGCTATATCTATCGCAGAGTCCCAATTACCATCTAGTATTTTTTTCCTCCTATAAATTATCTATTTGTGCATTATCAGTCAAGTATGCTGCATGAACGTATAATTACATACAATGAATGCCAATTAGTAGTAATGCTACAGCAGACCTTTACAAGTCAGCTTGATTTATATTTTTCCACTGTACATGTTAATTATTGGCATAGTATTTCTCAGCAACACTCCACTGTCAAACTGACAGCAGCACAACTCACCAGTTTGATATTTCTGTTGTGTCTATACAGGAAAAGCTGCTAGAAAAGACAACCTGTCATTTTAAAATCAGCATTGGGGAGTTCTGATTGCGTGCATGGAAGTTATAGCAGAAACTGTAAAGAGCAGCACAGCTGGAGGCAGGTCCATAACAAACATCAAATGCCAGGCAGTCACTCAAGAAGCAGCTGTGGGGAGCACCAAAGCAACATACCCATCAGGTAGTAATACCCATCGGTGCAGTGTTTGAAAAGAAGGTAACGCGGGTGGGGCTTTTTCCCACTAATTATAAGCTAATACTTTACCATATCCTTAAGTGTTTTTATTTCCGGGGAAGAATGCAAACATGTTGTCTAATGAGCAATGATGGGGTTCAATGATGTGTTCATGCTGTTCTATAAAAAAAATTGCTCAAATGTCAATAAAAAAATTATAGCTTCCAGTTTTTTAGTCCAAAACACTTGCCGCTACTTATTTACTGGAGGTTTCTGAAAGTGTGAGTGTTCTTTAAGCATGATATTGAAATGTGGTGAAACAGGTGGGGTTTTGTCCCCAGTTACTTTGGAATAGCGGTTGCTGAAGTAGCAGTAGATGAATCTGATCTCAATCTGGTATCAGTCATGCCTTTTTAAGATTTAGAATATTAAAAGGAGGAAATCTGTAAGATGTTTATCAAAGATGCACCATTCAAACTTCTAATCCAACCTCATTTCACCCGATTTGAATCACTGCAAGAAAATACATATAGATGTATAAAAGCAGATATGAGAGGCTACATGTTCTCAGCTTTATTTATACATCAAAAGGATAAATAAACACCTCTTGTGTGTGCTGGCTGCAGGGTGAATAGATTTTATGCAAGGACTTCTACATTTGTGCTTCTGACACAGGCTTGTGGTTTTGGCTGTACCTTTTTCTTTCTGATCCTTGATATTTGACATTGTGAATTATCAGATAGCTTGATTAAAGTTATTTCTACTTTTTAGTGAGAGAATGATAGTTTTAGTAAAAGATTTGAAGATATAATTGTGAAGAGAGTATGTGCGTAGAAATACTAATTAGACTTTTTTTAAAGTGAACATCAGTGTGAACAACAAATTCCTTCTATAAGTGTTTCTAGTAAGAGCTGCAACACATGGATTGTGTCAAAGTGGATGGCTATAGATATGTTTATACATTTTAAGTGTTTCTTGAGGTTAGAAAAAGTACAGAACAGCTTCTGTTGGTCTTCCTGCAGCTCTTCAACAATGTATCTGATACAATCCTTGCAAACCAGGTTAAAAGCAGTATGCTTTGAATAGGAAATTGATCTCCTGTCACTTTCAACTTAAATTGTCCTGTGATTCTTCTGTGAAATCCTGTTATATCTAAAACAACCTGTAGGATACAGGCCATTGAGAACATGCACACTGTAGTGCTTAAGCGTTGTAGCCCAGTACATGCCTGTGTTTCCTTCGTGTCAGATGTTGCACAAAGCAATGGTACTTGTGTAATGTAGGAAGGGTTTTTTTAGATTGTATGGGGTTTTTTTTTGTCAGATTGAACCATAGCACCCTGCTCACTAAAAATGTATGCCTGTGAAGAGGAATACACTGATGAACATGGCCTTCAAACCTGTAAGACCCTCTAACTCCTAGAGCAAGTGCTAATTTTGCTTCAGCTGTGGCTCAAAGGTGCTGCACTGGGTGACAAAGCATTCTGTCAACTTAATTCGTGAAACCAGGTATGACCTCTGGGAAAATAAGTAAATCATCTTGCTCTTATTTCTGACATCTGCTCCAGCACACATACCTCAACACTGTGTTGACATCCGCAGTATAAACCAATCTTCGTTGCACTTGATTTTGATAGCAGAGAGGGGCCCTGGCCTGAGATGAAGCTTTTCTGTATTCCTGTAAGACAAATCAGAGTTGCTGAACAAAAGACCTGTCGCTTTACTTTAAAGGGAATAATAAAGAAAAAAAATTCTGACTCAGAAGACAGTCAAAATTCAGACTGCTAGTGTTTTTCCACATGATTCCCATGGGGGCAAGGTTGTCTCCTCCCCCTGTACTAGTCACCCTCCTTAAAATTAGCTAGAGTCAATATTAGGATACATGGATGACAGCTCTGTAATGACACTGAATCTATTTGGTCTCCATGGGGTTTCCTGGCGGGCAGTATTATACTACATTAAGAAACTTCCTGTGGCCTTAGTAAGAAATCACCAAATTGTTTATTTGCAATGGCTTTCCTTTCATTAATCTGATTAGAGTGTATGATTTCATAGACATGTATTCTTTATGTTCCTTTTTAGTTTTATGCATTCCCCTTTAAAAAAAAACCCAAGCAAAACAGCAACCAAAAATCTAAAAGCCCCAACCACAATCCAAAAAACCAAAACCCAAACAAAACAAAAAACCCCAAGTGTGTACAAAATAAATCAAAGCAGAGTGTAATTCTGATTAATGTAAAGAAAAAAAAAAGGGGGGGGGGGATAATTACACCACAGAGAAGAGAAAGATAGAGAAAATTAAAAAAGTATTTGGTCTTTTAATGAGTTGAGTAGTACTGAAGCATACGAGTGACTGTGCAGATAAAGTTTTAAGTTATTTTATAGCAGTGGATAGGATGGAATGTGTGATAAAACTACTATGCCTTGAGTCCCTCTCAGCTAAGCTTTGTACTACAAAGCAACAGAGCTGAACTGGCAAAAATTAGTGTGACACAGAAGGTACCACTGGTTTGAAGAGCTTTCTATTCTAATTGCACGTGCCGTGGTTTTCATTGGTGATAAGAGGTGGCCATTAGATGTTTCTCTCTAGATCTTCCATCAGTCTCTTGCCAAGCTTTGATGGTACTACTTGCTCTTTTCAGTAGTATGGCCTTGCTAAAATGCTCCCTGAATGTGAGGAAACTTCTGAAAGCTGGCTACAGCTCATGATGGAATTGTTCCATGTAATCCTTTACTTAAGTGAAAAGAAAAAATTATTTTTACAATTAATTCTTTAAGCAAATATAATTTGTTATCCTCTTTCAAAGAGGTGCTGTATAAAACCTATTCAATTATGACACTTAGTTTTCAAAAAGCACAGCTTGTAGAGCCATAGCATACTTTCTAAAGATAGGCCCATGACTTGTAAGTCTATAAATATTTCATTTTTCATTGCTAAACACCTATCTTTTCTAACAGCCTTGCCAAAACTCAGGTTTTCTCCAATTCTACTGTCAGTTTCACAGAGATCAAGATTATACTATGGTTTTTAAAATATTCAGCCACCTCAGCCACCTTCTAGATCAAAAAACCCAAGTGAGATAGGCAGCTATAGGCTGACCAGAATTTTATTTTTATTCAGGCCTGAAGCTGTTATCTCTTTATATACATAGATGATAAAAATAGATGTAGTCACTTGAGGGGATTTTGCTGTTATTTGCCTATGTGCACACGACATCTGATTCTCATGCCCTAAGGACTTTATGCTACTATAGTAGTATAAAGGGCCTTTAACTATTACTAATTCATTTTTATGGATTACCATAAAAAGAATCGAGTGTAAAGGAGAATCAATTTTGTTGTGATGTTAGTGGGAATTAAGTCACTGTAAATTCATGATAATCTTGTTATTCTCTTCAAATATGTGTAGTCATTAAGAAGGGATTTTTTATTTTTTTTTTTTAACTTTCAAGAGTGGATTCTCACAGCCTCCACAGCAGGAGCCCACATCACAGAGGCTTGTGCCATTCTATGGGTCTGTGCAGTTCTCAGGGGAGGTTCATTTTCTAGCAGAGAGGGTTAGAAAATAGTGGGATTAAATTTTGGAAGCTCCTTGTGGTGGTCATGTTCTGTCTGTTGCCTCTCTAGGCATCCAGAGTCTGTGTTCATAACCAAATACTCCTTTTCTTGCAGAGGAGAAGATAGGAAATGGTTTGCAATGCTTTTCAAGTGGTCTCATGCATCATAGAATTCTTCCCAATCTAGTGCTCTGTTGTGGTTAGCACCAGTGTTTGGCTCTCAGGATGCTATTGAGAGTAAGAGTGGTTACAACAAAGTTGAAGGGTTTAATCAGGATTAGCAAAAGAATCCTTCAGACTGGCTTGCAAAATGTAGCATGAGAAAGAAACCTGTTTGAATAAAAGGTGTCACCCCCGCAAGCAGACTAAGGATTAAAAGCTAAATAAAAACAAGGTAAAGGAATGCTGGTATTGTATGGCTATCAGTAGCACCGTTCAGCATCTGTAGAGAGTGCTTCTGTATATGGTTAGAATCAGTTATTATTTTCCTACTTTGCATTGTGCCAGTTTGCCTAATGCTAGATTAAGTGTAGTGTCCTACACTCAAAATTTGCAAAGCTTTTTTTCATATATATACCATGATAAATTCATTTGGATAAGAATGCGGATTGTTAACCACCAATCACCTCCTCAGACAGAAAGAGCCCCAGAAACCCAAACCCCAGCCTTTGAAATTTCCCATGTACCTGCTCTGACAAAGTAAAGCACATTTGACCAAGAGTTGATTTCATCTTTTTGTTTTTAACTTAATGAAATAAACATTCAACACTCAATATAGCAGATACAGATAGTGAAGTAATAGCAGGTTGCCCAGTTCAGGCAATAACTGCTCTTCACTTTTCCAGTAGTTTGATGCAGTGAATCACTTTATTTTCTGAACGCATTTTCATGCTGATACTAACCATACTTTCACTTCTGATAGTATCATCAAAATACCTCTGTTAATATTTTCTATGAATTAGTCTCTAAAATTCTACATTTTCCGAAATGATCCAGAATTTTGAATGGATAAAGTACAGACCAGTCTACAAATATTTTTTTAATCCATTCACATAAAATGTTTTTAAAGTAATGTTTATTCAATTCTTTCTTTCTTTTGTGTGCTTTAGAATACAGCATTTAGAGCTTTGTGTTGACGTCAGAGAACTCATTATCATTTTGATCATAGCAGTGATAACAACTTTGTGTAAGAACAACAGCTGGCCGCCGTGTTTTATGAGCACACACAGTTCAAAAAAAAAAAAGGTAAGTACATAACAGTGATTTCTATGATTTCTATGGACTTTGCCTTGCTTTTTGTCATCTTCAGCCCACTTCTTTCACATTTGTCAATCCTTTATTTTGAAGAAAGGAAATCAGTGACATTCTGTCTCCTGGGGAGCTATGCAAATCCTCCTCAGCATCATCATTCTTCAACAAAAATCAAAACAATCCTCCTGATTTCAGAGACATCATTTCTATACTCCCTAATTTCACACGTACAAACACACTGCAGTTCTTTATCTCCTGACTGTCCCCTCAACTTTGAAGTTTTATCAACAATCAGGGAAAACCACTGATGTCATAATTAATCTAGTTTGCGATGATGCTTAACTACTTTGGGAAGAAGACATTATTGTTAAGACTCAATGTGGGTTTACTTAAACTGATGACTAGATTTTCAGAGTGAAGCCAGTGCAATTCCCCTGGAACCCATAGTGCAGTAAAGCAGGCAGGAGACTTGTTCCTCCATGAGCGCGGTTCTAATTGTTTCAAATCAACACCTAGTTTGGTATGTTACTTGGGCTTCAGGTGCTTTGAATTCACGTTGTTTTACAAGCCACTTTAGTTTGCAGTACCAGCACCATAGAAATCTTAGCAGTCACATTTACTCCCATTGTTTATATATCCACAGTACTGTTTGAACAATTTCTCTTTACAAGTCCCTGCATGAACCAAATGATGCTCAGTTCTGGTGGCTGCTTTGGTGATATTGCGTGTATGATGAGTGCTGTCGTGTCTTCTGTCAGTACCATATTTGGAAGAACCTGGGAAAGCTCAGATCAAGAACAGAAATATTCTCTGGACAAAAAAATAAAACAGAAGTGTAGACATTTTGATCCTGATTATTAGGATCCTGATCATCTTAACCCTGATTATCCTGATTTCTATCTGTGGTCATGTTTGGGAGTTTATTTCTGAAAAATAATAAAAAAAAAAAGTTAATGATCTAGAACTGAAGCTTTCTTTAAGGGACTGTTTTACTGCCTTATGGGGGAGTCTCAGAATACCTCTTGGGTTAGAGGACAGAACACTGTTTCCACATTTTATGGAAAACTACAGGTGACTTGTGCTGACTTTCTGTAGAACCTTGTGATAGGGCAGTGACTGACATCAGATTGCTGCACTCTCACTGTCCATTCACCACTAATCTGACCTTCCCTTCTTGTAGTGATCTTGATGTTAAGTGTGTTAATGAATGACTAGAGGAGGAAATAAAAAAAGGAGCAGGAGAATGGTTGAAGAGGAAAACAAGAAGCCTCTGAGAACATTTTATTGGGAAAAAAAAAAGTTTCAAAAATACTGTGATGGCCTTTCTTGGGAGAAATGAGCAAGCAACACAGTAATGAGTGCCATTTCAAGTTTATGGTCAGTAAATTCAAGAGATTATAGTTTGGAAGAAATAACTTCAGCTCCTTAGGCATCTTACTGGGTGTTAGTAATGGCAGTATAATGATATTTGCAGTATTAGTGGCTTCCTATCTGGAAAGGCTCACCACATAGGCAGCAGCCATTGAAGGGCAAGAAAATAAGAGGGTGTATGATGAGTGGGAGGAAGATACTAAGGATTTAATGAACTGAAAGTAAAGCATTTGAAATATAATTACATGAAGAACATTTGTTTTTCCTCCTGTGATTATGCTTGAATAATGAGGACTGCAGTGTCTGCAAAGGAATTGGGAAGTAAATAACAGCTAGGGATTTGTTTGCTTTAGTTTCAAGAAGGGACATGATTTAAAGTGTAGCATTTGATTTAAATGGTGTCTCTCTGAATTTGAGAAATAAGGGAAATAAAGTGACATCTGTTTAAATCATAGGGGAACCAGATCCCTTGTTAGTGTCTACACAGATATACTTCCAATTATTTTCAAGGCAGTTGTTTTGATTTATTCCAGCTATGCTGTGCAACAGTCACAGCAGCAATGGGCTAACCTCACTTGCATGCAATTGCCATTTGAGCCTCTTTCTTAGTAAACCATGCTCACACATCTCAAATGAGGAAATGAGATTTGAACCTGAGACTGGAGGGGAGAGAGGACAGGCAGTCAGGAAAGGATGCATTTCATCTTTTTCTGAGTCAGTGTTCCTCCCACCATTACCAAGTGCAGTCTAACCAAAGAACAGATATCGAGTAAGCTGTGGACTGCCCAGGGACTTCTAATACTGTGTGGCCAGCCTGGAAATTGTCACAAGATTGGTTTAATTATATAAAGTATGCTGGTCTGATATACTAGGGTTGTTAAAAAAAAGATATTGCCAGAAAAGAGGTTGGTCTTTAAAATCGAATGACTGAAACAGCAATTCAATTAAAGCTTTAGTACTTCTGGGAAGGATTTTATGATGTAGCCAGAAAAACTGAATTCACTTTATTCTGATGGTTTTCCCCAAAACATCGGGTTGCTGGGACTAATGTGTGCTGAGTGCCCCCCTGCATCCTACATGAGGTTCCTTCAGGTGTCCTGCTTACATCCAAGCTATGTCCTGGAGGCCTTGCCAGCAGGACACCCATCCTGCCAGTCCCTTGAGCACTGCTGGTCAGCTTGGCCTGGTCTCCTCTTCTCATGTGTGTGTCTTGGATGAAAGTGGTTTCCCCAAACCTTATATATGTGTCAGTTAGATGGCCAGCCTGAAGCAGGCTGTCCTAGGCTGGACATTGTAGCCAAAACATCATGTCATCCCATAGTAGTCCTTATCAGATAATGAAGATGAAATGTGTCTTTAGAGTTGGTTGACCATAAAGGAGGTGAATTGCTTGCTTTGCAAGAAAGTCCATTTTCAGATGCTGTCCTGCTGCAGAGCAGTTGAGCAGCAAATGTCAAGATACCTTCCTGGCAAATGCTCTCAACTCTTCCTTCTATAGCTTTAAGTAGTTGAGAACTGCCAATAAGGTATGTATGAAGTGAGCCTGCTGGAGGCTTAGGTGCTGTATTTAGTGTTCACCAAGCACAAAGTAATTTTTTTTCCCCTCAAATAAATGTATGGTATTTATCTCTTTTATTTCTAAGGAAGATGATCCTTCTCCTAGGGAACCATAAAGGCTGAAACAGATTATTTTAAAACTGAAGTGTTTTCATCTTCAATCTACAACTACGTGCCACTCAGATACAAAATGCGGAAGGTGCAACATGCAGGCTGTCAAAAAATGCCACCTTTGAAACCTCTTAGTCTGTTTAATACCGAAAGGCTGTTCTGCCCTTTGGCTGTAGCACACGGTGCTGTTTTAAGACTGAACATTAGAATCACTTTTTTTTTTTTTAAACTACAACCTCTTTTCCAAGCAGGCCAGGAAAGCTTTTAATCACAGTCACTGAGGCTGGAGGCAAAATTAGTAACTACATTTTTCTGGCAATGTGCACCTTCCTTAACTTTGCTTTCTAGTAAACCAGAAACTTTTACCCATTTTTCTGTGCCAATTCAGGATCTTGACATTTTCTGTCTTAGCAAGAAGAAGCACTTGGTTATACTGTGGATTAGTACAAAATAATGAGCTTTACTAGTCTTGCCCAGCCTTGCCACAGATTTTTGTGCTTGCAGTTATGTTAGACTGGAGTGAGAGTGTTTTCTCCCTGAACGTGCTGGGCATAAAAGCAGTCAAAAAGGCCTGAGCAGAGGTGAAGCTGGCATTTGGGTAAAAATGCAAAGGGGAAAACTTCAGGTCTAACAGACTTGATCAACAGAGATTTCAGGGCAGAAATTATTATAGCTGGAAGTTGTCTAGGACCCAGACCACAATGACTGAAAAGAGGGGGATAGAAAGGATTTTTGAGGCTGGAATGTGTGGTTTGGTGGCATTTTTTGTGCCAAGTAAGAAAGAAAGATTTGTTGTAATAATAATACAGCTACAGTGCTATGGGTAACTATAACATGCAAAAATAATTTCTAATGAAATTATAGCATTGATAATGCATGTTGAAGGCAGCTTAGCCTGGATAGGCCTAAGAGCTTTACTGCTCTCTAGGGATCCTCAGAGTGGTATCGCTGGCCTCTGCAATCTCCTGCTGTTAATCCTGTTAAGATGGCCTAGAACAAACAAGGCTGCTTTGCTTTAACAGCAAAGAACATATTGGTATTTCTTTGAAAGATATCAGAGCTGGGAAGTGTTGATTGGGTCCAGTTTAACTTCAGTCCAGTCTGGCAGATCACATAGGCCTAAGGTCGTGTTGGTATAGAGCTCTTGAAATAAGGGCCATGCATCTTGGTTTCCTGCATGATGTCCTCAATCTGTCTTCACCAAAGAAATGCTGTTGAAGTACTCTTTCCACTCATCGTCTCAGGCAACAAAAAGCCTTGTTTGTAGAAGGCCTTGAGCATTGCTGGGGGGAACAGTCCATTTGGCAATGTGGAAATAAAATAGTGCATTCTGTGCCTTGTGTATCATCCCCTTTTAGAAGGTCACTAACTTTAATTTTTTTAATACATTTAGAATCTTTTCATTTAAAAAATTTTTTCCTGACCTATAAGTACATCAGAAGTATTTACTTACAGATGTGTAAAGCCCTTTCATGGTTTTCCTTTATAGCACCTTCCAAAATATTGAGAGTATTTGGACTGTGATATTTTTCACTTACCCACTGCAGCAGAAGACACACCAGTCCTTCTTATTATCTGGTTGCAGGGGATCAGGAAAAGAATAATTGTAAGTATTTATTTACTGAATAGATGAAGTATCCTCTGCCCAGCACAAGCTGACCTTAATTTCTAAGATTGTTTTAAAGAGACATTTATCTGTTGTTAGTGTTGGTGTGTTGAGTACTTATTTACAATGGTAGCACTGGGAAGATGGTACTCTTGATTTCCATCAATAAACAGTTCACAACTCTTAGTACATACATGAAACGGTAAATGGACTCTAAAGAAGCCACTTAAATCCTTTAATTTTCTGATTATGCATTAGACTCTGTGTGGATGGAGCAGGCCCTAATGTCCCAGAGGGCAGAGGCACTGTGGCATTAGTCAGAACAGACCATGTGACATAATAAATTGGTACTCAAGAGTGGAAATGTCAGAAAATGTCATGTGCTTGTAAGTGCTGGCTGCTAAAATACCTTTTAAAATTTTAACCTCTTCCTACGTGAAGTATGTCTTTTTCCATCAGTAGAACTGAAAGCCCTTTTCCAGAATGGAAAGTGCCAGGTCTCTGCCAAAATTCCTTACTCCAGTGCCATGCCTCCCTCAAGGCAGGGCTTAGGGATTCCCCATCTTGTGGCATCAGGGCACTGGAGTCAGGTGCCAAAGCTCTGCAGAAGGAGATGTGTTTTCTCATACATCCCTGCAGTTGGCATTTCTTCTGGGCTACTGCTAGCACCATTGCTCTGTGCACTTCCAACAAATTGCAGATGGAGACTCTAGATTCCTGGAGCTACATCAAAACCATGTGGTCCAGGAATGCTTCTCTCTCTGTTTCTCTGAGCTCGTGGTGATGTGGATCTAGACAATGTTTTAAGGGCTGAATGCTGGTGGAAAAAAACATAAGCCAAAAAGGGTTTGCAAAAGTAACGTATCCATTGTAATGACAGGATGAAGAGTATTGGTTTTGAATTGGAAGAGGGGCAATTTAGACTAGATATTAGGAAGAAATTCTTTCCTGTGAGGGTTGTGAGGCACAGGCTTAGGTTGCCTAGTAAAAGTTCTGGCTGTCTCATCTCTGGAGGTGTTCAAGGCCAGGGTGGATGGGGCTTTGAGCAACCTGGTCTAGTGGGAGGGTCTAGTTCCATGGCAGGGAGGATCTGAATGATCTTTAAGGTCCTTTCCAACCCAAACCATTCTGTGATTCTATGAATCATTGCACTAAGTAATTCTTCCTTCCCAGCAGGAACTTGTGGGCAGTCAAACATTTCTTCTGTCCAAGCTATGATCTTACATCGACATCAATCAGTTCAGTCCGGAAGCTAAATAATTAGATTGGTGTGGCACTGTGCCCAAGCAAATGTGTTTTACCTCCAAGCAGCACAGTGATACCGCAGTCGCACAGCTCGTCAGCTAGGGCTGCTCCTGCCTACCTTGTTTACAAGTGTGAGGAGGGCAAAGTGCCTGTCCTCTGAATCTATCTGCTTTCCTTGGAGTGCACATACCCTTTCTGCTGACGTGGGTGCATGCTCACAGGCAGGCTTAGGTACACAAAGTAGCAAAGTGCATTTACCTGTCCATCCCTGAGAGCATTAAACCAACGGGAACTACAAGACAGTCCTTCAGAATTGCTTGGCTTCATTTCACAGATGACTGGAAACTCCTTTGCCAATGATTGGGCACCTGTCTATGGCTCTAGCATAAAACCTTCATATTTATTTGCCTTTTTTTCCACAAAGTGTGTGGGTTTCTTAGGCACTCGATGCCATTGATTAAAAAAAGAACAAAGCCATTTAAAAGCCCCAGAATACACTGACAATCAGTGGATTTCAGGATGTGCTGTTGTTTTTGACAAGGAATTCTGAGCTTCTTAATCATCCAAGGGTATGTCCAACCAGCTTCCCACTGAGGGGTGCCCTGAGTATCCTGACAGAGTTGGACTGAAACACTCTGAACAGCAGAAACTGGCTAATATGAAACATGCCTAGATTTTTCATGAAAAAAATCAAGAACATAAGTAAGCACATTAGAGCAGCCACAAAAATCAGGGCGTGTTGTACTTGACCCTCTCACCTCAACAGTACATTTCCTGCTGGGTAAAGCACCGGATGAATCCAGCATTAGCCACTATGGGAGTCAGTTGTCTGCAAAGAAACTCTGTCGGAGCTGGCAGAAAACTTTCTGTGCCATGAGCATTCCCTCCAGCCCTTATAGCTAGCACTGGTCTTCAGCAGCCACTGGCATTCTGAGGCTAAAGGGCTGCTTATGTTACAGTGAGGTTAGTTTTGCATGCAATATATGGTAGTTGTCACAGCCTGCATGGGTATATGGACACCTGAGTGTCTTCAGGTCTGCAGTGGTGCGATGCTGTGGAGAGGCGTTGACCAGAGTCAGGTTATTTCAGTTTGAAATATTTTTATTTTCAGTTTTTAGTTTTGTTTCTATCTTACTTTTTTTGTCTTTTTAGCTTTGCTTCACACAACTATGCAAGTGTGGGAGTGATAGGGGGTTTTGAGGCAGTGGCAAGGCTTGGATCACATTAGAGTCATTGAATAAAGTGCACAGATAGCTAGATCTTCTCTTCTGCTGTGTGTGCAGTGTTAATTCATGACTTGCTGCCCCAGGAAGTCAGGCTGGTGTCAGGAACCAAAGGGCATCTTAGACAAATCTTGCTACAAGTAATGTTGGAATAAATCCAAGTCCTGAGCATGGCCTCCCTTTGCAGATGGGAATCTGTCTGTACCCACCTGCTGTATACTGCAAGTGCTTGTGTGAGGGACGCAATGACTTCTTATCCCATCTTGAGCTGGGGAAGGGGGAAGAGAGAAGTGTAAATAGCCTTTGTATCCAGAGTAGTGGGAAAAGTCTATATTACACTTGCAAATCGTGGTTCTGTGTGCAACTGAAAGGTAATAAATCATTCACAGACTTTTAAGAGCAGCTGCCTGTGGCACGCCATCTCTGTGGATGTAACTGAGCTAATCTTTATAAAACCAGCTTTTTGAAAAGTGGGAATTATTCCTAGCTAACATAATACTTGGTTTCAAAACTGTCACTTCATAGCAGATATCTGGGGGTTTTAGCCAGTTTTTTAAATGAGTCCTTTCTTTTCCATTTCAAAATGGATGTTTTTCATTAACTGCTGTCATTGCTTTCGTTTTTACACAAATCAAAAGACAGATATCTGTTTCTTTGGAGACCACGTATTCTTAGATTCATATTCAGCAAGTACATTTGCACATTTTTAATAGAGTAGGTAAAAACATTTTTCTTCTTTTATGATGTTTTTCATTTTAGTGAAAGCACTTTCACAAAATGAAAATTTTAAAAAAGTCTGATTAGGTTGAAACATTTTGCTTTAGTTCTGCACTCTCTTATTTCTAATACTCTCTTTTTAAACAAAAAGTTATTTCAAAGCAGAAAAGAAGCAGAGTTTATCAGAAATATGAAATTGTTTCTACAGCTACATAGGTTAAAGCTCAAATGAGAAATTCCTCAAACTGACTTCCACTGTGATTAATTTTGTTAAAAGTAATCAACATCTTCCAATAAAAACTACCTATTTAAAAGATTCTCACCATTGAAAGTACCATAACTTGTGCCTCTACATGGTCCCCTTGTTTTCCAAGAGGCCTCCACAAAGCTTTCTGCTTCATTTTCCAACGGGACTCATCCCATGCATGTTTCAAATGCAGTTTTCTGGGTAGGAAAACTTAGGCACACCCTAAATGGCGAAACTTGGGATCTGTTCATTGCTATGTCATTTAACAGGCTATTCAGGCCTGATATACTGGTGGGGTTTTTCATGGGCTGTGGTGTCTACCCACATGGCAGCATGTGCCCTGTGCTGGAATAGCCAGTGTAGTCCTTGGGGAGTGTGGTGTGAAGTACGTAGCAACAGTAAATTGACTGAAGGGAGACAAGCACTTATCTTTACCTAGATGTCATTTGAAATTTTTAATGTGTTGCACAAACATGAATTACGCTTTGTGTTTACTGAAAAGATAAAAACTACTGCTATTACAGACCAACAAGGGATGAGAGTCAAGATACAATTATTACAGCTGCCATCTAGGACAACAAAGATGATTAAGGGATTGGAGCATCTCCCTTATGAGGAAAGGCTGAGAGAGCTGTGACTCTTTAGCCTGGAGAAGGGAAGGCTGAGGGGAGACCTTATTAATGCTTATAAGTATCTGAAGGGTGGGTTGAAGGAGGATGGAGCTAGACTTTTTTCAGTGGTTCCCAGTGACAGGACAAGAGGCAATGGGCACAAGCTGGAACATAGGAAGTTTCATTCAAATATAAGGAATCTTCTTTATGGTGAGGGTGACAGAACACTAGAACAGGCTGCCCAGGGAGGTTGTGGAGTCCCCTTCTCTGGAGACCTTCAAGACCTGCCTGGATGCAGTCCTGAGTAATATGCTCTGGCAATCCTGCTTTGGCAGGGGGGTTGGATTAGATGATCTCTAGAGGTCCCTTCCCACTCTGACAATTCTGTGATTCTGTGATCTCTCTTCCAGATGTAGGATTTCGTCCTATTAAGCTGCAGCAATGCACATTAATATGAACCTTCATCTTACATCAGAAATATGGGACTTTTCAAAAACATTCTGCATCTGTCTAAACTGCTCCTGTTGAAGTTCTGTCAATGCCTTGTACTTCAGAAAATTAACTTGAAGGTTTTATACTTTGGGCATCTTGGCTGGGTATGAAATGGGAAAAGTAAACAAGAAGCAATGAGCTGCGTTGCCAACCTGAATGACTTCAGCAGAAATCTTTAGTATATTTGTCAGAGCACTGTCTCTTAGAAACCTGTGACAGATTCATTTTTTATTTGAACAGGACAGAAGAAACTTTAAGCTCCCAGACTTATGGTTCTGGGGAAAATGTAGTTATTATTTCTAGAATAGTTTGTTATACATTTTTTAAAATCAATCATTCTTACAGCTTCTGTGAGGAGTTGCCCTCTTGATTCCTCAGGGCTGGTAATTACGGTATCTTGAGAGAAGGGATCTAGAAGTCAGGTAAGCTCACCCCTGAAATGAGATGGAGTGCTGCAGGGAGAGGTCCAAGATGCAAAATTAAGAAAATTGAAAATGAATGCAGTTTAGTTAAGTGGAGACTTTTGCATGCTGAAATTCTAGCTATATTTAAAAAACCCCTTCAATAAATGTAAAAACTGTATGATGGCTCTTGACAAAGGCTACCTTTTTAATGGTAGTCTAGACTTTGGGTTTTTACTTCAAACAAGTGTGAACAGAAATTACCTCCCCTGCCACACATATAGGGAAGTTCAGGCCTCACTGAACAGGGGAGAGTGCAAGACTGTTTCTCAGCAGAACTATGAAATCACAAGTTGGAATTGCTTCTCTGTATTATTTGTCTGTTTAAAATTCACTGTTGTAGATAATATGTAAATCTATCTGCTAGAATGTGTGGAAAGTAAACCCAGTTCCAAATGCTTTTTGGAGGCTCTTTAGATAGAACTCATGTTGATCATTGTCTTATTCCAAGGTAGAAAAGTATGAGAGGGTCAATTTTTAGCTAATCAAGAGATTAATGTGCAGTCCTAATACTGGTTGCGTTGCTTGTCTCTAAAAAGTAACAAATATTTGGGTAGTTTTGCCTCTACAGATAAAGGTTCTACCTATGGGTAGATTTTAAAGTTTGTGTTTGTGCAAGTGGAGGCTTATTCAAGAATTGTCTAAATATATGGCTCTTCCTTTTCTTCCAGCTGTCCATGGGACCAGGAGGGCTAGTTCTGTTTGAATATCAAGGGGACTAACCTCACTCCCATTTGAGTGCATGTGCTGGACACTCTGCCATAAGCAGTGAATGCTGACCTGTGCAGGCAGCTTACAGACTGCTACCCACAGTATTCTCTATGGCAATCTCTCTGCTGACAGCTTGTAATCCGTATTTAAGAGAGACTAAATCATGGTGCTGTATTTACAGAGAAAAAATGCAGCCTCATATTCTGAAGCTACTATTGGGTAATTTGTTTCTCCCTTCAGAACTTTGTCACAGACAGTATTTCTGGGTTTGTGCTTTGACATGCTGAGAGTTAATACACACCTTAAAGCAACCCTATTTTTCTCTTCTCGGTTTCTCTCTGACTTTCTGGCAGTCTCAGATAAGAAATGCATAGAGTATCATTCTGCACCATATTACCGTGCTTCTATCGCTGAGAGCTCATTTTTTGTTTGGTTCCTGGTTTCTGTGGTTACCGTCACAGCAGGAACATGAATAGCATGCAGTGATGTTAGAAAAGCTATTAATAGAGATTATACAATTTATGGTTTTTGTGCCTTGAAAGTACCCAAAGCATTAGTTTCCTCAAATGTCTAAACTATATTTAGATTCATTTTTTTCCTAATTTTCTGTTGTATCTTAATGTTTGTTATCCTCTTCCTCCTATACTCTGGAAGAGTCTCATAGCTGCCTATACCTTCCTTCGTCTTCATATGGAGTACCACGGCCCACTGCAGTGTCTCCACCTACAAAATAGGGACTCCACTGTATATCTGTTTTATCTAAATTGAGCAAACTGGTAGAAATTAAAGTTAATAATCTTTAAGTCATATACGCGTTATAGTTTTATGTGGTGATTTCATAATGTATAAACTTATTTCATGAGACAGGTAAGGTTAAAAAAATGAAACCACATTTAGCATCCTGTTAAGTGAACCTGCTGTAATTTACTGAAACTTATTTTTCAGTGCCTCAGATATTTATTTGGCATGGGGATCCTTCAGCTTTGCCTGCCTCACTGTTTATCAGAGAGGGACTGCACATATTTTTTTCACATAATGAGTCTATATAGATTTCCTCTTTGGCTTCTCATTATTAGCAGTAAGTTGTTCTAATAAATACTTGAGGCTTATGCATAGAAACAGCTAAAGAGTAAGCAACAGATTTTGTGTCAGTGAAATATCACAAGACCTTGGAAATAGCATGCAGTCTGATTCCACACATTTGCTTTGTGCATACCCCTTTCTTACATTGCTTTTTCACCATGTGGGGATGTGTTCAGCATCCCAAATTTGACCACTTGGAGACAAATCAGAGGCTTCTTTCAAGTTCTGCTGCAAACAAAGCAAATGCCCATTTCCTAACTAGATATTTACTGTATTTGCTACAGTAAGTCCTGTATGTCTGTACTCATGAAGAAGTCCAAGGTGATACCCCGGTTCTGTTTAAATCAGTTGGAATTTCACAGTTATCTTCAGAAGTGCTCAGATTTCTAGACAGCAGCTGTGTGGGGACCTTAAGTCCAGCTGCCTTGAAACATAATTGAATTTGGCACATAGACTATATGTTGTTGTAGCTTAGAGCAAATCTCAGTGGCAGAAGGCCATGTATCTGTCTTTTCTTGAAAAAACAGACATGAGAAAGGCCCAGAACAGAACTAAGATTGTCAGTTATTTTTCCCCCAGAGCACTTAGGTAATTCCTAGTCACTGTCTACAGCAGACAGAGCAGATCCATGAAAAACAGTGAAGCTGAGCTGTTTGGTTTGGGTTTTTTTAGGAAAGTAGTGAATGGCATACGTTGTCCTGGCATCATGTAAGAGGTGAAGCTCTTAAGTTCAAGTCACAAGGCAGGAAGATATTAGAAAGTAATTTTTGAGTGAGTTCATTGAGAGGGTCAGAGCTGTGGCAGCGCAATACAGTAACAGCATGGGATGCAGGAGCTGTAGCCAGCTGAGCCCTGGGCCTGTGCAAGTTATCTGTGCCTCTTAGGAGGAAATGTTCCCATACCTGAACAGAGCTAATAATATTTGAGAAAATACCTGAAAATATATTAGGTTTATCTGTGGATTAGGGCATCTCTTCATCTGTTCAGGGTTCCAAGCCCACTGCTGAGATTAGCAAATCAGTGTCTTGCAGAATATGGCCATCTTCTCCTTGTTGCTTAGCATAGCATAGGCTAGGATGTTTGCTTCTGCTTGCTCCAGCATTAACACACAATACAGCCCATGGCATGATTATTGTATAAACTCCTGGTTTTAATTCAAGAGCTTGCATACAGTCACATAAACCAGCTATGTGGTGGGAGCTAACATGTTGCGCTCTCAACCAGCAGTCCTGCTGGTGGAGGCTTGGGGAGCTCCTGGAAAATGGGAATTCATATTTGCTCACCCTGACCTCCTCCTCCTCCCAAGGCATCTGATTTTGGCTGCAGTCAGAGGCAGGGATGTGAGCCAGATGGCCATCCTTTCATTCTTGAGGCAGCAGATAGAGTGCTTGCAAGTAGTGTTCAGCTTTTCATTCCTATGACTCATATGACATTTTCTGAGGCTGAAGAGCACACACGGATAGACTCCATAGTGGGTAGACTCAGGGAACGTGTGAGAGTGTGTGGCTCCATTGTGTGTCAACCCCTGGAGGTATTTGGCAACAAATCTTGCATTTTCCAAATGACTTCAGTCTGCGCAGCTCTGAGCAGCTGGGGTTTTGTCTTAGCTGGTGTGTAATCCCATGTGGATAGATTGATAGATGCCCCTGGGAGCGAGATCCTAGTCTGTGTAAAACCACACAGAGCCACTGGTATTATTCACAGCTATGCTTTTCTCTACAAGGCCAGGAAATGCCTCATTATGGAAGAAGCCTCCAGTGACTTCCATCAGCTCTTGCATGTTTGCATCACTGCTTGCCGTTGAAGAGCTGCACTGGGGCTGTCGGCCGCATCTGAGGCAGCAGGAGGCAGCCGGAAGGTGCGTGTCACCTTGGCACAGTGCTCAGTCTGGCGAGGGTTCTCCGCTGGTGTCAGCTGGTGCTTTTGCAGTGAACGTGTGCATGCTTTTCAGTGCAGCTTTCCTCAGTTGCCTGCACTCTCCTAGTGCTCTACACTGGCTGTTTAACTTGACCCTAACTGCAGAAAAGCAGCTGGCCCAAACTGTCTCAGTTGAGGGAAGATTAATTAGAGGGAAGCTAAAAACTAGAAAAGCAGTTGGGAAAGGATGGTAAGCCATTTAAGAACCCAAACATTTATTTAGCAATCTAAAAATTGATTTAAAAGCCTAAGCCCTTCTGAGCCTGCAAGATATGATTAGATGTATTTTTTCAGAAACAACCTGCTCGGCAGTTTTTTGAGAGAGGTATCCTTGGTGCACTCTGGCCAGAACAAATACAAAATTATTCCAAAAAACCCACCATAGAATGCCTGACCTCTCATGCAAACAAATACTAAACAAATGGATTTCAGAAACCTATGAATGCCAAATTCTTGTTCTGCTACATCAGTCTGAGCTATCTATTGCCTTGTAGTTACCTGCAGGAGGGAAGGAAGGGGTAAACATCTCTCATGGTCAACAAGTCTCACGGTTATGCTTATCTGAAACTTTGCAGTTCCTCCTGTTGGGAAATCTCAATGGCATCAAGAAGATTTAGAGAGCAGGGATATAGGAGGGCTTTTCCTTATTTTGTTGTAAGCTGAAAATTTGGGGAATAGGTGAGATCATTGCATTGCTGTAGAGAACACTTGGATAGTAAGAGAAACTGCATGAAGGAAAGGCAAGAGAATGAGCTGCTGTCTTTTTTTCTTATAGTCTTCCAGTACAGCCCTCTGCTTGATGGGTTGAGTTTCTACTGTCTTTTCTCAATCTCATGCAATCAAAGGAAGTGTGCTGTTTCCACCATCTTTACCCACAGTTACACCATTATGATGTAAAGAAGTGCTATAATCAAGTTTTACAAATGGGGAATTAAAGCACCTGCCCACACAGATAAACAGCAACAGATACAAATCAAGCTCTGCTCAGTAGTAACAGAACAGAAGCCGTTAAGTGCTTTGAAGTATTGAAAATTTTATAGGAGATGAATCTGCTTTTGTTTGGAGGCTCAGCCCTGCCAATACAACTGCTGGATACTTAAGGGAAAAGGTCTTTACAATTCCACTAATGAGAAACTGTGTGGGGTTTACCAACAGTAAGAATTTGCTATTAAGAAGTAACAAACTTGGAGGCAGTAATTTATTGCATTCAAACAGTGCCAGAACTGGTAAGCCTGAAGAGGCATGTCCATATGTAGTGTCTCATTTTCTTCACAGGTCTTTAGTACTGGGTGTTAGACACATGTAACTGAAGGTCTGTTATTTCACAAATATGATATTTCAGTGGTGCAATTCCTGCCTTTTGTGAGGCCTTTTTTAGGACAGGATTTAAAATTTTATTTTTCAGTGCAGCGCAGAAGAACACTTCTTACACATTTATCAAAAGGAGAATCTCTCCAAGTTGGACACGAAAGTAAGCTCTCCAGTATAGCAAATAGCTTCAAAACTGACAAAAAGAAAGAGTGCTCAGCCCTTTCAACTAATAAAACCAGGGCTCAGTGCTGTCTGCAATATTTGCTTTAAAACCTGTGTAAACTTGGAGTTAATTAACATACCAAGTGACATGTTACTGTGGCTACACAGCTACAGGGGTGCCAGGATAACTTGGGTATGTTTACTTTAACAATAGTGCTGTGTACAACATCCAGTAAGTTTATCATAGTTGTAACTCTCTCTTTTATATGCTGAATTGATTCCATTTCCTCTCTTCTGCATTATGAAGCTTATTCACTGGAATCTGGAGACCTTTTCTTAACTTACTTCTGAAGCCTTCCCAAGATTATAGTAGTACAAACACTAGTTATTGCCTACAGAGAGGCAACTGCTTATTACAGTTTGACAGTCATCTTTTTATACAAGGGGATTAATGATGGGAAAAGGTGGAAAGGATTTTCATAACTGCTTTGTGCACTGTTGCAAAAGTTAAAGAAAAAAAAAGACAGTTTTAAATTCTTTTGACCTAAAAAAACCACTACATTGTAAGTAAGACAAATATTACCATGAAATTTTTAATTTCTCTGAGAAGTTTTATTATTCTTGAATGCCTTGATGGTAAGTCTTCAGTCAGCTCCAACTGTTGATCACATGGCTGAAAGCCAGGAGTTATTTACAACCTAAGTGTTACTTAAGCCTTAGCACACAATCAGCGGCATTATCCCAATTATGCAAAGATTATTTTGGAAGAAGAATGAGCCATTTGAATCTATAAATAATGCACTTCACCATCTTAACGTTGTGAAGAGGGGCACTGGCACTGAGTAACTGCAGACTTCTGAGAAATTGCTTTGGGGAGATTTTCAAAGATACCATCAGGGAGGCAGGCATCTGGCTCCTGAAAGTCAGATGACAAATTTATGTCATTTGATCCCAAGTGTACCTGATGCCTGGTTACTTCTGGATTGCTGCTTTTTGCTGAGGACCACCATTGCCTCATGGTCTTTCATGTATTCTGGAGCAAAACAGAGACTTAGGCTCACAACTGCTGCTTGGACCTTCTCTATATTCCCTGTGAATATTGGGACACATAGAGTCCCTATGAAGGAGACTAAAGGAGACTAGCAGCTCGTCTCTTGGCAGCCTTCTGCCTGTTTGCAGATCTGTGCAGACTGACAATGTTGCAGAAAGGAGGTCTTCTTGGGGCTGCTTCCCTCCTTGCTCAGAGCAGCCCAGTGTAAATCTGGAGATGCCGATTATCCCCGTGGTTAATGACAGCATGTTCTCACAGACACCACTAAGGGTTTCATAGTGTACCTTCCACCTCTGAAGGTGTTTTCTTCCCCCTGCCCATAGCCCTGGCTTTGACCTCCAACCAGCTCACTTGTATCACCTCTTCTGTTTGTGTGGGTGCCAAACTGGTGAAATCAGTCCACAATTCCACAAATTCCCCTCACAACGCTGAAGGAGAAAAAGCACAGCTTTTTGCCAGAGGAGCTTGTTGATTTGACTCACCCTGCAGCTGCAACATCAGTAGACTTAATATAAGCAAAGAGGAAGGAGATGCAGGACCACTTTGGTCCATTACATTGGATCAAGTGAAAATCTTGAGTGTGCACAATGAATGCCTAATACAGGACACCTAGGGTAAAAAAAAATGCAGTAATTCTCAGTAATCCTGCTTGTGGTTTGGGCTAGTACACTGGTTGTGTAAAATACTGTAAAAATGACACCTAATCTGAAAAATCAGGCCTTGCTAGTCTGATGCAAAGCAGTGCTGGAGTAATGCATGGAGTGCCCACAGGGAAATTTTTAGTGTTGTATTAGTTTAGGATCTGCAATGTTGCTAAGTAATTTTTTACATGTTTAGTGGGAAAAGTATCCAGTAACAATAGGGTGAGGGATATTTAATAAAATAGTGTCGGGTAGTGTTTTGAACAGCTATATCTTGATGTCCAGGATTATAAATTACCTTGGCATTTCTTGAATTTTTTGCTGAGCTTTAGTACTTGCTTTGCATTACTTTGATTCTATTTAATACTGAGTTCTCTGCTGGAGCATTTCTTTGCCTGTATTCTTGCTGTCCTTTCACCTTTCCTGATTATAAAAGTGGAGCTAATGTTCACGTTGAACACTTAGAATATGGACTTCAAGATGCAGACTTTTTACTTATTTATATGAGTAAATGCCTCATCTTTACATTGTCTGTTCTTGTCATGGTACTAAACTGACTTCTGTCCGGTTGGGTTTCCATTATAAAAAAAAAAAAAATCCTATCTATTTATTTCTGTTAACATGTACAAAGTGGACGTTTGACTAGTAGCGTGGTCATGATATTTTTGGAATAGACAAAAGCCATCCCTGTAATCCTCACCTTGCTTCTTTGACTTAGCTTTTTCTAACTTGGGAAGTCAAAGGCGAAGTCAAATGGGAGAAATGGGAGAATGCTTCTTAGCAGGAATCTCTGAGCAGAATTTCAGTTAGAAAAGTCAAATTCGTGTCTCACCCATCTTCTCTGACTGCTCTGGGTTAAGTGACAGGAACATACTGCCTTAATAATCCAGATTCTCACTAGGATCATCCTGTTATCTTCAGTGAGGTTACTCTAGATGTGGATTTGTGCAACTGAGTAAGGAATTTTGACAGAACAAATGAAAGCCAACAGACATTACATGTGGAATATATAGACTGGAAGATTGGTTTTGATGAGATTCAGACAAAAACAAGAGAAAGTGTAGTTTGTATAGATTAAGATAAAGCTTTTCTTTTTACAGAACACACAGGGAAAAAAAAGTTCAAATCTAAGAGCCCATGCAAGTCCTGATTTTCAGAATGCCTGAATGTCCCCCAACCCCATTTAATTGTCTGGGAGCAGAGTCAAAACTGTTTTACAAGAGAAAAGATGCTTTATTTTTCCATACATTAAAAAGTTAGAATGAAAGTTTAGGCATTCCTTAGAAAAACAAAGACAAATGCTCAAACGCCATGTTAATTTACCACACTACACCCGTTCATTGGCCATGTAACAGGCAACTCTATGTATATTGCATTCAAAGGCTGAGTTATTACCTATTTCTAAAACATTCACGGAGTATCTCTGAGCAGTTTCAGAAGTCATCCATTATAGATTCAGGTCATGGTTTGCAGTCTGTATTTACATTTATCTTGATGCACAGCAGCAAAACCTCTGCTTTGCAGCTCAAGAGAGTATAAACCCGGATGCTGCAAACACAGGGGGAAGGCAAGGTGGAAACTCCATCCTCTGTGGCAAAGTCTGACTATCTTGTCTCCATTCTCGTGCTCTTCCTTCTGGTCCCCGCTGGATCCTCCTCCTATGTCCAGGCATGAACCTAATGTCTGAACAATGACATCTTCTGGGGCAAGAAGGTGGAAAAATAAGGAGAAAAACAACTGGTATCAAGGGACAACAAACAATGATAATAAAAGAAGATACAGAACAGCCTACCTCCATATTCACAATTAGAGAGAGAATATTGACCTGTGTGGACCTTTGGTTTGACACATTTTACTTACCTTCACATTATCACTCCTGAGTCTGGAGGTGGGCAGAATGAAACTGTACATTTATGCCAAAATTTGCCCTCTAAGGAAAGTCTTTTACTAACTTCTGGAGACAAGAGTTTTGTTATGCCTCAGGAGGAGAGAAGTTACATTTTTTCCTAGACAAAATATATGATTTCACTGATAACTTCCTCTTTTGCATTTATTAACAATATTTTTTAAACTAATGTGTATTTTAAGAGTAAATGTAGTAAACAATGCAGGAGGTAAACGAGGGCTGTCCTTATATTCTTCAGCATGGAAGAACTGGGCAGAAGGTGGAAGTACAGTTGCCCTTTACTGCAGATAACCTTTGCTCTTTCTCCTCCCTCCAGTGTCATTGGCTTAACCCATCCCAGAACCTTTCTTTTTAATGAAAAAATATCAAAAGCCAACTGTTGTGCAGTGGAGCGATTGTTATTCGTGTGCAGTGCTCTGCCTTAGGCCACCTCTCATGAAATTTGACATCAATCAGTTTCAATTGTACTTTCAAATGAGTTTATCATGTGGGAAGGCGGGAGCTTGTTTTGTGATGATGGATTGTTGCTGCCAGAATTCACTCCTGGCTGCCAATCTGCTGAGGGATGTAGTGCAAAACTATGCCAAGTCTGTTGAGATTCCTGTTTTGAGTGCTATGAGGGACGCAGCAGGGCAGTAGTACCAGGTTTCTACTTGCAGTGGTCACCCTGTGTGTATTCCCAGTCTTCTCACCAGTTCATCTTAGTGAAATCCAGATGCATCACCCAAACACAGCCCCCTTCATACATAACTTTTTCTCCCCTACTGCAATCGTCCTCATCACCTCCTGCAAAGCCAGAATCCCTCTACTCTCTTGGTTATTATGATGAGCTTTGTGTGTACTCCATCCCTCTGACAGAAAAAAAAACAGGTTTGTGCTCACAAGCTTGGGGGAGAAGGAAAACATCCTGTGGAAAGAAACTTGAGCCCATAATATGTTATTTGTATCCATCGTCTGGTGACAATTTTTTTTCCGATACTAAAATGCCTCATAGCAACAGGTCCTCACCCTGACTAAACTAATGCCATAAAGAAAATATGAGAACATAGTACACTCTGCAAAAGAAGTGAATTTTCTACTCAGTTGCCTAATTGCAAGCTTAATAGGTGGGCAAAACCTCTACCCAAATTTGGCTGATACTGGGAAGTGAGTTTCACTGGGAGAAAGGAATAAGTAGCGGGAATCAGCCAGGTGGTCACACAGAGACAAGGTGATTGTGCAAGCTTCATTGCTGCAGGAAATCCAAGCTATAATCCAACCATCAATTTCTTTGAGAAAATGAATACTTGAGTGTTTTTATTTTTTATCTAATGTTTTACAAAATGTAATAAAAGATCAAGTACAATGAAACATATCTAAACACCATGATAACAACTCAAAATTCATAATGTCAGCGTTTTGTCTTGAGATGAATATCGAAACTGGTGTCCTGTGTTGTGATTTAAGCTAAAACCAAACAACAATATTTCAAAATAATTCACACAGGAAAACTTCTGTCTCCGTGTAGGAGCAGGTCTCCAACTTTATTGAAACTAAATGCTTCCCTTTGCTTGAAATGGCCTATAAGGTTCTAGTTAATGTACAGTGGGCACTGCTTTGAATAAAATCATCAGGGGGCTACTGCCAAACATGGACAGGCAGGACTGAGGACTGCCTCTCCAGGGAACACTTTATGGAATGGGGGCATCCCTGAGGGTACCTCTCTTCTGGAGAGATACTAGTGGGGGTCAGGACCTCCCATCTGGTCCCAGTGCTGCCTCTTCAGATTCTGCTTGTTGGTTACCTAAACTCTGTGGCTTCTCTGTTGCTGTCAGTTTGAAAAATGACAGGTTGAGTGAACCTCAAGGTCAGTGTTTTCTGAAGGTGATGAGAGAGGAGGAGCTTCTGTGAAATAGGTAGCATGAGATTTTCACAAGTTTATGCTTTTCCAGTATCTGTTTTCTGCATCTCATTTCTCGTGGCTGATAATTCTGTACTGTTTGCAAGCCTTGGATTCATGGAAAGGTTAAGTACATTTTGCAAGAAGTTTATTGTGTAGAAATCGTTAAAGAGAAATTAAGAATGCTTTTTTGTGATCCTAAAACTGAATTTGTCATCCTTGCTTTTTGTAGCATCAAGTATGCTACCAACATGTACCCTCAAATGCTGGTATCAGTTACCTTTTAAATTGTTCATGACTTTCAGCAGAAGAGAAGTATTTTGGAGGAATTCTCTATAAATTTTTCCAATTTCCTAGGTTAGACTGGTACTATGTTTAATTACCTGTTACCAAAAAACTGTGCCTCTCTGTAAGGTTCTGCAAACTATAGCGAACAACAAAAGTTTGTGTTAAAATGGATGTTAGACGACATCTATTCTTCCAAATGAAAACTACTAATTCTTGATTACTTCTCTTTGGGCACAGGTATTTTCATCTCATAAATAAGCAAGAAACAAATAAACTTCAGCTGAGACATCTGAAACACTGATCTTCAAGACAGGTGATGATTCCTGAGACCACAAAGCTTCTATATTGCAGTTATCTGTTACCATTTGTCTTAACAGTAGCAGCTAAAAGCCTCAGCTGAGATTAAAAGGAAAGTCCTGTGCTAACATACTGTGAGACGCAGTTCCTGCCCCAAGGTATTTAGTATTTAAACAGAGATGGGTAAATAACACAGCAAATGTGTGAGGGGCCTGTAGGGAACATAGAAATATTTCCCATGTAGAACTGAGCGCTCCTTGGTAAGAGCTTTGGTCCCTTTGGTTTCCATCAAGAGTCAAAAGCAACCATCATCTGTCATGATGCTGCTAAGGAGTCACATTGCCCTGATATTATTCTGCAGAAAACAGGAGTTTGAGTGTCGACTTCATAAATCTCTGCCTCCTCTAAAAGCAAAAACTGCAGCATGCTGCTGTCACTTTATTATTTTTTCACTTTGTAGTCCCACTGATCTAAAACCTATATAAAGTGATTTTCTGCTCAGGGACTCTGTTTAGCTTTTAAGTGCTTGCACTTGAAAGATGACTGTAATGTTTTTCAGATTCACATGGGAAATCAGCTGGGTTTTCTGTCATACAGCTGCTGGGAATATTACAACTTAGAAGAAGGAGATACTAATTTCAATTTTTATCATACCAGAAAAGTCTAAGATTTAGTTAATTGAGAGTGAGTGAGAGAAACATTGGTTAGTAATAGTGACTGAGAGAAGTCCACTGTTTGAATACCATGTATAGACTGTAAGTGCTTATTTCTTTTTGCCCTTTGCTTGTGAGACAATTAATACCTGCAAAAGGTTATAGGTCAAGAAAAAATAGATTCTCCCTGTGCTGGGAATGAGGGGATGGGCTTACAGGGCATGTAAAGAAACACCTGTGAGTAAAAGGTGACTGACTTCACAAAGGGTGCATGAGAGTGTTTTCAACCAATTTCTAACGCTATGAGTCATCTGTTGTAGTCGTAGATTGGTCTTGAAAGTACTAGTGCTGAGATGTTCAGGGGTGAGAGTGGCTTCTTACATTACAGCTGGAGGGACAGATGTACAAACGGCCCAGTTACCACTCATCTGTCACCGCCCTGCAGCTTGCACGTGTAAATAAGCATTTATAGCCCATTTGAGTGCAAAGCAGAACAGAATAGCTTTGCTTATCACTTCTTAGACCCAAAGTCTATAAGCCCTCATACTGTCACTTACTGCAGCTCACTACCTTCTTAACTGCACAAAGATCTGATTGCATAGAAAGGCTTATCCTGCCTGTCAATCCCATGCTAACCTGTCCAGATGTTCCTTTGGCATCAAAGGTATGATTATTTAGAAAATGGCATTTAGGAAAGGCAGGAAGTCAGTCATGTAGTACCCGTGTAGGAGCATGTGCTGGAGTCAGATGTAGACAGCTAGGTAGTAGTCTGAATGGAGGGCATCACTGCAGTGACCCGGAGGTCAATGCCAAGAGCCATTTCCAAGATCCAGGGTGACAGGAAGGTCTTGCATATACCTAACCCACACACCAGAGCAGATCCTAGCAATAGGAAATGCCTGTGAGATGCTGTAAACTCTCCAGCTGAAGTACTCAAAGACTTCATAAAAGATGCTCAGCCTTCTGCTGTCCCTCCTAGTAGAAGGACTAGAGTCTAACCCACTTGGTGCAGCTCCACCACGGACTGTGAACCACTGACCAGACTTGAAATTACCATCTTTTAGTAGTTTTTATAAATCCTTCAATTTTTTTTTTCTGTCATTGCTTTGCCTTTCATTAGCAAAGACAGTGCATTTAGCAAGGACAACTACAAGGCATTTAACTGAAGTCTGTTCTCATAAGATAAGAAGTTTACATATCCAATTTCCAATTTGATATATTGTGGAAAAATATTTATGCTCACCTTGTCATATTTAGTTGATATGTATTACCATATTTGATAAGAGCTCAGTCCCTGCTGATCCTGTTTTTAAAGGGTTTTGGCTACACATGGCAAAATTTTGAACCTTGTTCCTTGACTAGCAGGAACATTTGTGTGTTTTCAGCTTCACACCTACAAAAAATGTCTAGTTGCAGACAGTATGATCCATTATATTGATGGAGAGAAAGTATTCACCTTTTTAGCACCATGACAGCATCAAGATTTTATGATCTGGCTCTTTTCATAGTTCCAGGAAGTCCTGGTGTATCTGCAAGGGTCTAAACTGTCATCAGGGTTTAGGTTCACATCTCTGAGTTGGTCTCTCGAACTTCCTTTGATCCCTTGCCTTTAGCAGAATCTAGATAAGTTAATTGATTGTCTGGTTTGTTTCTTACACTAAAAACTGCTTGCCGCTTCACAACTGCTGTGTGAAGCGATCTATTATTTTGTTACCTTGTGATGATCGAACAGGAGGATTAGAGCCAGACATTTCTCATCCATTTATATTTAATTAGAAGTAGCCATTAGCAAATTTGGGACTTTCAATAATTGTGTATTTCCTGACTGTGTTTATTTTTTCTTATAATTGCTTTCCTGTAAATCTTACATTAACCATTAATGATGCACTAATTGATTGTGAGGTTGTAAATAGGTGATTAGAACTGGAGAGTGCTTTTGATTCAATATAGGACCAGTAAGGCTTCTGATAAATGAGAAACACTGCATAACGCCAAATTTTTATGTTTTCTCAAACTGAATTACACACTTTTTTTTGGGAACTTCAAATGGCATTGATGGACCTTTGAATAAAATATGTCTTCCGAATGCTAGTTAGAGTGTTAGTATCCCAGCCTAAGCAGCTTACCCAAGACATTTGGACTTTCTGAAAAGTTCATTAAAAACTTGAAATCAATTCTCATAAATTTAGAATTGTACATTTTTATTTCAGTAAATGCTAAGCACCACAAAGAGGTAAGTTACTGTTAGCAGTTACTCTACACCAGATTGGCTTGGATCCCCTTCAGAAAAGAATTTGCACTCATTTTAAAATAGTGTGATAATGAATTGCATTAATTGTTAATGGTCACTTTCAGTGTCATTACAGAACACATCCTAAATCCTTCCCCACAGGACACCCAATTGGCAGTATGTGCTGAGAAGAGAAATGCAAGAAGCCTGAGTACAATTATTTGTTTGTAATGGCTCAATCCCCATTACTTAGGTGAGTGGTTTTGCTCATGTGCTCAAACTCCTGCAGTTCAATGACAGAGGTCCCTGGCAGGTTTATGTGAGCTGCTCTCTTTGCATCAGCAGGATTTGTACAGACCAGGTAGCAGGGCCAAAATGACTTAAGAAGTATCAGCTGCCATGTTCTAACACTGTTCAGATAAGCCATTTGCCTTTTTAAAAACTACATAAAGTATTTGACAGAAGGTTATGACATGGAGTAAAGCAACAATTAAAAAATACACCCCAAAACTGCACACCATGGGAAGTTTCGATTATAAGTGGTGCTTATTTTCATTCATGGCAGGTTTTATACTGTCTGGAGGTTATTCTGTGTGTAACGTTCTGGGTGTAACTAGATCAAAACCAAGAAGAAAACAAAGTGTGAGTGCTGTACTAGCACAGAACTCTATCATACACAACAGGTACATCTAAGGCAAGAATTTCAGTCCCTTTGATTAGATGGCAGGGGGGAGCCATACCAGGTAAGTAAAGAGGGAAGCATGCAGAAGGTGTTGTAAAGTCTCTTCCTTATTGAGGAAATGTAAGGCAAGTTCAGCTGCTGGCAAGTTCCAGCTGCCCTTATAGGGGAGGACAGGCAAATTCAGAAAACTACCATAACACACCAGGGCCACAGGCTGCTCTGAGGGTTGGCACTCACATTCTCATTTTGAAGCTGATCCATTTTCCAGAATGGAATTAAATATTTTCAAGGCAGGACAATATAATTTTTCTTCCATTTAGCTGTTTCTTATTATTTATTGGCTTCTAGTAACACACATAAAACATCTCTTCCCCTGCCTGCAGAGCAAATACCCTGAAATCATAGCAGGCAGTGACACAGCAAGGCAGGCATGTCTCACTGCCAATAATTAACATAGTCATGCTGGTGCCTAATTGCGTGTCATGGTTCATATGCTTGTTTGCAGACTGCCTGAGGAGTCACAGACAGAGACACCAGCTACCAGATCCTTGGAGTGTTAAAATCTCGCTGCACATTGTGATAGTGATTACTGGTGTAGGTTGCACCTTACTAAAGGAGTTTCGTCAAAATAGTGTACTGCAGACAGCATATCTCTTCCACACAACAGCAGTTCATGGGTAGGTATGTTTGAAAATCCTTCAGTCTTAGACCACCTGAAGGCTCTACACATTCTTTATCGGTGTAATTATCTGTGCTCTTTAAGTTCAATTTAGAGTAGGGTATGAATTAGTTGAAAGAAATGGGACACGTTTAATAGATGATGCACTGGAACATTGCTGAGCTTGTGAGTGCACTGAAGTGGCTCACATGTTTAACTCAAAGGCATTCGTGTTGCGTTTTGGAAAAACAATACCTGGGTGACTAATGATTGAAGGAGGCAATACACAGTGAACACTCTTCCTCCAGTGGATCCCTAATCAGATTTCAGGTAGGCTGCAATTAACCAGCTATCATAAAGGCTTTTAGTGAAGCTGTGAGTAACAGGAAAGCACTGCACTGTTAGCACCACAGCTACATTAGCAAAAGGAAGGCCAGTGAGAGCTGCAGGTGTTCAGCATGTCTTGAGGTCTGACTCAGGTGCAGCTTTTGAAGAAACAATCCAAATTTACTGAAGGTCTTGGTCTTTTTCAAGCATCAACAGCCTTGTCTCATCTTGCCAAAATGCAAATGTCTACTGTTTAATGGTGCCAAGCACACATAACACACAGGATACGTTGCTATTCAGAATGATCACAAACATTTGAAGAGAGGACTGGAGCTGATCATTATTCAAACACTGTCCTGGTAGCAAACAGTTTATTTTCCGCTTTGAGTGCTGGAAAGCCTTGATATACCAAGTCCCTACTTCTGTTACAATATGAACTCACTGTGAGCGTATACCTATGTCTATACTAAAACAGCACAGATACTAACTCCCAAGTCTTATGACTGTGCCTTGGTTTCCCATCCAAAAAGATTTTACACACCTCCTCATAAATTTAAGGATTTCTCTTGCAAGGTACAAATTATAGCCTTAAGACACGCTCTGTCCTTAAAATTTAGAAGTTTGAGTTCCTCAGCCAAGAGGCAGGAAATTACCTGCAAATGATCCCTGGCTGCTATGAAAGCAAAGGAAAAGGAGTCAGCTCTAACCATTGTATCGCCTCAGCTTTGTGAGGAGCAATGTATCTGCAAGGTGATAGTACTGCTTTTCAGCAAGAAGTGATAAAATTGTCTCCAAGGATTAGTGGGTATTCAGGTATTTTGCAGGAAAGTGGATGACACTGGTGGAAGAGCTTTTTGGACCAATGAATCCTTGATTCTTTTCATGCGGAGAGCAAAGGACTTGAGGGTACTGTCACCTTCCCTCACTGAATGGTATCTAAAGCATAAAGAACCCACCATTCCCTTCAATCTCAGCACCAAAAGGGTAAGGATAGGTCTGATTAGAGCTTTAACAGTAAGGAGGCCAGATGTGCATCTGAGTATATTTCTCCAGAAGCCTAAGTTTAAAAATACGTAAGTATGTGTGTGCATGTGTGCATATGTACTGAAGATGACTATAAAAAAAAGCTGAACATCATCATTACTTTCTCAGGAAAACCATAAAGGTTACACTGCAGCTCTGGCAAGGGGATCCTCCTGTGCTCCTTTCAACATACTGTATGAAAATAAATAAACCAGAACCAAAAGCCCAGCCACAAAACATGGAAAATCTATTTCTCCAGAATGAAATGACTGAATGGTTAGTGTTATCCTCCAAGATAGGAGCAAAACCAGAGAAGTGTGAATATATAGATTTAAATTGCCTGGAAAAACCTCCAGTCCCTCAAGAATTGCTAATACTTGTTTTAACACTTTCAACACCTTTAATTGGTGGCATGATATAACCCAGGTTTGACTCAGCCAAGCATTTACTGGAGGATGGGGGAAGTGTCACAAAATACCTGTTCTCACCATTTTCTGCTAGCTCTTGGTCTTTGTGGTAGACAGAATAACAGACCATTGCCCAGTGAGCCCTTTTTTAACCTTGTTTGGTCTCGTGATTAAAGCAGTCACAGCCTGGCTCTCTCAGGAACATCGATAGTGCTTTGTCTGTTGACAGCAGCTGAGAACAGGAGCAGAACAAAATATGAAGCATGTTCATTAAAGCATAGACACAGAGTGATGGCTAAATAAGTGGCTTGATACAGCCAGCAAAATTAAGCGAAAAGCTCTGCAGGAATCTAGTGTCCACATTGAAGCTTCACCTTTGGGGTGAGTCTATTTGGTTTATGCTACATGGGAGAAATGCAGGCTTTATAAATCTGATCTCTCCCACTGGATGACCCGGCTGCCCTCTCCCTTAGGGTTTGTTCTCCAAAAGAACCTGTGAGAGTGCTCTGATTTGACTGCCAGGTCCTAAAGGCATTGAGCCTGCAGCCTCACAATCCATGGGAAGGAATTCACTTGGAAATAAGAAATTGCAAATTCATTTCCTTTCTCATTATGACAAATTGAATTTCAGTTTGCTTTCCTCCCTCTCTCTCTTTGGATAGCTGCAGCAAATGAAAATGTTTTGCCTTAGAAATGACATCTTCCAGCAGATCAGACAGTACTGCCAAGCAATTATTGAAAAAAGAGGCCTTCACATAGATAAAAAAGCTTAACTGCACCACTAGCAAGGTAAACTCCTGTACCTTCTGGTCTGCCTTTGGTACCTCTTACCATGTTTTGATCACAGCTCAGCCAATGCAGCTATGAATTTATAGCTGAAACATCGCTCAGACAGTGCATCTGGCACCCGCGGGTTGATCTGAATCTGTTCAGTTCACAGAAAGGGAAATATAAGCATAGGGTTGCTGAGAAAAATATCTGATACACCAAAGCAGAGTAATGAAAAGGAGCTTCAGTTCAGGGAGTGGGAGACAGGAGAAACTGAGCTAAGCCAAAAGCTCAGGGAGAAACCCACTGGAAGGGAGTATGCTGAGGGGAAGATGGTGATGAGAGCAGGAGAGGGCATAAAGGGTGAACAGATTTCGAAGCCTTCAGATTTATGTCCAAAGAGATAAAGCTTATAATAATGTTGCCTTTTTTTTAGCACAGTTTTATTTTCCTCCAACATTTTGCAGTGCATTTAGTACTCTGGAACATGGCAGCCATAAGCTGTCACACATGCCAGGGCTGAAACACAAATAAAAGGCAACTCACTGAATGGCCAAGGTTTCAGTGGCTTTTTCCTTGTGATCAGTGCTTCACATCTAATTAATTCTCAACAAGTTTTAAGATCCTTCTCAGCTATCATAAGCATGTATTTAAGGGGGCTAAAGAAGACATTTTGACTCCCTTTTACAGGACCTGAGACACCCTACTTCAGAGTGAGGCTAGTTGTGAAACAACCTCAGAGCGGCTGTGCTGGTGCAAACCTGTGGTTCATTGCCACCACAGTCATCATTTAGCAGGTATGTAGAAAAGAGTAAGTACAAGGCTCACATAGATGAGACCGTCTCCTAATTCTCTTCCAGCCTATGGCTACTTCAGCTTAAGATTTCCCAAGGCCTCTCTGCCTTTTCACTTGTCCAGTCACAATTAAAAGAATTCTGATATTATAAAGCAATGTGAGAAGAGATACCTGAAAAGTGTTGAGAACAGACTGATTGCAAAGCTTCTAATAGGAACAGCCAGAAACAGAAACCCATGACTAAAACTAGGTTATGCTTAGGTGTAGAGCTACTGAGTCATTTCAGAAATGTTTGCTGAGCAGGGAGCAGGGCACCAATTCCATATTTACAAGGTCCATTTTGGAACTGTGCAGTGCAGCCAATTGACAAGAGCTTCAGAAGATGCTAAAAAAGATCCAGACTTCCAACAGGAATAGAGGACCTAATCAGATACTTCTTCTTTTCTCCCCTTTCATGCTTAGTTTGAGGAGGAGACACTCCATTAATCTTAAAAGTCCCATTCATGCTCTCTCCTGGGCACAGTGACCCTTATGTAGGTGTAAGAAGTTTCTTAAAGGAGAGAAAACTAAAAAAAAGATCCTTTATGTTAAATCCCACCTTCCAAGCTGGTTCCAGCAGGCTGTTGTACCTGAGGAAAGCTGATAAACCTTATCAAGAGTGGGCTACGATAGTACCTCAAATGGACTCAATATGTTTCTCAGCAATTATGAGGCATTGATGTTCTACTAATTTCCAGTAACTTTGCCACCTAGGATATGTGAGACTGAAAATTACTCCTTTGTTATTAATACATTTACTGAATGGTCTCTTGCCTTGTGGTTGAAACTAGGGATAAAAATAAGAACTCTGAGATGGAAAATTGCTAATGGCTAAATTGGAAGTTATAAAGGAGAAGGTGAAATATTATCCTAAATAATCATGCCTTTTCTTGTCTCTTTCTTTGAACAGGTTGCTTTGACATACTGAACCAAAACAAATTAATATCTCAAAAGTAGCATGTATTTGGAGTCCATTTTAGCAGTGTGGTGTTGAGCAGGTTCCTAATAGCTTATGGGAGATGATGTATCATGAAGGGAGTGAAAACAGTGATTTTTTGCACTTTATTACAAGGGTTATCTTACTTTATCCTTCCTCACAGCCTTAGGGATCAACTTTAAAAGCTCAGTGATGTTGCGATGAATTTCTTTCATGTATCTCTAGGTATCTGTCAGCTTTGGAAATCTAGTTATCACATTAGACTTGTTGATTTAGCACACGAACCCTTCAAACCATGATGATTTCTTTGTTGCAATCAATAAGTATTTTGTCTTAAAAGGCACTAGCAGAGACGGTCCTGGTGGCTTCTCCTAATTTCCTCTCTGTATTTCTTTGTACTTCTGTGCCCCAAGTAAAAGCAACACAGAACAGTAAATGACTCCTATTTATTTCTCATTAGCTGGTGTGTCAACTGATGTCTGATTTTTCCAGTATCTTTTTAAAACAACTAATGCAATTTGTTCATGCTGTGCATCTTTACAGAAGCAATTCCAGCATACATTATCATATTTAACCAAGAACAGACACGAAAATACTCCTGCTAACAGCTACCACCTTGTAGAAACAACAGACCACAGATTCTTAGCCTGTTCCTTTGAAGTTACTGAAAATTGATCCTTTGTTCACTAAGATTTGGTCAATTCACCGGGAAAGATTATCCTCTGTCTTTCCCAGGCATACTTCATGTCAAAGAAACATCGATCTTTCTTATTATTTAGCACTTGTGTTACCAAAATGCTTAGTATCTCTGTCTACAGAATAGACCTGTGGCACCAAGTAAGGTGACGGCCCTCCTCGCAAGAGGTTTACAGAGGATAGAAAAGGCCAGTGGATAAATATCTCTAGGATGTACTGGGGCAGGGGCAAGGACATATAACAGACTTCAGACACCCAAAGCCAGGCATGTTTAGCTTCTTTTCAACTACATTGGAAATGAATTTTCCAAATGCTGTAATTTTAAGCCTTATGCCTGCTTTGTGCATCCTCTGGAATGCACATTTTAATGTATATGAGTAAAATGGGAAGTTGTTATTCTTTCTTTTTGCACCTGCTTATTAAAATATGAAAGGCTGGTTCATGTAAGTGTTTTGAAAAACCAGTTTGCTTCATTATGGTCAACTAAGCTCTGTCCAGACTGTTTGAAGTGTTACTTTCCAATCATATAAAAATTTCCTGTGGGACCCCTTTTGCAAGTGCAACCATTTCAAGTGTGACAGTCACTTTTGTCTGTGCATGGTGGATCTGTGTGAGATATCTTACAACCACACAGTAATCTTACAACCACACAGTAACAGTAATTTTGCCAACAATAGAAAAGTGAAAGCTTCAAAGAAAAACCTTAGTGACAAATGTGCTGGAAATACAAAATACCAGCTGGCTGGTTCTCCCTGAGGCAACCCTTCCTTTTTTAAAATTAAAAGGGCTTTCTTTTTTGGTGGTCTGCTTATCTGTCATAATTTGACAATATATGAAAATGATACCTGAATTTATTTTCCAGAAGATAATTGCCCTGGCATTAAATTTCTGTGTCACCTTCTAAATCTTTCAAACACTTACTGTTCTTCTGGTCTCAGGCATCTCCCAAATTTCCCCTCACACGGGCAGTCCCTTGGTGGCTGACACCAAGGAAAAAACCTGCTTGTATGGGGAACGTAAGCACAGGGAGGAAGAAATACAGCAGACAGGCACCAGGACTTGCAAAACATGTTGGAAACTCTCCTCCCAGTACCTGGGGACTCTCTCCAGCATACTTCCCACACCAGGTTAAAAAAAAATCATCTTTCTTTGGAGCTTTCTTTGACGTCTAGGGAAGCGTTCCCGTATAATGATTGTCACAGAAACAGCCATAGGGGTCTCAAGGCAGTAGGAACCCCTGATGCCAACCCTGGCCATGTCCTGGCCTCCAGTCCCTTCATCTTAAGGTCATCCCACATTAAACTCACTGTAAGAGTGCAGAATGATTGCAGGCACAGCTCTGGGACACTCAGCAGTATTGGGAAGGTGCCAATCACCCGCCAGGGTCTTGATCGTGCCAATTCCTCTCTAGTTCTCAATGATGAAGTCTGATCAGACACTGAAGGGGATTAAGGATGCCCTTAGCCACCAAAAAATGGCAGACTTTCAAAAGATTGTTTGGCAAGACACCAAAAAGCGAAGTTGTCATGACTTTAGACTATGATCATAAAAATAATTAAAATCTCTGCTACTACCCTCAGAGGACAAGGATAATTTGGTGATGTGTAGTGTCAGTAACTGAAGGTCTAATCACACAGGGTAATGTGCTATTCTCAACTTGTGCAGGATTTGTCCCATCAGACATTTTCTTACACTTCATTATCTTGCCGTTCCTAAGTCAATACATTTCTCCTCTTGTTTCCCCCTAAAATTCTACAGCATGGAAATTGTGGCATTGGTTTTGGACCTTTTGCAATCAGTAGGAGTCTGGCTTTCAGGTTCAACACATATTTTATTCAGGCCTCAAATTGCCTCTGCAGAAACCCCAGGTAGTATATTCAAGGACTTCCATTTCATTTGTTACCTTATATTGAATTACATTTTGAAAAATGTTTATCGCTGGCAGTTGAGATTTGACATTAAAAACTGCTCAGCTGTTGTGTAAGCTTTTTAGTAGTGTAGCAGAATTTACAATAGTGCTCAGTTTTGAGCATCTGCATCTTATTTTTTTTGTAGGAACAATCACTCTGCTCTGACACTTGACAATCTGGATCCTTTATGAAATGCCTTGGTTGGTAAAGCTAGATGATGAACCCCCAAAATCTGGCAAAAATGTGCTGTGATTTCAGTTTTGCATTCTAAGACAAGCAAAATTAGCAGGATTGCTCAAGAAAATGCTGTTCTTTAGAAGATGTAGATAGGCTATAAATATTTAGGAAAGTTTTAAAAAATTACTGATGTCTGTTTATACTCTCAGGTGCATAAATTCCTTTACGTTTCTGTAATGTCATGAACCCTCTCTATTTTCAGGTGCTTAAATCATTTTTGAATCAAATACAAAAGCACTTTTGAACCTTTATCCTGAAGTCTCATTGAAAGTTATTGGGATTCCTGCTCCTAAATTATTTTTTGAAAGGTGGAAGTCGTGGAAAATATTATTATAATTATTGTTGCAATTCTTTTAAATACTTTTACGTGTTACCAATTGCACACTTCCTTCTATATTGCAAAGATTTATTAGTTTATTAAGATGTTTAATTTTGCATTTTTCTGTAGAAGGAAGACTGGAATCTGCATTTTGTTGAGCCTGCTAGGAAACAACTCTGCATACTTTTCACATCTGTCATGACAGACTGGAGAGATCTTCAGGTTTCAGGACTATCTTGGTGGATTTATGGCATGGCAATTTTTGTAGGTAAGAGTGATGTGAGCATATTTGATAACAACAGGCTTTTATTTCTCTGTAAATATATCCTGACTCCTGTTTTATAGCTTCTGTGCAACAGGTTTACCTTAGAGCAGTTTTCTGTCATGCAAAAGATATGAAGAATTAGATATGTGAGATGTTTATGTATGTGACGCACAGAAGGGACCCAGGCATCTCCACAGCTTGGGCAGCATCTGCTGACTTTCTCATGCCACAATGACACAAGGACTGTGAAGGGAAACAAACACAATGGGTGTGTGGGGAAGGAAATGGAGGAAATTAATTGGAAACCCCATCTCTCTCTTTCTCTCCTAATTCTACTGCAATTAAATGCTTGTAGGGGAATACTTTTGTCCCGTATGTGATGGAGGAGGTGTAGACAGAAACTGCTTATTTGGCTCATAGTTCTTATCCCATTTCTTAGCAATTCTACCAGGAGCTGCCCTGCTTGCAAGCACTGAGCTGTCAATTTCCTGCTGTAAAACAAAAAGACTGTAAGAATGAACTTCATGTTGAGCAAGCCACTTATGCATCTGTTAGTGTATTTTCCCTCCTGACTAGCCTCACTGCAGCCTTTTGCCTCTCTTTGCTGGTTTACTCTGGCTTTTTTCTGTAGCAACAGGTAACTATCTGCAATGCTGCTGGGAAGCAAACCTCAGCCCAGGGCATCAGGATGCTGTCCCTCATCTCTCACCCTCACTAGGGAGTTTCAGTCCTGAAACAGAAGTTTTTGTTTTCATCAACCTAGAGTCTACGTCAGAAATTCATCCTTTCAGCCAGAGTGGAATGGGACCATTGCTTGGGATACCTGTGGGACCTCACTGGGGAGCAGTTAGGCTGCAGAGGCTTAAATTTTCAGAAATGCACACCTCTCTTGCTGCCTAGGAATGTACATGAACTGCAAAGCTAATGGCTAGGCAGGTACATAGGGGAGCTCAGCTTCCTCCCACAATTTTTAAAGTTGTTCCAGTCCCTACGAAAAGCATCTCAGAAACCACAAGGTGGAAACGTTAAAGTTGAGAGCCCAATTCTATTAAAATCAAATCCAAAATTTCCACTGACTTTCCCTGCTCCAGCCAGGGACCGCACTGAAGATTTCAACTGCAATTTGTTGCACACTGATACATTTGATACAGCTTTCTACTGCTCAGCTGTGGTGTTCAGGAAATGTGTGTCTGCTGATTGCAAAAGATGAACAGGTTAAACAGTTTAAGAAACTCCAGAAAGTCTAGGTTTCTTTTGGAACCTTATGTTATTTTGACAACGTTCAGTTATCTTATCCCACCTTTAAAGATCAGAGCTTTGACTAATTTCCCTCAAAAATTCTGGTTTTCAGAAACATATGTTGTTGATTGAAAATGTTTAATGTTGCTTTCACTGAGAGTGTAGAGAAAGAGAAACTTTGAAGGCAGAAAAATTAACAGTCAAGACAAAAGCAGGTGAGAGGAGTATGTTCAGGGCACGTGGTCATGTGGGATGAAAGCCCAGCCCACAATCTCTGCTTTCTTCCCTTCTATTTAAAGGATTTTAGTCTACCAGAAAGATCCAACAGAAGTTTGTCACAAGATGTTTCCATCCTAAAATGCTCCGCAAAATATCCTTCCTCCAAGAGCAAGGATATTCATAACAGACTGAGGTTTGTGGGTCAGCTTCCTAATGGAAAGGATAAGGTGTTCACGTTTGCAACTCATCTGTTGTTGCTATCCAGAAGTATTGCTCTACTTCTGAAAGGGCCTCTAAGCTCCTGACTAACAAAATATATTATCTGTCGTATTCCGAATTTGCTTTTACTGCAAGGACCAGTGATGCTCTATTATGACTGGCATAGGGTAGCAGCGGTCGGAGTGTGTCTGTTAATGGAAGAGGCATACCCAGATACCAGTCCTGCACCTCTGATGGATTACTAGCACGTAGTCCGCAGTGACCACCTTCTGGATCACAACTTACTCCTGCAAAAGAGGCTCAGACAGCAGCATCCTGTCTCCAAGTACACAGGTCAGCCTGACAGGGCCATACAGTGGTGCTTCTCCCAGTAGGTGGCTTGGAGAAAACAACTCCTAAAGCATAATATACTACACATTATGGATCAGCTGGAATAAGAAATAATCAAGGCAGGGTAGTGCAAAGGTGGCTCATCTTCTGAAAACACCTGGTTGAACTCAGCAGCTGCCCCATATGGTGGCACTTAATGAATGACAGCAGCTTTAATGTCAAGCCAGTTCAATTAACACTGCTGCAAAGAGCAAAATAGCAGGCAGCTACTCTGCATGGGAGGGAAGGGGAGGAGTGAATTAGACTCAGATGATGGTAGTTAAAAGCTGGCTGGCAGAGAGGCATTTTGTCTGCCCAGCAGTTGAAAGCTCTTTATTACAGCTAAAATCCCAGCGCGCTCTGACAGGGCAACCTGTACCTTGAAATGTTGGACATGGGGAAGCAAGCTCCTCTTTTGCATTGGTGAATGTGCTACAGTATTGATAGGCAAATAGTACATTCAATTTTCATTTTCACAAAATATATCCTACAGGATGCAGTTATAAGAAATTCACCTTAGATATCTAACATGAGCTTATTAGGAAAACAGTATCCTTAGCCCTGGGCTAAAAGCAAAAGGACTATTCATATGAAACACATATGGGAGATTGTGTTAGCCTTTGGTAACACAGACAAAACATGGATTTTGAGTACTAGAACTTTGCTTTCTAAACCAACATTTCTTTTAAAATGTTGCTGAAATTAGTCAGGTTTAATTTTTGTCTTGTGTGGCATTACAAATAATAAATTGATCAGTAATCTCAAACTCATTGATCCTGCCTCTTAAAATTACAGAGTTACTTTCCCTTCAGTTTTATTAAAAGAAGAATGAAGCCTTATTCCAGATCTCTCAAAATAGTTTGCAAAACTTCCTATCTTTGACTCCTGCTTTTGAAAAGGTAAAACATGAATGCTGCTGGGCAAAATGCTACTGTGCTGAATCCACGGCAAGTTTCAGTAATGGAAATGCGGTGTTGTCAGACCATCACTGTAACTGGTGCGTCTGCAGTCACACAGTGAGCTGAAAGCAAGACCCTGATCTCAGGCATCCCAGTTATCAGCTTTTTCTAAAACAAGTCTTTCCATAAAAGTAATTTCCCTGGCCCTAAAAAAGCCTTTAATTATCAGTTGCCTGTATTAGAACCGCACAGAGCCAGCTTTCATCTGAGTCATTTTAGCCTATATTCAAAGTGTTTGCTAACAATACTATAAATCAAGATAGCACAGTGTTTAAGTGGAACATTTTGTAGAATTGGAATACGGTCTCACCCTGAGGTGGTATAATGGGAAGAGCTCCGGGCTGTGGTCCCACTCCTGGGCTCAGAGTCCAGGTCCCTTGGCCAGGGTTACAGCCCCCCCAGGCAGGCCCCAGCTACATGAGGCCCTCAACAGCTCACTTTTTCTGCAAGACAATTTTCTCTCAGTTAGTGTTACCCTACATCAACTTTGCTCCCTGCTTGGTAGAAAGAAGTATCAAAAAAATCCCAGATCAACTCTTCAAGCCTTACCTCACTGCTGCCTTTTATACTTGGGAAATCCCATTATTTCAGGATGGGTTTGCATCCTTGAAGAAAGAATAAGACTCTTGAGCATGGTGGCTGTATATGCCAGTTTGCATCTCATGGTAGTGCATGGTGCAGATAGAATATTGAGGTTGAATTCACCTCCAGTTATCTCCATAGAAGTGCCCATTTGTAATTGGAGAGCAACAACATTTGACAGATGTTGTTCCTCACTATTGATCAGCAAAACCACTTATCACCAGCTTCAACATGCCACTCATTTTCTGCCCTCATAACTGGTTCTTGCATATAAAGCCATGGCTGCAAGGAATGGCTGTTTGGGTGCAGGTGCTGTTTGCCCTGCCACTAGCAGTTTGTAGAGAACTGGCTATGTG
>VXBJ01003768.1:0-15342 GCA_013400055.1 Nycticryphes semicollaris | reverse complement strand
TGCTCCAACTTTGACATGCTCCCTGGAGCCCAGGTCCCAGGAGGTGACCCCTCTGCCTGGCTGAGGCTGGGCCTCGCTGCTGCTGGCCAAAAAACCACCCACAACCTTCACACCACCAACAGGAGATCTGACACCGAGCACAGAAAACTGGGTGGAGGGGACCACGGGGTGCAATGCTGGCAGCAACGAAGGGCTCACCCACCACCATCCAGCTGCCTGGCAGGACACCTCTGCTGGCTCCGGCCACCGGGGCCGGGAAGGTGGGAAGCAGGGATGAACATCAGGGGAATTTATGGATTCCCCTCAGACTTGGGTAATTTCTTGTGTGAGAGCAGAGCAAGGCCCAGAGCCAAGAGTTTTGCAGCATCACATACCTTTGCTGCCATGTCATACGCAGAAGGCTTGGGGATACTATTTTTGTTTGCAGGTTGTTTTGTTTCTTTTTTTCCCCTCTGTTGCTTGTGTTTTGACAACACTTAGAACCAAAAGGGAAGTTTGTGTTTTCTTTTATTTTGAATTTGTAACCGAAGGATGGGGGTTCCATGGCCACTTACTCCAAGATTATTTATATTAAAGTAAATTCAGAGTCACTAGGGATCGGTGGCTTGTGTGGGCATCAAGAAAGCCCTGGGAATGGTGTAGGGCCACAAATACCTGAGGGACAGCCTCTAGCCCACCTTTGGGTGATGGCGGAGCTGCAGGACTGTGTGAGACTGCCTTGGAGCAGCTCCGTCATGGGCTGTGTGTCCTTCCCCAGCAATGCCACCCCTTCCTCCTGTTCTTCAGTGTTTTCCTGGGGTTGGTTCATAAACATTCTTTCACCTGCAGCCGATTCCCCACGCAGAGCATCTCTGATTAGGAGAGAAAACAGCTGCTCCAGGAGGGACGCATATCTTTTCCCATTCAACACCCCAATTCTCCCGCAGGCTGGTGGCCTTGGCTGGAGCCCCGAGCTCCAGATATGGGGGCACCTTGGGCAGCCCCCCCCTGGGGCTGGCGAGACGCTGGCCAAGCCAAGGAGCAGCGCCGGCAGCTCCCACCCAAGATAACGCAGCGTGTTTTCACGATTTATTGCCTTTATCCCCCAGTTACTGCCAGCCTGAATGTTTCAATTCTCTTTTCTTGTTTTCTTCTTTTTTTTTTTTTCTTCCCTGTTTTGGCATTTCCCTAACAAACGGTGTTATTTTGTTGCTTCTGTTTCAGCGGGGACAGACAGGGCCTTGTTTTCCCAACGTGGCACACATACATGGAAAAGCAAGGGGGTGATGGCAAAGCATATTTGGTCTGCTGCGGTGGTTTGGAAGGTTATTATCTGACCCCTCTCTCATCACCTTGGCCCCATAAATCCAGCCAAGGGGCCCTTCTCAGCCCTTCAGAAATGCATCCTCTTTCCTCTGCAGTGCACTCATGATTTCAACGTTGATTTTGCCAATTAATTCCCATTAATTCATTCACTCTGAGTGTCTTAGAAGTTTATCCGCTCCTCGGCTTGACTCTCTTGAGGCAAATTCAGCCTCGGGGCAACTTCCCCCACAGCAAGGAGTTACAGCAGCGCTGACTTTAGCCCCCAGCTCCTGCCTTTTGGCTCTAGCAGGATCTCAAACCGCTTATTGGCCTCAGGTAGTTGTTTTCAGGATCTCAGAGAGCTCTTCAAGTCTTCCCCTCCACTGCTGCGTGCCCTGATAACGAGCCATGTAAGTTCATCTCCCATCAGGATTCATAATGCCAGAAGAAAAACCTGGTTGAAAAAAAAACAACAACAACAAAAAAATGTTCATCACAGTTTGTTCTGCAGCACAAAAGGTCGTTCTGGCTGAATGCTTTGCCAGAAAATTTCCAGTTGGTGTGAAAGTTTTTCAGGGAAAATGGTGAGCTTCTCTTCCACGGCCACAATCAAAATATCTCATTTTCCAGCAGCTGCTGACTGTGCCCTGCACCAAAGGGAGATGTGAACATCAAAGGTCATTTTTCTTCCAAAGTCCTGAGGAAAGGCTCTGCAGGTCTCTCCAGCAGCTCTTCTTGTGACCCCGGGGTACCTTGAACCCCCCTCACCCCCCACCCCGAGAGTCTCTAGACCAGCAGGGCACCCTCAGCTCCCAAAAAGGCAGCACCCGCATTTCCACAGGGCACTACTGGGGTGGTGGTAACTGGGGGAGGATTATCCGGGTCTGGATTCCACACAGCAAAGTGTGAAATTAGGTTGTTAAAGAGAAGAAAAACAGAAATACAAGCTGATGAGAGCTCTCCTTATGTTCCTGCCAAATATGATGCTTTGGCATTAGCAGATTAACCTTAAAAAAAATAAAAATCCTGGCCTCTGGTTTTCAATCCGTTTGAGCAGGGTATGATGGAGTGAGGGTCTTGTGATGGGGACGAGCAAACCCCAGCTCTGATTAACCAGTATCATGGAAGCACAGAATGATTCAGGTTGGAAGGGACCTTAAAGACCACCCGTGCCACCCTCTGCCCTGGGCAGGGACACCTCCCACCACACCAGGTTGCTTCAAGCCCCCTCCAACCTGGCCTTGAACCCCTCCAGGGATGAGGCAGCCACAGCTTCTCTGGGCAACCTGGGCCAGGCTCTCACCACCCTCACAGCAAAGAAGTTCTTATCCACATCTCAGCTCCATCTCCCCTCTTTCAGTGTCAAACCCTTCCCTCTCCTCCTAGGGCTCCCCTCCCTAATAAAGAGTCCCTCCCCAGCTTTCCTGGAGCCCCTTTAGGGACTGGAAGGGGCTCAAAGGTTTCCCTGGAGCCTTCTCTTCTCTGGGCTGAACCTCCTCAACTCTCTCAGCCTGTCCTCACAGCAGAGGGGCTCCAGCCATGGCCTCCTCCAGCCCCACTCCAACAAGTCCATGTCCTTCTGATGCTGGTGGCCCCAGAGCTGGAGGCAGCACTGAGGGATCTCCCCAGAGTGGATAAGAGGGGCAGCATCCCCCTCCTCCCCCTGCTGGCCATGCTGCTGGGGATGCAGCCCTGAGCAAGACCTGTCTGTCTACCATCCAGTTGTCCTGAAACCAGCCACTGGGAGCCAAAACGCTTCATTTTTGTCAACAGAGAAAAACAATTACTCACCAAACCTCAGTTCCCAGGAGGGCACGATTAGAGGAATGTGTTTTGGCCAAAGGGTGGAAATGGATCAAATCTGCACGTTTGCACCCAGCTGGGCAGGTGAGGGGAGGGCTGGCTGCGGAACAGGGCTCGCCTGGAGCTGCTGTGAAACTCATTCTTTAATGCAGCATTTGCGATTATTTCCTATTCACTCGATGCACCACCAAAATAGATCCAGTTCTCCCCTGTTTTAGCCTCTGCTAAAACCCTCAGACCACATCTTCTCCTATAACAAAAAGTATGTGGAATTGGCTAAAAAAGAAACATTCCTGTTCTCACNGTGCAGGAGCTTGTGCCCTGCTGGCGGGGGCGGGGGGGGAGAACAGGGGGGGACACGGTTGTGGGACGCCTTCCTGGGACCTGGGGAGTGACTGCGCGAGGGAGAGCGAGGGAGAGGGAAAACAGGCAACCGGCTGAACTTGCAAATGCTTCTGGCATGAAATCATGAGGGCAGATGCAGAGCTTTCCACCCACCAGCACACGCGTGGAGCTGCCTCTCCACAGGGCGAATCCCGAATAGATAGATAGATAGATAGATAGATAGATAGATACATAGATAGATAAAGGGAGCACAAGAGACTGCAAGGGGCTTNTGCACCCAGCTGGGCAGGTGAGGGGAGGGCTGGCTGCGGAACAGGGCTCGCCTGGAGCTGCTGTGAAACTCATTCTTTAATGCAGCATTTGCGATTATTTCCTATTCACTCGATGCACCACCAAAATAGATCCAGTTCTCCCCTGTTTTAGCCTCTGCTAAAACCCTCAGACCACATCTTCTCCTATAACAAAAAGTATGTGGAATTGGCTAAAAAAGAAACATTCCTGTTCTCACAACACTTAAAAAAAAAAATAAAAAAAAAAATCCACTCCTTTCCTAAAGAGAAAAATAGCACTTATAAGACTTTATAAAACTGCTTCTGTCCAGAAGGCTCCTGCGTCAGATCAGCCTTGTCCCTTTAACCATTGCCGTGCCAAGCCTCACTGTAAATTATTATCAATCAGCCCCAAAATAGCTGCTGAAAACAGAGGCGAAAGGGGAGGCTTGATAACGGCAAGGCGCGTGACAGGATTTATTTTGATCTTGCTGAAAGTCTTGAAGAGAATCTTTGGGAACTCGGGGCAGGAGAAGGGAGTGATAAAGCTGTAGGGATGGAGGAANGGTCACCCCACCTCGCTCCTGAGCTCAGCACAAGCGGCGGCGCTGCCTAACGATGCTGAAAAGCCCACGTGGGTCTTGGGGTGAAAGCTGGATAAAAGCCCGTTTTTCCAGCAGCGTGGTGACCCTGGGCAGGGACCTTTTCCCCAACACCCCTCCCCCTCCCGCCCCCTCATATGAGCCCCAGGGATGGGGACAGCTCGTGGGGTGACCCTGTGCCCACCAGGCTCCGGCCGCCGCCGCTGCGGGGGAGTGTGGGGAAAACTGCTCCCGAGTGGAGCTGCTGGCAGAGAGAAGGACATTTTGTTGTGAAGAAGGGGTTGTTTTTTTTTTTTCTTCTCCTTAGATAGTTTTTTTTCAAGCTGCATTTCTTTGAGAGGCTTTGTGGACCGTGTGGGCAGAGCCAAGTGGAAGGAATTTAAAGGGAGAAGCCAGTTCAGGGTCACAGCCCGATACGCGAATATGAAAAACCAAACAACCGCCGATGGTACAAAGCAGATGCCCAGCGTGGCTGTGGGGCCATCGGGGTGTGGTGTGGGACCAGCTACGGGGGGGCAAGCACTGGCCAGGGCCAGCAGGAGAAACGGGGAGCCAAGACAAGGCTGAGGGCAGGAGATGGACCTGCTCGGGGAGGCGAGATGGTGCAGGGACCTCCAGAACAAGCCTGAGTTGGCCGTTTTGGTCTTGGCCCTGGAGCTGGGGAGGGAGTTTCTGGGCTGTTTTCCAGCGGGGACAAGGGGAACCCAGGAGGGAGCAGCTGAAAGAACCCGGGCCCAGGAGGGACAACGCTTGAGCCAAGAAGTCTTGTGAGGGAAAAGCAGTAACTTGCTCTGCTGCCTCCACATGCAGTAAAGGCTTCACCAGCATGCGGTGCGATGCCCTGTCAGACTGTTGGAGCATTAGTTAATGAAACATGGAAGGCTGGATTGCTGTTCTCCTGCCCTGTGTGTGATGACCTTAGTGCTGTTCCATGGTCACCTCTTCTCTGGCACCTGCTCCTTCCCAATCCATGTACAGCTAGGGCAGAAAATAGCCTTCAGCAGGAAGGAAGACTATGGCCACAAGAAATTGTAGCTGACTTCAGTGTGGCTTTGGGCTCCTGTGTGAATGGCCAGGTTTTGTTCTCACTGTGTTTTTATCCTTGGGACACTCCAGACATAAATTTCATACTTGCTTCTTGCTCTTTCTACCGATGCTTTGGCAAAGCATCCCTCCCTTCTGAGGAACCTTTCATTAGGTACCTGCGGGATCAAAGTCAGACCTTGGGGACTGCAGAGTCACCGACTTCATGAGGCTTAGCAACAAGGATGTTTTAAAAATGGCTTGAAAGGTAATTTGGGAGAGGAGGAAATGAATTTCCTGCAGAAGGCAGCCAGGTGGGCAGCACTGCAATTGAAGTTTCCCCTGCCACCGATCACGCAGGAGTTCTTCTCGAGATGCTATGACCAGGTCCCCCTTGGGCAGCCGGTGTCACTTCACCCTGGTTCAAGGAGACCCCCCTCCTTGCACCTCCCCGGGCCTCCCAGCTAAAGCAGGTTGTGTTTCATGGGGGAAGTTTTCCTGGCGTGGCCACATGTACACCAGGAATTGGAGCAAGACCACCGAGCTCGCTGTGGATGGGAGCCGCATTTTGAAGGAGTGACGTCGACATTAAGGACTCCGCCGCTGATTCCCAGTCTCCTGAGCCATCTGGCTCCCCGGCGCTATTTTATCTTCCCCGAGTGCTGTGAACGCTGAGGCCCCTGTGCTGGTGCGATGGCGTCCCACGTTAAATCCACAGCCAATTTGGGTTACGCAACCATGAAGCGAAGAAACACAAGGCGCAACACAAGAAAGTCCCTCCCAGCAAGAGGCTTCTGATGACTTTCCTGGGAGTAGGTGGCGCAGGGGCTTTGGGGGAAATTCCAGGCAGATGGGAAAGTAGCGGATGGGTGATACAGCAAACCCCTACGGAGGGTGGGACCGGGGGCACATGGTGAGAAGCTGTGGTTATGAGATCAGATGGGCGGCCTGGGGCATGTCAGCGGAGACGTGTGGAAACCCAGTGGGCAGCCAGCAACGCCATGCCGAGACGGGGGTGAGATGGGAAGGGTGTGGTGAGGCCGACTCCAGAAGACTGAAACGCTTGCTTCACACCAGGAAAAGGAGCAGGTCCATCCTGATGATGTCAAGAGAAGACTCCATGCTCCGGGTTAGTCATGCTCCTCAGTGCTGGGCTGAATCTGGGCTGTGCTTGACCCTGCCTCTCCATCCCTCGGAAAGGCAGGGCTGAGTAAGACCACACATTACACCGCACACCTCCGGGGGGAAGTGATTAAGCCATGAATAAGAGATCCACCAGCTGTTGGGCTTTGTGTGTGTGCAGGCGCCGTGGAAGTGCCGCAAAAAAAACTAAACCATAGGCCAAGAGAGCCTGGGACCAAAGGTGAGACCTCCATGAAGGACCATGACAACAAGTACAAGACTAAAAGCATGAGCAATGGAAACGGGACACCGTGCTAGCCTGGATGTTTGAATTCGGCATCTTCATTTTAAACAAAGGAGGACAGAAGAGTGTTTTTCAAATCCTTTTCATTAGGTAGTGCCCCCAGCTCCCATTTCAGTGGGAGCTGAACATGCACCTCTTTGATGCCCTTGGGAATTTCTACCTCACTTCAGTATCAGCCCTGCAAAAAGAGGTGGGTTCTTTGACAGAAGTCTGTGATGGCTGGCTTCACATTCCACCCTTCCTTGTTTCTGAACATCTTTCATACCTGAATATTTCTAAGGTCACTGATAATCACCATAAAAGACCAATCCCCAAAGACTGCTGTCACTGACTCCTGTAAAAACAGGATTTTACTCTGGGTGTTGCTGAGGACACTTGTTTTCCCCAGAGTCTCTGGACTTGGACATACATCCACCAGTTATGCCTGTTGTCTGCATTCAGAGTAGTAGTGGACCAGCACCGGGTCCTGATCTGCCCTTTTTTTTGCTTCCACAGCAGCCTCTAAGCATCCAGAGTTGAAATTGTGGGGTCTCCAACCAGCAGCCCATAGCATGACCCCAGGACTCCATATAGGCACCGTCTGGAGGAGCATCCCATAGCTCCAGGGCTTTCAGGGGGCAGCTGGGGCTGGTTGGCTGCAGCTTTCATCTTCTCTGGCACCCACAGACACCGAAAGGAGACTAAAGCTATGGCAAAAGTTGGAGAAAAACAGAGAGGCAACCTGGAAACCACAAACTGGGGAAAGGATGGGCAGGAACGAGGGGAAAAAAATGCAGCGAGAAGAGGAAAGCGAGAAAGAGTCATCGTGAGGGAACAGGAACAATGAACCCTGTGATACAAACAGGAGCAGTTTAAGGGTTGTACGCGTCGGGGCTGGGCTGTTGCCCAGGGTATTTAACTTCACAAACTAACCCAGCCATTACGCACCGAAGGATCGTTAACGCAGCAGATGCAGCCAGACGTACGCAGGAGTGTGTTAATATAAGGCTTGATGTAAAAAACACCTGCTGGTTTGGCACAGGGTGTCTCAGGAGAGATACATGTGGCTCATGTGATGGTGCAGCGTTTACGAAGGTATCTGCTGCTTCCTCACCACACCATGTGTAATTCCCATTTGCCTTCACGGGAGCTTCACACGGAGTCACTGGACTGAGGTGAGGTGGAGCGGGTCCCATTTACACCGTCGGAGATAGTTCATGTCTTAAAACTTCTTCTTTTTGCCATCTGAAATATCTGGGACATGGAGAAGAAGTCTCTCTCTACACTACCTCGGCTCCCAGGCTACCTCTTTTACAATGGCTTAAGCTTTTATAAGCCTGAAGGAATTGCATCGATGCCACCAAGTTAACACCGGGGAGAGACGCTTCTGGAAGATCATAACAGTGTGATCCAGCCTTGTCCTAATTCCTGGTGCCACACCACCGAGTGTGTGCCACCACTGAGGGGCTGACACATTCTCCTGACACAAGATGCTCTTACAAACTGAAGCCTGGGCTGGTCCCAGTGGTTCGGCTGTGGCTCAGGGCCAGGCTGCTCCCAGGAGTATCCCAGGGACAGAAGGCTCAGACTCACCTGTGGAGAGCACATGGTGGTGGTGGGTTAAGGTCATAGAATCACAGAATGGTTTGGGTGGGAAGGCACCATAAAGCCTACCCAGTCCCACCTCCTGCCCTGGGCAGGGACACCTCCCACCAGACCAGGTGGCTCCAAGCCCACTCCAACCTGGCCTTGAACCCCTCCAGGGATGGGGCAGCCACAGCTTCTCTGGGCAACCTGGGCCAGGCTCTCACCACCCTCACACCAAAGAAGTTCTTCCCCACATCTCAGCTCCATCTCTCTTCTTGCAGTGTCAAACCCTTCTCTCTCATCCTATGCCCCTCCTCCCTCATCAAGTGTCCCTCCCCATCGCTCCTGTAGCCCCCTTTAGGGACTGAAGGTGTTACCCATAGCCCTCTGTCTGGGCTCCCTGCAGCAGGGAGCAGAGGAACCAAGCAGAAGGGATGCCTGGTGCCCACTTCTCACAACTCAGGAACTGGGGGGCTGCTCAGAGAGGGCAGAGGGAGCACTGAAGCGGCTGCAGGGTGGGCACCAACACCTCTGGCATGGACTGGGGAGGCACCTCCAGCACGAGGGGGCAAAGCATCATGGAGGGAACACCAGGGACTGTCCCAGCAAAACTAATTAGAGCTCTTTTGCTGCGACCCTCAGCAAATTGGTTTCTTCCCTACTTCTTCACTGCTCTGTGGGGTTTCTTTCCCAGGGTTTTCCCCCCCACTTCTGCTCTTCTCAAGAAAGGCTCGGGCACAGGTAGCCATACCAGGGGAGGGGGGAGGCAGTGGACTACCAGGGCTATGGCCAGCCCTTGCAGTTAGCCAGAACACAAAGCAGGAATGCAGAGAAAGCTGCTCTTTTATGCCCTGTCTCTTGGCTTTCTTCTTGGCATTTTAAAACCTTTTCTGCTCACCTTCCTCTTTTCCCATCTTCTAGCCCAAAATAACTACAGCAACACAACCCGCTGCCTTGCACCAGCCTCGCAGCCGCCACTTTATTTTGCCTTTTCCCAGTTTCATGAAAGAACGCAGTGGCATGAATAACAGGATTATTTATCATCCTCTCCCTCCCCTTCCAGGATGACTTGCTGTTTATGGAAAGCACTCGAGTGCAGGAGAGATCGTGCTACAGTTAAACAGACAATGCTTAAAGGGCCATCGCCTCCGCTCTGCCTTCACGTTGTATTTCTCACCGGTTTCCGAGCGAGAAGGAGCTCTGTGTCCAGACTGATGGGTCTGGCATCACAAATCCCTGCCGGAAGGTAAACAAAGGCTTCACTCAACAGGATGGAGAAGATGGTTCCGCACTTCAGTATTTGCAAGAAGGAAGAAAATTGGTTTTAAATTGAAAGAAGGGAGATTTAGATTAGATACTAGAAAGAACTTCCTTGGTGTGAGGGTGGTGAGAGCCTGGCCCAGGTTGCCCAGGGAAGCTGTGGCTGCCCCATCCTTGGAGGGGTTCAAGGCCAGGTCCAACCTTGGACCTGGCTTGGAGCCACCTGGTCTGGTGGGAGGTGTCCCTGCCCAGGGCAGGGATGGTTGGAACTCAATGATCTTTCAGGTCCCTTCCAACTCCAACCATTCTATGATTCTTTCAGTGTAAATGTTGGGCCATGTCTCCTTTGTAGCCCAGTGGCATGTCACGGGCAAGAGGGTGCTCCTGGTGATCATACGATGGTGGTGGCTGGCAGGTGACAGACCGAGCTAAGAGGTCTATATGTGACACAGCTGAATGATGGGACCGCTGCGTGCTTCTTGGAGGTGTGTTGGACCTGGAACGTGGCAGGACAAGGCTCAGTCTTCTCCAGGAGGTGGTGGGTGGGTGAGAAAAAAGGGCTTTGGAAGTGCGTGCTCCCAGTTTCTCACCTGCATCTTGGCCACAGCCACAAGGCGGGTTCTCTCCGTAGCTTCACTACGTCCTCTCTACATTTCTGATTGCTGATGTGCCTTGTGCCGGCAGAGGATCTTGATCAGCTTTCAGTAAAAAAAGTCTCATAAGCACAAAGGATTGAGAACAAGCAGCTGGAAAGCGCTGAATTCCCTGGGAATTTCTGATGAGGAACAGATGCCAGGAGGTGGGTTGTCTGCTCCGGTCTGGTCACCACCATCCGTGGGTCACTGCCTAACGGTGTGCCTCGGAAGGGTGGAAGGGCTCAGAGAGGATTAGCCCTGGGGGGCTTGGTCAGTGCGGGCTCCCCTGAGCCCTCTGGAGAGGTGCTGCACCGGGGACTTCATGCGTGGGCCTTGGAGCCACATGCATCTATTGAGACCATGTGAGGACCAGGCTGCTGTGTCCCTAGATGTAAGAAAATGAAAAGAAACACATACAGAACTCTATGCTGGACTTTCTGTTTAAAAGAAAATAAAGAAAAAAAAAAAAAAGTAAGGCAACCCTCCTTCTATTTGCTCTTCTCCTTCCCCTCTATTATCTGGGTTTCTGTGACAAAAAAGGGTCAGAAATTAAATTAGGAAACTTCACAGCCTTTGCAAACATCTGCAGTTCAAAATAAATTAGCAATTCCACCGCAGCAGTCTTCCTATCTCTGCCCTTCGGGTGCTGCTGGATCCTGCAGTCTCTGGTGTGTGCAGAGCCCAAAATGTGCGTATCATTCTCATGAGTTTTTATTGTAAGGGAGGGAATCTCACAGGAGAAATGTGTAATGCTGTAAGAGCACCAAGGTTGCATGGATACAGGAACACAAACGGGGCGGCTCACACTTTGAGAAGACGAATTCTTCGGAAGAACAACTCTCTCGCTGTGTTTGGATGGGGCTTAATAAAACGGCCTGCTCCGAGCTAGGCCTCCACAGGCTTCCAGGCTCCAAACAATGAAGGATAAATATCACCGTTTTATGGGGCTTAGCATCCACATCCTGGATGGTCTCCACAGCATCGCTGTGGACTGGCTTGGATTCGAGTCAGCGGAGAAGAAGAGCTTTCACACACCCCCCACGCCCCGCCATGGCTTGGGCAGACACAAGCACGCCACGCACGGGACCCCCAGGGGACCAGCCCCCAGCGTGTGGCTTTCATTTACAACATATATCAGCGTGTACCTTAAGCTGGGCTGGTACTTTCTCCATTATCCAGCCGGATGAACTCAGCGTTGCCGACAAAGCACAGCCTGTTTCTAACAGCTCCCACCAGGGTGGGGAGCGGGGAAAGGAACCTCACCGACCCACGAAAATAGCGGCCCGTGCTGGTATGCAAGTGCCCCGGGTTGATGCCTAAACATGGTATCTCGCTCCCCCAGGGCTGGCAGGGCTGCCAGCTCCTGCTCCAGCCCTGAAGGTGAACCCTGTGTCCCTTCGGCGTGGCTCCTGCCGCGGGGAAGGTCATGCAGCCCCCGCTTTCGGCCGGGCAGGGGGAGAGGAGCACGTCAGTGAGAACAGAACCACAGAACTGTCACAGTTGGAAAGGACCTCCAAGATCACTGAGTCCAACCATAGACAAAAACACAACCCGCACCCTACAACCTTGGCCACTAGAGCATGCCCTGAGGTGCCACATCTACCTCCAGGGATGGTGACTCAGGCACCTCCCTGGGCAGGCTGTTCTGGTGCCTGACCACTCTCCCAGTAAAGTAATTCTTCTTAACACCTAATCTGAACCTCCCTTGCCTCAGTTTCAGACCATTTCCACTGGTGCTGTTGTTATTCCCTTGAGAGAAGAGGCCAACACCCACCTCTCTACACCCTCCTTGCAGGGAGTTGTAGAGGGCAAGGTCTCCTCTCAGCCTCCTCTTCTCTAAACTAAATGTGCCTAGAACATCACTAACCATCTGTCTTTGCAGTTAAACCCAACCGTTTCTCCAGGGAGAGTTGGGTCTAACCCCCACTGAAGGCAGAGGAGTAGGTTTTGGGGGGGATCAGCTCTAGGGGACTCTGCCCCATACGCAGATGGGCAAAACATCTCCAAAAACATCACAGAATGGTGGGGGTTGGAAGGGACTTCTGGAGATCACCCAGTCCACCCCCCTGCCAGCACAGGGTCAAACACAGCAGTTGCACAGGAATGTGTCCAGGCTGGTTTGGAATGTCTTCAGACACGGGAGACTCCACCACCTCTTCGGGCAGCCTCTTCCAGGGCTCTGCCACCCTCAAAGTGAATTTTTCCTCATTTCCTGTGTTCCATTTTGTGTCTGTTGCCCCTTGTCCTGTTCCGGGTACCACTGAGAAGAGTTTGACCCGATCCTCTTCCCCCTGCCCTTTAGATATTGCTCAGCATTGGTGACATCCCCTCTCAGGCTGCTCTTCTCCAGCTGAACAGCCCCAGGTGCCTCAGCCTTTCCTCAGCAGAGAGATGTTCCAGTCCTTCAGTCATCTTCATACCTCTCCACTGGACTCTCCCCAGCAGTTCCCAGTCCTTCTTGAACTGGGGGACCCAGAACTGGGCACAGTAATTGTGGCTTTATGTGTCACCCTGTGGGTGGTGCAGGCCATGGCTACCCTCTGTGTCCAGGGGCAGGGACATCGTAAAACTTCTCCAAGCCCCTTCTGATCACTCTGCTGAGCTGAAAGCTCGCAGCAGATTTGCATCTCATGACTAGTTAAGAAAATTATCAACCGTGAAAGCATCTGGAAAGCTGCACCAACACAGGTTTCAAAGAAAACAAAGCTCAGCCAGAAGGACGGAGCCAGCGCGAGGATCCAAAAGGAAGAGCTGGAAAAGGAGGAAATAACATTTGTAGGTGTACAAGCTGGAATAATAACTGTCTTGTTCTCCTCGCAGCTTTCCTCGTTGCTCTCTGTGGGCCAAGTTTCAGGGAAGGGGAGGGTTTGCCTGCCCATCGGCGCCTTCTGCATGTGGGATCCATCCCCTGCTCCTCACTCACAGCAGCTTTTCTGCTCACTTTGGTGGCAGCACTGATGAAGAGGACCATTCCCCTGCCCTGGGCACCTGTACCTCTGAAGCTATAGGCCAAAGAAACATCCAAAACCCAAGAGAAACCAACCAAAGTGGGTGAGTTTCCCCTTGAACTGTCTGGATTTTATGTTCTGAACTTTTGTCCCTTGCATCATCTGGCACTGTGGCGCTGAGGCTGACCAAAGCACGGAGAGCTCCCTCTCTGGAGCCAGGACGCTCTGGTCTCTCAGTCCTTCCTCAGCTGGGGTGGCAGGATACATCCCACAGAACATCTTAAACCACTCTGGCCAGCCTATGTTCTGAACTTTAGCAAAAGAAGGCCACCCTTCTGTAAAAAACCCTTTTCCCAAACTCATCGTTCTGTTTTGAGGACATTCTTTTTCGTTAATTTTAACATTATTATCAATGAGGCAAAATCCATGGTAAAATCAAGCCTGGAAAAGACTCAGAGAGGTTTCCTGAGGCTCCTTCAGCAGGAATGTGACTGCAATGGAACCAATCATTCCTCTTGCTACTCGAAGGCTTGTCAGGAGGGTCAGCATCAGCATTTCAGCCCAACCTCAGAAAGCGTTGCCGTGGGTTGCAGGTACGAGCCAGCCCTGGTGGCCTCTGTGGCATCAGCCCCATTTTGGGGTACCCCCTGGCATCACACATTACCACCTGCAGGAAGCTCTGCCACCACCCAACGGCTTTTATCTTGTGTCAAGGAGGTTCTGCATCCCTTCCCTGGGGCCAAGTGCCATGGAATCCCTGGGGACCCTCCTTCTCAGCACTCACAGAGGATAAATCTGTTAGAATTCCTGACTTTCAAGGGAATTCTGACAGTGGGTGCTTCTAATTAGACAAGGAATATCACGCTGGTAAACAAAAACAGTGCAAACCTGAAATTCCTGGTGCTCTGCTCTTTTTACTGATTTTTGTTTTTCTTTTTAAACCTATAAAATACCGCCCTGTCACTCTCTCCGCAGGTGTGGCTCGTGGGTATTGCATAAAAGGTGATCCCTGATGGGTCCACGGGCTCGCAGGTGGGAAGAAGGTGCCACGCTGCAGGAGAGATGCCCTCGTGTCATGATTTTCAGGCAGGACTTCCCCCTTCTTTGCACGCTCGCGGGGGTTTTATACGCCACAAACGCATTTTTAGATCCAAGAAAAGACAAGGAGACAGTGTGTTTTGGAAGCAGAGGGACAAACCGAGCATGGAGTCGTTTGCAGAATCTGTGTGAATTTTATTTACGTTGTCCAGTCTTGAGTCTCTTCTGGGATGGCACATAGTTTGCATTATTATCAAATATTTGCCATGATCCACATAAGCAGCCGCACGCTAAAAGCTGCTCCAAGTGTAACGCGACCCAGAGGGAAGATGCTTATCTGAGCTCCACAGGGACAGATTTAAGAAAGATTCTGATGCTTGTAGGTTTCTCATAAAATGTGGGAAATGCAGGAAAAATCACAACTGCACAGATTTCCTTTTTACCGATTGACCACAGGCTGNAATTAAACGTACTTGAAAGGCCACTTCTGTTTTGGTGGGAACTTCTATGCAATTGCAAAGTGCCCATTAAAGCACAGGTTGTTTCCTAGAAGCATGTCCAAGCCAGTAGCGTGCAAACCCCTCCAGGGCTTCTAGAAAGCATTCGCTTTTGNAGCACTGTGTCAACCCGGCTTTTAGATGAAGCGGGAGTTATCCGTGTGCTGGCTTTCCTAGGGAAATACCGCCTGAAAGAGCTACAAATCCCCAGCCCTTCTCATCCCTTGGCCAAGGAAGGAAGGAAGGCAGGAGAGGAGTAAACGCTGAGCGAGCCGGTGCTGTCAGAATCTATTTCACTGTTTGGTAATTATTTTTCTTTATTACTATGACAACAGAGACCATCAGAATTGTTTCTTTAACCCCAGCAAATGATAAGTGCAGATGAGGGAGATGTCAGGGTGCAGCAGGCACCTTGTGCCAATCCGCGCCGGGGAGAAGGGGGCATTTTCTCCCGGGGAGGGCGGAGAAGCCGCCGCCCGCCGCCCGGCTCCGGNGAAGTCATCACTTTTCACTTGTGCGGTGTCACAGCCCACATCCCCCCACACTGCCCCAAGCGATGGCACCCACCAAAAGGCTGGCCCTGCTCTGCCTCCCGCTTGCCCAGCTGCCTGGACGGGGCACTCGCATCATTTTGTGTCTATCAGGA
>VXBJ01003767.1:63724-75957 GCA_013400055.1 Nycticryphes semicollaris | reverse complement strand
AAAGGGAATAGTTCTCACTTTGCCGGTAACCCTACCCCAGCTGGAGCTAATCCCTCCTGTCACGGCTGTTCAGACGCTTCCAGGGGCCTGTTTAGGCTTTGCCATCAGCTCATTTAGAATTTACTTTTTGTTTGGGGTGGGCTGTTTACTGGGGACAAGCCAGCACTGTCAGGTCCAGCGGAGACGCAGATCCCGCAAGGAAGTTTTTCCTGAAACCTCACAAAGCCCTGGCACCGACAGCCCAGAGAGTCTGGCTTCACAGCGTCAGCTTTGCCATCGTCCCTCCACAGCCAACAGCTGCCCTCGCTGAAAAGACAAGGCTGGAGAAGACAATCTGAAACTCCCTTTCAGAGACAAAAAAAAAGCAAACCCAGAGCGCTGCTGCATGAATATGTATTTTTATATTTGTATATATATTTAATTAACTAATCAGCCTCTCTCGCAAGGAAAAATCAATTCAGAAAATGCCAATAGAAACATGAGGGGGCAAAGTTGGCCGAGGCTGTGACTATTGCACCCATCATAAACCTCACAATGGAACCTTTGGGTCCACAAGTGCCCGTAGGAAGAACTGCTGTCCTTCCCCAGAAGCTCAGGGACAGGCAGGCCGAAGTGGATTTATTCCAAGTTAAAAAAGAAAATTAAAAATTCAAGGCCCATCTCCAACCTGACACCCCAGAGGGGAGCAGCGCAGGCCCTGAGCACCTCCAATGCCCTGCCTCGACTGAAGGTTCCACTAACACAGGCTGAGAGTTCACATTTGTCTTCCCCCAACCGAGGAACTGGAGACTTCTCCTGCCGCGCTGTCCTCCTGCGCCCACCGCCCTGCGACGGGAGCCAACCCAGGGGGTTCAGAGAGTGAGGGGAATTTTGGGAATAGGGAGGAAGGGTGAAGACCAAAGACTTGCTGGAATTCTGGCTGCCAACGTGAAAAGACAACTACAAGTCATTCAGAACTGTGAGAAATTTAATAGAAGTTCCTGTAATTAAATACGACTCTTAATTGTAACAGTGGCATCAGCGCAAGGCTCTGCTATGAAAGATGGTTATTAAGAATCCTAATTACTAAGTGCGTTTCTGCAGTTCTGCTTCTCTCTGTGCAGGCTTAAAGCAGGTTTAACTCTCTTAATCCGAAACAAAGTCTCTTAGCATGTCTTCAGTATTTCAATTTCAAGCTCTGCCTGTCTCTCAGGACGTGCTACCGCTAATGAGCCTTAAAACACATCTATCACAGGCTTCTATTAGCTCAAAATGCTAATCCAGGCATTTTTTTTTCCAGACAGAGATAAGCAGGCAACCAAAAATACAATTTAATTGTTTGCCAAGGGCTGAGGCTCAGAGTGGGGGGGAAAAAAACCCAAAAGAATGGAGTTATTCTCACTGTACACCGCAGCATTACAGCTTTGAGTGGTGGAAAGCACAGCTCTCCATTTGTTTATCGCAAAGGAAACCTACAGCATAAAACCTGAACAGCCAGACACTGTCTGTATTGTCTTCCCCCTGCTCTCCCAACTCCTGCTGCAGCTCCCGGCCTGCCCCAGCACCGCTGCTCTCCCAGCGCCGCCCCTGCCCACCAGGCTCTTCCTGCCCTGCTCCAGCACCGGAGCTCGGGTGGGTTACAGGGGACAAAGCCTCGCTGAAGCAGCAGCTCAGGAGCCAAGAGCAGCTTCGGTCACAGGTCAGGGTCAGGCAGGAGGTTTCCCTTCAGCCAGGTACCAACACAGGGAACCGCATCGCCCTTACTCGCAAAAGTAAACATTTGAGCCCCCCCGCCCCCCAACACCCACCCTCCTAAAGAAGGCCCTGCAAGAAACACAAGTTAATTTCCCCCACGGCAGATACATCAAGAGCATTGGTTGTAAAGAGGCACCACCTACCTAAGGCTTCTCACTGCTCAGCCTGACCATAAGAGTGTAAACAAAGTATTGGCGCGTAGCCTGAAGGGTCTTGAGAATAGGAACCCAGCCCTAGTAAGAAATGAGGAGACCAGGGCGACGAACCCCCAGAGAGCCCTGTGCAGAGATAATTTTTCAGGGTGAGGGAGACGCACCCTTGTTAGTGTTTAATGCCCTAGTGCTTACATTCAGCCTGGCTGTAAACATGGCAGCATTTAAGATGCTGTCAAGCCAGGACAAACCTTTAAAAATGCCACAAGGATAAGGTAACTCAGTGCCTCTTTCAAGCCCATAAGCTTTATGCATTTATGTAAATACATGCAGATCAGCTAGACTGCCTATTGCACAGCAGTGCTGAGAACTCATTCGTGATCCCACCAAGTGCTGAAGCTCTTGGGTAAAAAAAAAAAAGGGTTTAGAAGATTTTACACGTAGCTTTCTGAACAGGCAGATGATTCTGTGGTACTGCAGGATGAAACACCTCCCTCCCTGGCAGCGCTTTTAATCGGGCTAGAAAAGCACTCGAGGTGAGAGACTAACTACAGCTGTGGTTGAAACAACTACCCTTCTCAGCCTTCTTCCTCTTCCTCCCTCCTTCCCTCCCTCCCCAGCACTCTTAAGAGACTAAGAGCCCCTGAAGCATTTCACAGCTAAAGAGGCTCCCTAACACACACCGGGGGTACTACACACACCAAATACAGGAACCCCTCCTCCCCTGTTTTTCACAAGGCTGGAAAAGAGATTCTTCCTGAACTTCCAACACATCTCAAGTATTGGCTCTTACCAAAAGCGACTGTGCACAGATTTATCCTTATTTAGTAGGGCCCACCCCCCTTCAAAAAGAGTCTGCAAAGAGACACGGCTCTGGCCAGACAAGAAAAACTTCCTCTTGAGTCACAAGGGCCAATCTCTCTGTGAAAGCAACTGTGTTTATAACAAACACATCAGAAAACATCTCAAATTCATCAGCATGAGAACATACATTTGCTTTATAAACGCATCTGAAAAGGCTCGTCCTCCTTCAGAGTCCAGTTTACATTTTTGGAACTTTGAATAGTATCTATTTAAGTAACTTTACGAAGGGTTCATTTCAGAAGAGCTTCTGCAGGCACCACCACGTGTGGAGAATGAAAAACTAAAAAACCAAACAGGAAAAAAAAAAAACCCCAACAGTGTGCCACAAACAGCTCAGGACTTCACTGCTCAAAAATAGGGCCAAGAGGAAAAGCAAGATGAGAAACTCCCTCTCAGCTTCCACTGGGAGGAGCAGGAATTTTACTCAGCACTAGCATTTGTAGAGCAATTTATTAACCTTTTTGGTAGTACTGTCTGCCTGGCTTCAAACCTGCTGGTGTCTTGTATGGGGTATCTGACACAGTGATCTACACAGCACAGTTCAGGCATTACAGACTTCAGAGAGACAGGAAAGGAGCAGGGGAAGGGAGGGGAAGGCACAGAGCTCGGGTTCTTACACCCACACTGCTCACCCCTCAACACTGTTCTTACCCTTCACGTCTGACGTCTCCAAGTCAGTCACACCAAAAAGCTGACTGTGAGCTCCATCGTGAGCTCTTGGAGAAAAAAAGACCCCGAGTTTTAAATACAGATTCAGGGAGAGTGCAAAGCAGTAGTTTATCCCACCAGTGCACAAGTCTCTGCAGACTATTTCCCAGCATCCAAGCAATGTTTTAGAGCCGATTAACACAATCCCCTCTGGCTAGAATACTGCATGGTTTAAGGATGGCTTGAGAGCTGGTGACCAGTGTTCCCGTCCTGGAGGGAAGGGCTTTCAGCGCCAGCAAATGTTTCTGAACACTGACTTTCTACCCAAATATAAGGGAAAAGCAGGAAGGGGAGAAAGCTCAAGCGGAATTTATTTGATAGGCAGTTACTTACCAAACTGACTATAAGGGAATTCTGGCTGAGCAGTTGGGGGTTTGCTCATGTCCTGAGTTGCCTGAGATGGTGGTGGTGGTGGAGGAAAAGCTAGTGGTGCTGCCCCTGGAGTGGCAGGCGGAGGGGGTACTCCAGGCGGGGCAAACTGGTCAGGTGGAGGAGGTGGAGCACCATAACCAAAACCTGAAACGGGAGGAAAGTACAATACACTTGAGAAGTCGTGGGTAAACCCCACCCTGGCTTCCTGCTTGTCTTTGGGTATGAAAAGCTTCTTTAAAAACACCAAAAGTCTATTTAAACCAAAGCGTCTGTTACCGACCGCTGGCCACACAGTCATTTTCCAGCAAACACTGTGGCTAAAAGACCCCAACAACAAACCTTCTATCACAAGAAATCTCCCCCCAGAGGAAGACTCCAGCCACATCAGCACAGAGGAAGTGATGAAGCAGAACTGAGGACCGACCTCTCTGCACTCCCACATGCATGTGAGAGACATGAAGGCAAAGCCGTATTAGTCAAGATCTTAAGAGTAAAAAAGATAACCCCAACAAACAGCACCTTCATGGCAGAACAAGCAGCTCTAGAGAACTGGGTGGTATTTTCCACCTTCTGTTATAAACTAGGTTTGTGACCAGACTGTCACACTGCAAGTGGCCTGAGGGGGCAGGTGCTGAAATCCTATTACATTTCCAACACCAGCAGTGACCGTAATTCCTTAAGCTTCTCCAAAAATCCCAGCCTGTGTCTAGCTCCGGTCACCACAGAGTAATCTCATAACTTTTCTCTCAGATGTTGTAACAGGGGTACACAATAAATCTAAATTCTTTTAACACCACAGATTTAGGCTAGAGAACAAATGATTTCCGTAGCCAAGAAAAAACTCAACTCACAGGCAAAAATACTTACATAGTTAATTACAGCTCAGAATGTACAATCTAGGGCAAACATCTAAGGACAGCTGAAATGTAGGGGGGTGGGAAATCCAATGCAGAGGAAGCAGAGCAGCAGCTGAAAACTGCATCTGGAGACTGCAGGGGAAACCCTGTAGGTCACTTACTAAATGGTGGAGGGGTGCCATAGCCCTGTGGAAATCCTTGCGGAGGCGGGAATCCCCCGGGAGGTGTAGAGACTATGTATGAGGTAAATGGTGGCGGTGGTGGAGGAGCTCCTCTTCCTGGAGGAGGTGGTCCATATCCACCTAGAAAAATTAAGAGAAACCAAGAACTGAAGCAGCATAATAACGAGAAGCTGTTGCTTAAGTCAGCATCCTCTAGATGGGGTAAAGCTGATAGATTTCAGACGCAGTCTCAGCCTTCTATGAATTCTTACTTTGGGAAATATTTGTCCTCTGAGCATCCCTACTGTAAATAATTGCAGTTTAGTGCGTAATTCCTTGATAACAAATTAGCGTGGCTGGCAACAGCAGGATGTATGTCAGCTCCCATTACTGAGCTGCTAAGAACACACTATCTTCTCCCGCATTCTTTCAGGACAAATTCAATCAAGCTTTTAAATGTAGGTTAAATCCTACAGAAATCCAGGAATGGCTGTGGATTCTTAAAGAAATGCACCCTCACTCAATAGAATTTCTCATTTAAAACTGGTCCCACGTAACATACTTACCAATTGCCTGTCCTGCTGGCACCCACATCCCTAAAACAGAAGAGAAAAAAAAAGTGAGTGATAGAGGCGTCGGAGCCACCTACTATGGAACAGGAGTGTCTTAAAAAGAAAGTTGGTCTGGCTCTGAGAGAGATCACGTACCCGCCCTGTGTCCCCTACAGATCTATTTTTATGGTCCAATAAATAGTCTCAGACTATTTCTGAATATGCAGTTCTGAAAAGACTCTGATCGCTGAGCAAATAACACACAGAGGAGACAGCAGTCCCCAAACTCAAATCAGGTGGAGAGCTCAGGAACTCTGAGCACACCAAGTGCAAGAAATCATACAAGTGTGAAGAATAAAAATCCTGGGAATCACAGCAGACGACAGAGGCAAAGTGTTTTTAATTTACTACCAGGTTTATCGTAGTTATTTTTCAAGTTTTTGAACCATAAAAACCTCATCTTCTGCCTTCGTTGCAGCATTAAGATTGAAAGATAAACGCATTTCTGTCTTATGTAAATCTTTCCAGTAGATCAGATATCATTTTCTCTAGAAATAACCACATTGAAAATAATCCAGTTTCTCCATTTGCGCAGCTGCAGATTAGCACATCTGTGCAGAATGTCAAAGCCTCAGCTGCAGCTTTCAAGTTAATAAGCACCATGGGGAAACAAGCCATCCTTCCGCCGAGGTATCATCCATTGCAGCACGAGATGAAGCCGTGACACTCCCTTTCACCCCCCAGGTGAAGATTCCTCATCTACCAGAGCAAGCAAGTTCTAGTCTGTCAAACCCAACTCAATTATACCACCCTATTTCTCCCTAAGTTATCAAAACCGTCTTTGGACCAACTCAGCGTATTTATCCTGTCTTCAAAATCTTGTGGGGGTTTAAAGCCATCAAACCCAAAACACACGGCTGCTCTTTTCAGCCCTGAAGGGTTCAAGCTAAATCAAGAAAATTATATGCATTAAGTGCTCCCCTGCACCACTGCTACCCCCACAGCTGCTTGTTATTTTTCCAGGCTACATTAAGCAATAAAAATCCAGAGACGAGACCATCTGTTTTTCTCTCATCCCTTTCAAATTTCACTCGTGGCTTCCTTTCAAACTGCCTCATCCTTGAAAAGCCATATTTCAATGCAATTTTTCATCAGGGTCTCAGGCAGGCCATAATCCCACAGCTGGAGTCACAACTGGAGCCGCTGATCTGTCTCAACGCCTCCTCTGTGTTACCAAAAAAACCACGCCATTGTGTTTGGGGAGAGGCAGAACCAAAGAGAAGAGGTGAAGCACTGCCTGGAGACACAAAGACCCGGCACAAGCCGCTGACTCCCGCCTTAGGAAACAAAGGTTTTCAGGAAAAGAAGCGAAGGAATGATCTCAGCAGCCTCAGGAAGGACTGATGTGTGGGATTTAAGTTCCGCTATCAGCAATCCAGTGTAGGAAGAGCATTGACAGACCTGGGAGTGCTGTCATTTGCCAGTAAAACCAAATTCCCAGTAAGCTGCAGAGGCAAGACTCCAGCTCCCATGAGTCCAACACCAAAGCAATACCTTGAGGGCCGTATCCCTGCTGCCAGGTCGGAGGGGGCTGACCTGCCCAGCCATTGGCAGCGCTTGGCATGATCCGGCTTCCCCACTGACTGGCACCGGGCGGCCCTGGAGTTTGGCTTTTGCTGTCCCGAGGTTCCGCGCGCTTCACCTCCACCTAAACAAACAGAGTCACCTTTTAGGAGAGATGCTGCAGGGCAATACACCCCCCTTCCCTTCACACACACCCTTCATTACACTTAAGACTACACTTAGCATCTTACGACTTATGTCTAAATACTTAAAAATTAAACTTAAGGCCAGTAATTTAAAATGTTTCTCAGGTACAGTATATATGATGGTAAGACGTTACAAGTCCTGCTATTGAGGTATTTCAAGTAAAACACATCCTACAAATCACTTTGGTTTCATCAGAGTACGGTATGCATTGGCTTTAATCTTAAAACAGCAGTACCCTCTTACAACGGCTCTTCACTTCAACGGAAAAAAGCATAATCTTTTCAAGTATTTATGTACTATTTTAACATTTAAGACAGGAATTACAAAGATGACGTTTTGCGGTAAAAAAAAAGGATTTTGAGTAAAGAGTACGCTCTGAAAAAGGGTACTAATGCTTTAACCATTCCAACAGGTTTGGGGTTCATTTGGAAGTTACGGTTTAACCCACCCCATCTAACTACAATTTCAGCTCTGCTCATACCTGAGAAACACACAGTCGCTTGGTTGCTGGTTTTTTTTTTTCCTTTGTTTTGTTTTGTTTCTTTGTTTTTAAACTTAAGATTTTATTTAAATGTCTAATGGAAGATAAAGACTTACCTTCCCCAGGCTAACGCTTAAAGAATCTCAATTAACTCAAACAATGTCAGAGGGAATGGATGTGATAAGAGAATCTTACATTACATCTAACAAAAAAGTAAACAAACATGCAAGTAATAAAAATGGACAGTTGAGTCAATAAGAAGCAAATCTTCATACTGTGTTAAGTCAGTGACAAAAGCCCTCCTGTTTTTAAAATTAGTAAGCCACAGTGCTTAACTTATTTTATTCAAAGCTAAAACGTCCTAGTGTTCCAAGCCACCGAATGAGTGCATCTGACCTACTTAAAATAAGCTGCACATTCAATATAAACCCCTCAAAAAAATAAAAAACCCCCCAGTTTCTGATTTAATGAAACACTCTCAGCACTCATGCATGCTGAATTAAAGCCTTTTTTTATTTTATGATTAATTTTAATGGGTGCCAGAGTACAAAGAAAATAAATCTCAATCATCAATGGGCCTGAGTAGTATGGAAAATAAAGTATTCAGAATTCTTCCTGCCATGTCTTAAAAACCATTCATGTCAGAGAACAAACAGGAAACAGGCACAAGGCAAGGACAAAGCCCCCCGCCCCCAGCCCACGCAGAGGCCCCAAGGACATTCGACATGACAGTAACCAAATCTCTGTCAGCTGAAGGCCCTTCCAGAGAGGAACCAAGGGAATTTTTCAAAGGACTCAAATTAATGAGTCTTAACACATTTGCCTTGAGGGAATTCAGTTATTGCTTACAAAAGCAGAGGCCTTCTTGCAATTTTAATTTTTTTTTTCCCTTTTCAACAACATATGGATTCATTTCGGCAATACCTTTTTAATTACCAAAAAAGAAAGAGATACTGTTTTTAAAGCAGGCGTTATTAGTCAGAGGAGAGAGCCCAGTAGCTGGAGTTCATTAATCTGCGTGGAAGAATCCCATTAATTTTTCAGTGCACATTTGGAAGCGGTGGATCTGCCAAAGTGAGGACTGAAAAATCCCCGTGCAACCTTCCCAGCACCGAGGTTACAATTCAACACCTGCTTAAAGCCCAGTTTAAATCACGAAACAAGGCGTCTCCAACTCCTCAGAGCTGAAAAAATGCTGCATTGCTCTGGTTTGGGTTTTTTGTTTTATGTTATTGAAAGGGGAAAGAAAAAAAAAAAAAGGGGGGGGCAAAATTAAATTATTTCATTGTCTGGGAAAGAAAGGAAAACGCTGAATTTGCACTGATTTTTTTCTGGAACGCGGCAGTGTCACCCGGGGTCCTCTGTCCCTTCCCAGAGCCGGTACAGACCTACTGCCCTTTGTTCCCAGCTGCCACTTTGGGATATCACCTCTCCTTGCAGGGGTTCATCCAAGTTTAAGGCAATTCCAAGGCAAGACCAGAGGCCGTAGAGAGGACAGAGATTAACTCAACACACGTACCGGGGTAAATTTACTGCTGCCAGTGCTTCTGCTCCCAGCTGGGAGAGCTCACGAGGGGAACACACTGGTGAGCAAGAGCCTGCGCTGACGTTCTCCATTACACAAGCACATTTTCTTCCTTTGCTTCCTTTCCCACTGTTTGGAAACCAGCCCACCCCTCAGCCCCCAGAAGAGTTCATGGGAATAAAAAGCACCATAGGCTGCATGACTGACCAAAACTGCCCTGATACACAAGCACATACCCCCTGTCCTGAGGAAATGTTTAGCAAACACCAGCACACAGAGAGGCTTTGGAAGACAACCCATAATTATACAATGCAGTAATTTAAAGCAAGTGACAGTGCTCTTGTGTTTCCTTCAAACCTGCTCACTCTAACCTTACCAGTGTTAATGTTACCTTAAAAATCCTGCATATACTGTAAAGCTTTACCAGAATTTCCTGTGGTTGGTTTTTCTTTAAGTAATTATTATTGTCTGGGTACCAAACTTGGGTGCCCTGCGACAATTTACTTTGCTTTTAGCTTTTTTTTCCACCTCCCCACAGGTACCAGCATGTTCTTTACGAAGTAACATCAAAGCAAACCTACAAAATCCCTCCCTATCGAACACCCATTTGCTGACAACACAGTATGAAGATGAAACAACCAGAGGTCACTTAACTGCATTGTGGTTAAATACTATATAGAGTACGTGGGTTTGTATCAAAGTTTCACAGTAAGTGACCCAATTTTTTAAAAAACCAATCCTTCATGATGTTTGGTTTGTGTTTTGGGGTTTGGTTTTTTCCTTTTTCAGTTTAAGATTATGTGAAGTAGATTGTCTCACACCACCTCAAAATTTGCGTATCAAATCCACATCTGAAGGAGTGGTATCTTAAACCAAGCCTTGAACAACTCGGATTTCATTGGGATTCTGATTTCCAAACAGCTGGGACCAACTAATTTCTGCCCTCGGCCCCTAAGCAGAGCTCAAAACAAGGTGGCCATCATCAGCCAACCCCGTGTCCCCTAAGCGGTGCCCAGCCCCAGCAGCCCCCCAGGTCTGTCACAACAAGGCCTTCCCCAAACCACACCACCCACCCCCAGCCCCAAATCTCAGCGTTTCCAGCCCCGTCTCTCCCCCACGGGCCAAGCCCCACGCGACCCGTCCCTCGCCTGTTCAAGCAAACTCCAAAGACTTTCCCCACCTCCGTGGATAAAGCCTGGAATTTGGGCAGACGTGCTCTCCCGCCTGACTGAATCCCTAACCTTTATTCACCAGTGAAATCGCTGGTTGCCCAAGACTTGGTTCTTTCTTAAGGTAAAATAAAACTACAACTACACACTTTTTTGCCCATGATGTCGTGAAAATGCATGTTGACAGCCTGGTCCACTGATTGTTCGTCCTCGAAAGTAATAAATCCAAAACCTAGCCAACGACGAAGAGTGAATCAAGGTAGCAGGGTGTTGTGACACAAAACAGGATGATGAACAGTATTAGGGCCGGACCAAGGGTTCAAGCAGGGGTTTCAGATAACCGAGGCGTGTGTTAAATTTTCAAAAAAAAAAAGTCCATCTGAGAAAATTGCAATGGATACGTCCTGTCATGGGGCAATTAACGCCTCATCTTGATTTCACACATGCAACTTACAGAACTGAGCTTGTTAACCAGCTTTTAGTTTGATTTTCTTCCTAACCCACCTACCAGGAAATGGAAAAATAAGTGCTAATACCGTCATAAATATAACTGTGCCATGTGACTGAAAAACAAAATACTTGTGGGACAGCAGATTGAAGCTGCTCCTCTCTGTGATCCAGACCAGGTTCCCTGAGCTATTATGTCCCTGTTCCCCAAAGCTGCAAAGCAACTTCCTCCCATCCCTTATCCCATTTTCCAATTAGGGAGCATTTTCCGTGGAAAATAAGAAAGTTGTCTTTGAAATGTAGCTGTTAAAGCATGAGAGTTTTTTTACCACCCCGTGGATGAATGAGAAGCTTCAGAAACTCACAACCTAGATCAGAGGTTCTCAAGTTTTCCACACCTTAGAAAATAAGACGTTATTCCTTCCAATCCCTTCCACACACAGCAACCCTTGGCAGCTAAAGCAGCGTTGCTCATACAGAAGGGGATACTCGCCATCACGTCCCTTAATCTGTTTTGCTTTCTTCTATTTCCTGCCCCTTTTCTCTTGGAAAATCTATGCAATACATTTCAGCCCCTCTTTTTGCCCCGGGAGTGGCTCCTTCCCTTCCATCTGGCCATAGGCCTCAGCTGAACCCAGCAGCTTTGGAAAGGGAGCCAGGGGAGCGTCTGACGCCTGGAGAAAACGCCGGAACAAAAAAAATAAGAGGCAAAGCCCCAAGGACTGAGTCGCTTTTGGAGGTGGCGCTTTGAGAACCGCTGCACTTTAGGTTGTAGCTGCTGATACTGCCGAGGGAGTGGCAAAATCAGTGGTTAATTCCACAGAACGCGGAGGCTGGTTCATGCCATCAACCACTGGTCGCGGTGTAACCACCGGCCCGGGGAAGGGGGAACACATGCAGTACAGAAACTGTGCCATTCTTCAGATTAGCTAAGGGGAGAGCAATAAAAATTAGAAAGAAAAAACGAGGTGCAGGATCAGAAGCATATGGAACATGGATGCATTTCTGCTTTTCTGAAACCCAAGATTTCCCCCTTGGTTTGCATTTTGCTTTGCAGCTAGTGCTGACAGCAGCCATATATTGCTCTAAAGCGTTAAACAGAAATACAGTATCTATAACAGTTAGTGTCTCTCTGAGCTTATCCAACTGGGTTGGGTAAGCCCNACGAAGTTTTGTTGACCTGTGATGAAAGCAGCCTCAAAGCTGAGAGCAGCATTTCATCACAATATATTTGTCTGAGGTTAACCAGAAACCTAAGTATTAGAGCCAAAAGAAAAGTATTTGCATTTAAGTCACACGTTTTGGTATCGCTGCCTTTACCTAAAAAAAGGCTCGGGAAAGAAAAACGATGGATACACGTGAAGGTTGATCATTTAACTCGATTCCAAGAAGATTGAAGGAGGGGAGTGTATTGTGGGATGGGGTTTGGAGGGGAAGGAAGG
>VXBJ01003767.1:51893-63664 GCA_013400055.1 Nycticryphes semicollaris | reverse complement strand
GGGGGTTTAAAAGGGCCACCCATCACAAGATAAGGAACAGTGAAGAAAGCAAGAGAACAACACACAGCAAAATTCCAAAAGTGTGACATTTCAAATACAGTTCAAGTGATAAAATCTATCATCCCATAGCTTTATTTGTTGAGGGACAGGACTTCACTGAAGACCAGAGAAACAAACTGCCTTTAGCAGGAGTGGGAGCGGAGCGATGAACGCTGGGGTGCAGCCAAGGGCAGGGAGAGAAGAAGCACAGCAAGAACCTGTAAATTACTTCATGGTTGTTGGCTCAGCCAAGAATAGAAAACAGGAGAAGCAGAGGCTGCAACAAAGGCGCTGTTTCTTTCCAGATGGGAGAGGCTGCCTGTGCTGGGACTGGGACTGAAAGGAGCTCTGATGGAAGCGCTGCTCGCGGGAGAGGCAGGAGGTGAGAGGACTCAGGTGCTCAGAAGAGAGAGAGCCGGCTGCTGGAGGGCATCGCTGCAGCTCTGACACCAACCCAGACGGGTTCCCAGCGACCTCCTGAGGAGCGGGAGCTGGAGGATTAGTAACAGGGATGAGTTTTCCCCTCCTCCTACTGGCACACCCGTAAATGACATGCAGAAGGGGATGTGTCCAGAACACGAGGATGGTAGAGTTAACGGAAGAAGGTGAAATTCAGAAGGGCACAAGCAGAAGATGGTGGGGAATCGGCCTTTTAAATTCTAGAAGTACATGGTCCTGTAGGTACCGCGTTAAAAGGACAAGTGTGCAGACCGAGTAGCTCTGCAGCAGAAGAGAGATCAGAAAGAGATGGCACGAGAAAATGTGTTCTGGGATGTGTGACCAGGAGCGCCCGATACAAACCATGAGGAATTTTTCCCCACACGCCCCCAGGGACTAACAGGGCCATTTTAGGAGGTGACAGTTACCACCCTACCTAGAAGAATGGAACCCAACAAACACCAAAGCCAGAGCGAGAGGACTCAAGAGGACTGGGGAAGAAGTCAGATGAATGGAGAGAGCAGGCTGCGGCACACGCTGGATGGAGACAGGGAGGATTTCAAACCTCTGCTCTAAGCTCCCACCCAGGAAGTGCACCCAAACCCTCTACTTTTCTATTTTTACTTTTTTTTTAGTATAGCTTTAAGCAGAGAAGCCATTAATTGAGATGAGGATTAATCCAGACCAGGCATGATGCTTTAGTACCTTTTGCTCAGAGGCTGCATTAAATATTGCAAAGATGTAGATGATGCAACAATTACTGAAATATTTCAGAACTTCAGCAATAAACTATTTTTAGATGCCTGTATCTCTGTTTCCCCTGCCTCCTCTATTTAAAATCAGATGCTCTGGAGCATTTGAATAGATGCATTTATGTTCTGCTTAAATGAAAGGTAATATCTGTTGAAAGAAGGTTAAGATTGCTAAAGCAAGAAAACAAAAAAAAAAACAAAAAAACAAATATATTGAAACTTCGTTTACACTCCAATAAAAGACAAAGCCCGTCCCTCCTCTGACTGTGGAACTGGCCTGTACCTCTGTGATAAATTATCACCTAGAGAGAAGAAATCTAAAGAGATATCGTTAATCACAGTCAAACAATTCACAGAGAGAAAAGAAAAAAGAAAAATAAAAAACAAAACAAAAAACTTACTTAACATTACCATACTTTACTATGAAACACTTAAATATGTCACTAAGGATGTATGTCTAAATTAAAAATAAAACTAAGACTTAACAGCTTAATAAATATGAAGTGAAGAATATATTTCTTAATAATGAATCAGAAGAGAAATGAAAGTTCAGATGGCAAACTATTCTCCAGCATGTAGAACATGCTACAGGGTGGGCAGTGCAACTAAGCTTGACGTATTTGAATTATTGCCTCTTGTTGTCAAACAGGTGAGAGATGGGATGGAAAGTGGACGACATGAAACTTGCTTCGTGTTTTGACCAATGGTTACCAACTGGATTAAATGGGCTGGTGAAACCTCCATGTTTTGGGGTTTGGTTTTGTTTATTGTTGGCTTTTTGGTTTTGTTAAGTAGTCTACCATACAGGGATTACATGCCCAAATCAAAAACTGTGTGTATTTCAGAATTAGTTTGTGTAGTTGAAGAAGTGGTTTTTCTTTATGTGAAGCCATTTAACTAAAACAAAAAGCACACAACGGATGGATTCTGCTCTAATCTCATGTTCAGAAGTTCTCTGAACCAGAGTAGCCCCCCCCCATGCCATCACAGACATCCACGGACATTTTGGGGGGAACAGGAGGAAAAATCTGCTCATTTCCCCCCCTCCCATGAGTACCTTAAGCCACAGGAGCAGCTTGAGAATAAAATTTCACTCAACTAAAAAAAAAAAAAATAAACCCTAGCAAAAAAACCGCATAAATGAACATGAAAGGTCTGACTTTAAATGCACAGATACCAACTAAAGCTGCAGATGAAGAGTCGAGACTTGAAGTGATATTTGCCCAGTGAATTATTCTTTTTCCTGAGGCAACGTAGGGGGGAAAAAAAAAAAAAAAAAGTCTACCTTTTCTGATGGTGTGAAATAGTTTGCCATCTGACTATAGGAGAGTATGAAGAAATTTCAAGGACAAACTAGATCAGCCTTTACCTCGGGGCCTCTGTTTCTCTGCGTCATAGATCATTACAACTTCAGTGACCTGGAAGAGAGAAGGGAAATTCTACTAAGGGTGCTGCCAGGGGAGCGTCAGGGACAGTTACCACGGGCTGGTTCCCCGCGCTCTCACCACAAAGCACAATTAAATGCTGGAAGCAGCCATCGGTACCAGGCTGGCACAGCACAAACAAATGGGGAATATTGCTCTTTATGGGAGTTTAAGAAACGCCCGAGTTCATCTGTTCTGAAAAGCTCTTACGCTGCGGCTTTATAAGGTCTCATCACACTTCAGAGTTTAATCTCACATTAAGGTCACCACACTCTGTATACCCACACTATCACCTATTCAAAAAAAACCCACACCCAAAGGTTTCTGTTTTTCAATATAACATTCATCACCGTAGCTTCTTAAAAGATTACTTTTTCCATTTTTAAGCATTTTTCACTCCTCACGTGAAAAGCAGCTTTAACTCCAAACACGTTTAAGAATTTGCACGGCTTCTCTGAATCACTTACATGAATATCAGTGTGGCACCGACCCAATTACAAACTGATGCTGTGAATAGCACTGCAAAGCCCCCTAAGTTATGGGTGATTGGTATCAGTGTGATTTTAGCTTAAAACAAAAAAACCTAAAAAACAAATGGAAAATGCAAGCTGTTTGAGGGCTTCAAGGTTTTTTGGGTTGGGTTTGTTTTTTTTTTTTCAAAGTAAGCACCACTGCAAGCTGCAATTTAAAGAAAACCAGAGGTGTAACGTTGATGTCAAAGGCAATATTACAACAGCTGAAAGAACTGCCTTTCAATTTCTCAGATGCAGAAAAGGGGTCTCAAAACATGTGTGACCTCACAGAATCACACCTTTGCCTTCAAGGCAATCTCTGGATATTTTCTCCTAGAATTCCTTGAATTAGTTTAAAATCCGAAGCAAATTTACTTACAGCTAGAACACGTATTTTTCAAGTTATTATACCACATGCACTCACTTGAGCACATCCCACTGGAGACATCTCCCCCATGTGGGGATTCTGCCGTGTGACAGGGCCAGATTTTTTTCCCCCACTGGTCCGTCTGGACCCTCTTCTTCTCACTGGTCTTATTTACCCAGTAATTACCACGTCTAATAATCAGTGCCTGCATCTGTCTCTTCACTCTGCGGCCACAAAACATAGAGGAGCCTTGACTTCTCCAAAGATAATTCATTAACAACGCTCCATCTACTCCCCGGTTTCTATACTAAAGTTCTTCTCCTTACTTTTAAAGGCACTTAACACTTAAGGGCTGTTGCCTTCTGGATTTGGTGGAACATAACCCTGCCACGGGAGGGGTTCCCAAATCAGAAGATATCATCGTTTCAGTGTGAGGTTACAAACTGAATTAAAAAGCAGGTAGAGAACACGAGCAGCAGTGTCTCTAGAACGCAGGGTCTAGGGAGAGCAGAGCTCAGCCCATTCCAGATGATGATTTCAAAGCAATTACTGTAACCAAAATAACAGCAGGAGACTGCAAAAATTAACCTATCTGTACACAAAGACGAGGATCTTGGACAAAAGCTCACTGAAGTACTCCCTGTTCCCAAAACAACCCCAAAATTCAACCAAAAAAATTTTAAATCACAGAGCTGCAAGTAAGGAATCAGCCAGAACAATAATTACTCCTAAGCCAACTCAACGCAGGAGTTTTTGCAAGAAGGAAACAGAATAATGCATCAGGTGGAGGAGAGGAGACAGAAGCAGCAAAGTAAGTTATGGATCAGAGCAATAGCTTTTGCCAAGCAGCAGGATACATTTCAAGATGATGAACGTTTACTACAGTTTATCACAAAACGCTTCGGTATGTCCCTACAACAGTTTGTCTAAATTAACCCCAACATTTGACAGCTTGATGGAATCTGAGGAAAGGCAGCGGGGGGGAAAGCATCTCACAACCGACTGGTAACTGCCATCACACCGAATGACTCACCACTCCGAATTTCTTGAAGTATTCCCTGAGCTCTGTCTCGCCACAGTTATGAGGAATCCCACCAACAAAAATCTTATTTGATTTATTGTTATCACTCCTGGATCCTTTCTGCTAAATCAAAGAGGAAAAAAAAAAATCAGTCAGAAAGACAATAAAAGTTGGCTACTTCTATCATTTTATACTTAAAACATGAACGATGGTCTCTCTCAGGCTGGGGGGGAGGGAGTCATCTCCAGGCTTGAAGTTTCCTTGTCATTACAGGGGAGGAACCGCACACCCTGAGCTCAGCGGTGTCGTGCTTGCTGTCAGAACCCAGTCTCTGTTCTTTGGAAGATCAGAGAACCAGGGACTGTGTTCTGGGGCCACTCACTCGTTTTGTAATGAAATCAGATTAACCTGCAGGGTGTGAAGTTGGCTGGAGGAGAGTATCAGTCCCTACGAGTAGCACTTCCAGACACTGGTTTCAAGACCTGAAGAACTCAACTAAAATCGTGGACAAGAGCTTAAGAAAACATCACACCCACAAACTGAGTTTAAGGCAAACACCAAATGTTCGTTAACACTGTGTGGTACTTGGAGTTTTACCACGGAAATCTAAGTAGAAGGCATTTTTCAGAAATAAGATTTAGACTCAAGCCCTGTGTGCTGACTCCTGATGTAAAGCCATGGATATAATCCAAGGGAATTCAGTGAAACAGCGGGCAAGCCCAGACTTGGAAAACAGGCAGGATACACCAAGGAGCTTTCCTTACCCATCCTTCCTTCGGTCGTGTCCTCTCCGGCTGCATCCCCCTAGGTGTGCATGGCTTTGGATCAATCTGGAAGAAGTTCCAGTTTGGTCAGATCTCAGCATGCTGAATATTTTCTAAAAGTTAGGTTTATGGCAGCTGAACACAGCACTGCTGGGATCCAGCTCCCCAGATCAAAGCTATCGTCAATACATCGCTTCTACAAAGGGACACAAATCATCTGAGTTAAAGCTGTCTTACAGTAAATTAAATCCTACAGCCCGGTAACTTTTACACTACCCAGCCTGCAAATAAGAAACCAGAATGTAAAACAGATCTTTGAAGCAGTTTGGAGCCCCAAAAAAAGACAAAAGCAACTTACATTTCGGCCATCTAACGTATGAGGTCTGCTGGCCAGTACCGTGCCCACACAGTTAGGATCTTTAAATTTGACAAATCCAAATCCTCGAGACTGGTTTGTTGTTTTGTCTTTCATTATTACACAGTCTACAACTTCTCCATACTGAGAGAAGTAGCTACGAAGGGTTTCTGTTAAAAAAAAAAAAAAGCATATATTGAATAGAACCAGATATTAATGTTACGAGGCTGTGTTTGCAATTATGAGGCAAAAGATACTCAAAGAGCTAAACAAGTTCAAACTCATCTTTTGAAAATGATTACATTTTACTTCCTCTAAACAAATGGTATATACTGCTTTATTTCCAGTCAGACAATAGAATAGTATCGTAGTAAAGCAACCATAAAACACTGTTATCTTCCAAGTTGACAAGAAAACTTCAGTCCCAAACACTGATTGAAAATACAAAACCAAAAGTGATTTAATACAGATTTGCACTCTCTCTACAGAAAAATCTATTCATTAAACAGAAGAGAGCAGCAGAATGTCATCCCATTTTTCCAACCACAGTATTGTCTGTTAAAAAGCCACGTCTCTGTAGGTTGTTTTGCTGCTCACAAAGCCTGGCCCAACGCCTGCAGAATGCACAGCTTACCTTGTGTCGTGCTCCAGTCCAAGCCACCCACAAAGAGTTTTCTGCAAACGAAGCACAGAGCAGATTTAGGGTGTTACACCACAGAGCCGGCATCTTCCTTAACACAGGAGTCAGCTATTCTGGAGGGTCTGGTGGTACCGAGGCCTCCACAATGCACTACAGAGCCCAGCCTTCACTAGAATTCCCTATTCTTTGGGACAACTACCTTCTGTTTCATCAAGATTCACATGAAACAGAGGCATCTGTTTGGCGTGTCACAAGCACAAACAGAGATTCTAAGCTTATTAAAGGCATACATTTCATTCTTTTAAGCAAAAAGACAACAAAAGTATCAGAAAAGCCCAAGTTCCTCCAAACTTCTTATTTGCAAGCATTTGAGAAGGCAGTGCTGCTTTGAGAAACAGCTACAATAGCCAGAAGTAAAAACAACAAACCAACACCACAGAACATGACACTCAGTACATTGATTTGCGTTTCTGAGGCATAAAGAGTTCCAGTGTGGAACACTACACAGTTCAGAAAAACATGTATAAAAGCATCACTGAAATTTGAGCAGTGATCCAAGAACGCCATTATAAAGTCACTCTACCTGGTTAACCCCACCTCAATTAAAACAGGATGTCTGGATTCCTGTCAAGGTGTGAATCCTCGGCTCCAGGTCACTTCCAGAACTTCCAGCAGCACAAGAAAACAGCTGCAGGGTCCATGCAGTTCCAATTGAAAACAAAATCCCAACTTTCTGAGCTAAAGCACACTGCCCAAAAACCAGACATTCCAGTTTAAACACCCAAGTCCATCCCATTAACAGCTTTAATCCCAGGTGAAGGATGAAGAAGTGTGCACAGTCCTGTAATGGGCCTCCAAAACCAAGTGTGAACAACAGCTGAGCTCTCCTCTACCTGTTTGCTACCTAACGCCAGGGCAGTTACCAGAAAGATTGTAGACACACCAAATAGGATTTAAACCAAAAAAAAAATTATTCTACAAAAATACACTGGCTGCTACAGCCCTTTGTAACAGGCATCGGAGCAAAAATAACACCAGACTCCAAAATTAACACACTTGAAGTTACTGTCTCCTACAGTCAGGGGCATCACCCTACGACAAGTAACGCCAGCAGCTGAAGTTATTTAATAGCAACATTGAGTGCATCTGCCCTGGGATGATGTGGCCACCTTTCATGGGCCACAAGGTCCAAACCCAACAGGGATCACAAAGGCTCCCCGGGAAGAAACACTGAAGGAGATGCAGTGGTTGGATTCATGCACCACCTGAAATTTCTACACTTGGGTAAAACAGAAAGTATGCCAGGTTTTTTTCCATCCTCACATCAAAAAACAGCTGAAGTGAGCCCTCAGGCTTCCTTGCCCCTGTGTTCTCAAAGTAAAGTCCTTAAAGTGCTGATTAAAATAAACAAAAAGCCCCTTTATCCCTCCCTTTTATGTGCTGCTCCCTGGCTCACCAGACGGACCAGTCAGAGTCACTTTTGTCTACCATTACCTTCTAGTTAAATGAAAGCAAAAGTAGAACTACCAAGCAAGTTCAAGTCTAAGACAGAAGACAAACTTGTGAGACAAGTACTAAATAAGGGAGTAGCACTAATTCAGCCATGGGTTGTACAACCTAATTTAGTGATATCTCCAAATAGGTGAGAAAGTCGTGGCAAAAACCCAAATGAAGCTCCACGCTCAAAACTTAAGATAAATCTGGATGAACTTGTCCTCTGAAAAGCGCATCTGAATCTGTCCCACTCGTGTTGGAGCACGTCGAAGAGCTCGGGCAAGGGCAGAGAGAGGAGCAGGGCGATGCCAGCGCCCACTCTGCAACTTCATGGGCCTTAGGGTGTGACAGAGCTTCCACCCAAAGTAATTTACCCCATAATTAAAGGTTAGCTCAGAGGCACCTCAACGCTTGGCCCTCTCCAGTAAGAAGCACCAACTTAAAGGCTCTTCTGTTCCTAGTTTCATGGGTCTGCACAAAAGTGCTGGGACAGTTTTATCTTTGAAGGATGCCCTCTATTTCTCTTATTGGGCCTCAAAGAGAGGAACCATATTCTGCTTTGTCTTCTTCTCACCCTCAGATATATCCCAGTAAAGCTGAGCTAAGAATTACTGCACCTTCACTTACACGGGGGAAGCTGAAGTTCTCCTAACAAAATAAAACCAAATTAAACTTCCTCTCACCTGCTTTTTTTTGGCAGTAAGCTACCAGCTCCTCCAGCCAGAGAGGTGCTGGTGCACAGGGAACACTGGTGAAGTGAGAGCCTTGCACCCAGAAGGTCCTGTGGAACAGGACGGTTTGCAGATGAAACCAGCAGCCCCAGCCCACTTTGATTCATTTCTGCGACATGGCATCACATCAGGACAGTTGTCCAACAGCGACTAAATCCCATATTACCCAGTACCCACGAGTCTTGTTCCATGGAGGGTAATTTCAGTTCTAAGGTGGCAGCTGAGAGGGACACGAGTCTTGTCTTTCAAATCAAAGACCGACTCCTCAGCACAGACCAAAGCCCCAGGAAATCACTGCGCCGGCAACAGACCAAGCTCCCGCTCCGCAGCGTCACAGGAGACAGCGGCTGCTCCGATGTCACCCTAACACGTCTGACCCCAGCAGGAGCAGGACCCTGCCTCCAGTGTCACCCCCCTCTGAAAGCAGGGCTGGTTTCTGCTGGCATCTTCCAGGGTGACCAAGTTCTTCTCAAGGACAGGAAAACTGCCCCCACCTCCCTCTGCTGGCCAAGAGCTGGCTCCGGGCGTCAGATCCCAGGAACAGGTCACTCTCTGGGAAGAACCCAACTTTACCCAAGTTGTCCCCTGGGAGCTCGATTGTCCCTTTCCCACCTTTTCTCTCCATACCCAGCACCCACCCATGAATCCATGGGCTTTTCCTTGTGCCACTATTTTCAGGGAAAGTAAGTTCTAAAAGAAACTTTATTTCCTAAGAGCGAAGAAAAAGGAAACCTATGTAATGCTACATTCAGATTAAAGTTTTAATGTAGCCCGTGTCTTAGCTACACTTGGGATTTTTACTTTTTTTAAAAAAAAATTCTGAAGTTGGTAGCTTGGTATATAAGCCCAGTCTATGCAAGGTGAATCTAAAAACATCAGCTATGTTCTGGCAGAACATGAAGCTGTCTGCAGGGATGGAGAACTCCCCACAGTTAGTGGTCATTGAAACCTTCCAATTCCATTATTAATTATTTGTAGGCACCCTACATACATTTAAACAAAGAAAAAAAGCAGGGTTGTGTAAGGTCAACTGCAGCAGCTGTATGTAAATATACAGCTTGTATTTATACACACACTATGAAATGCCAAAAGCCAGGAGCACCCTGGCCTTTGACTCCCAACAGAATGGTCTGAACACACAGAGCAAACCCAAGAGTTCACCAATCCCTCCCCAACCCAAAATCGAAACACAATTCTGCACAAGACAGGGGTATGGAGGAAGGCCAGGTGAGCAGTGGTTTCCCTGTGCTCTGCTTCCATCACCATCCCCTTCCTGTGGTCCTACATACACTGCCTCCCAGAAATCTTTGTGTTCAAACAGCTTCTGTGCAGGTAGTTATTCTAATTCTACCATCAGTTCACGCCTGCTGCCATCACTGTCCTCACACCTATTTACACACCCTCAAAAACACACCTCTCCATAAAGCCAAGAATGTATAGGCCTCAGTGTCTGGAGGATGCTGCAGTCCATCCCCAACAGATGAGAACCTGATGAGAACACAAACCACCACCCCCTTCCTTTGGGCAGGTCCCTCTCTGCCATGACCAATGGTACAACAGTGTGCACTGCATCCCAGGAACGCGGGGGACACCGACACGGGCACCCGAAGCTGCCCCCAGTTCTGGAGCAGGAATTGCCATAAGGGCTCTCCACAAGTTGTAGCCCATAAAGTAAGTTTTAACCAAGTTTCACAGATCCATGTGTCCTGCTTCAACTACTTCCTGACAAAATTTCACCTGCTAATTTATTATTTTCTACCATAAATGCATCTGTCACTGAAACAGCTAATCCCAGAATTCATAAGAAAGCACACACAGGTATTTTAGAAGTGCCAAAACTCAACAAAAGCACATTTTGCCTACGTAAAATAATCTGGTGGGTCGATTAACATCTATCATTTCTCTTAGCACAGCCCAATGAGCTACATCCTGCAGGGCAGAGGATCTCAAGATCCGCATTTTTCTTTCATCTAAAATAGTCCCAACCTCTAATTACAACAAATAACGCTCACAAGGCCCTGCCTACTCGACTGCAAGGTCTATACCCTTCCTCAGGTATCTTTAACTTAAAATCTTCATCTAGAAGCTTGGTTAGATTTGTAACTTCCTATTAGGCCTTCCATCTCACAACTGCTTTCAAAATAGAACTTCCTTCCCACAGCTACAGGCAGCTAAAACTGCAGTCTGATCCGTGTGTTCACCTTTCAGCTTGGACACTTCTGGGGGGGAGGAGAAAAGAAAAAAATAATAATATTACCACCTCTGAGATTACTCCAATTAAAACACAATCCTTTCCAATCTGATTACAACTCAGAAGGATGAAAATCTAAGCAGTCTGTGGCCGGGAAAGAGCTCTGTGACAGATGGGCCTGGTCGTGCTGAAAGTTGACAATATTTCCTGGAGGAACTTGCCGCCTGTGCTCCCCTGCAGCCCCCGGCAACGATAAAGGGCCAAGACCAAATAAAAATACTTTCCAGAGCAAAAGGCTACGCATTTAGACATGCCTCATGCCATAACGTGTTGTCCGTGGCCACGTGTTACATCCAAAACAGTTCTCCTGCCCCTCACATTGTTAAGACTCCGCAAATGAAGGCCAGCACCGCGGATCAGCAGCTTCTGGGAGAGAGCACGGAGTAGGGCAGGGGGGGACACTGGGCTGTGCCCACTCTGGGTCCGAGGAAGGTGACCAGTTATGACGCGCATATTCTGTGCCAGAAACTTGCAGTGATCTTTTCCTTCTATTTATTTATTTCATTTTTGCTCTTTTCAGGTCTAACGTGCCCACAGCCTCACCACGGAACCGGCACTAGAGCCGAGCGCTGCAGCCGCAGCCTGGGCTGTCAGCCTGGGGGAGCAGCCACCAAACCTCCCGGAGGTGTCCCCCCCTCTGCTAAAACTGGCTCTTTTCTGCCCGTTTTTCCGGTCCCTGAAGGCTGCCGAGCAGGAGGTGGCTCCGGGCGGCGGGGAGCGCGGCCGGGCCTGCCCTGCGGCGGTGGGGAAAGGGTGGCTGCCGGCCGCCGCCTTTGTCCGGCCGTTCCCCCGGAGCGGAACCCCGGGTACAGGGAGGGGGGAGAGCCCTGATGAGTCACGGGAACGGAGACACCGGCGGGTTTTATCCGCCGCTCCCCTCGCTGGGGATGGAGAAGGGGAGAACACCGTGCCTCCCCCCCGCCCCCCCGGTGACCTTGGCCGCGCGCACCTGCCGCCGCAGCCCGGCGCGGGCCGGTCACGTG
>VXBJ01003766.1:230562-243182 GCA_013400055.1 Nycticryphes semicollaris | reverse complement strand
TTTTTTTTTTTCCTCCCTTTCCCCTCCTTCCCCTCCTCCTTTACAACCCAGCGTTGCCACCAGCAGCAGCAGCAGCAATCTGTCTGGGGCTAATTGAGCAAACAACAAGGAGATGCTTTCACATGGCTTTTAAAGGAATGCTCCGGCATCCCCTTTCTGTAAGCAGCTTGGCAGGAACCTGCCAGGAAGACTGGGGGAGCGCTGGGTCCCCAGCCCCCGGCCTGCTGGGGTGGGGGGGGGGGTTGTGCTGGGCTACACAGTCATTTCCTCCCCTCTGTTTATTTGCATTACAATTTGTTTTTAGCCAAGCACCAAAAGCTGCGCTGCTCCCCAGCTCTCTTAGCTCTCCTTGCCTTGTGCGTATGCTTTTAAGGGGCTAGTGTACACTATGTGTAAACAAATGTCTTCCAAAGCAGGAACGCATATATAACGAGTGACAGCTTTTTGATTTACACTCAGTAAAATCTCCGTGGACACTCGTTCAAGCACCCAGGCTGACTTCAGGCTGGGCTGCGTCAGCAAGTTGAAGCAAAGTGCTAATCAGGAGGTTGAATGTGTTGATCAGCTCTGGATTTGCTTAGCACCAGATGCTCCCAATCTGAGAAGATCTAGTTGAACATGATTTAAGGTTGCAGAGTCCAATTCTAAGACTTTCTGAAAGTCCTTTCTCTAATCCCTCTTCTTTCTCTGTGGGCTGAATGCATCTGTAACCCTGCCAGTGTCAGATAAAAGGCAGCCTGGTAAGAAATCCCTAATGGGGAGCTGGGGAAGGAGAAGGGAACTGAACAGCTAAGCATGTGAGGTACTTCTCCCTCCTCCCCCCGAGTTTCAGGCAGAGTTTCTGCATGAACTGAGCTTGCTGGTACCAGCCAGAGCCACTGGCAACTGGCAGCCACAGCTGATAATGAAACGCTATCCACAGCTCGGCTCTCTGGCACAGGCAGAGGAGTCTGAATTCCCTTCCCTCCACAAGGAGGGCTTTGGGAAGGGAAGAGGGAAGCGGGGTGAATCCTTATCTGCCTATCGCATCCCCTGGGGGTGCGGAATCGGGCTTTGTTTCTAGCAAAACCATTCCCTTTATCGCTTAAAAACTTTCTCGGGGATTTGAGGCAGGCACATTCATGTGTTTTCTTTTAGCCTGTACCAGGAGAAATGAGTTTGGTGATTTCATGCGAGCCTTTTAGGTAGCAGTGACATACCAGGCAGCATGGATCAAGGAGGAGACGAAACAGGCAGAGGGATGGAAGATGAGGGAATGTATGCTCTGCTGTGTGGCTTTGGCTCCTTAAACTCCCTCACCTCACTGCTGCCTCAGTTTCTCCACCTGTGAATTGAGAATGCTCCTATTTGTCCGGTCTCAGAAAGCATTTTGAACTCTTGAGGTGTAAAGTGTGAGATGCCATAAGGCAGCTGCAACATGTCAGTGCAAAATACAAACTGTTGGTACCACCTCTGCAGCAAAGTATGTGACAGGACCCATCCCACCTCTGCACATTCAGGACAGTGCAGGATGCTGTCTGAAATGAAGCAAGAAGTTCCTTATTAAAAAGTATTGCTACAGATAACCTATATATAGAACCATAAATTGACATGGTTCTTTATAAGCCTAGATGAAGGCATGTTTAATCTGCAGAGGCATAACGTAATTACTCGCGCTGGATGGTGGCCAGGGTCTTATTCACATCACAGAAATCAACATGATAGGTAGTCTGCTTGGAGGAGGTTCAGGAATGGAGTCACAGGAGTTGCTACAGGGCCTGTTTGAGATATATTGGGAAAGTTGTTGGGGGTGAGGAATGTTATAGCAAAGAAGTGCTGCAGGTTGGATTTGAGGTACCTTGGCAGAGCTGTGTGGGGTCCAGGACGGGAGGAGAGAGGCGCTGAAGGCTGGACTTGGGGCTATTGGCAGAGCCGTGCTGGAGAAGTTGTGTGGTGCTACCTACATCACACTTGCACCTGGCACTCGTACAGTCAGTCCCTCATTTTCCTGAGCGCTGCATCCACCTCTGCTCATCCTGCCCAAAGTGCTGGAGACTGGGCTCCACGTTCCAACTTTAAGCTCCAAGATGTTAGTAGGAGGCTCCAGGATTAATTACCAGTTGTCGCTAAATGCCCTGAGCAAAGAACTAAATGACTCAATCTGATGCTGAAGGTGAGAGGCAGCTCCTTGATCTCCTTATTTTTGACCCCTTCACAAAGGGTCTCTGAAAGGTGGTCATGAGGCTAACCCAACTCTGTTCCCCAGGCTGAGGAGACAGCAGGATCTGTATGATTGTAGGGTCAGGGTGGTAGTGGGAAATCATCTTGCCAGAGTCCAAAGCTCCCTGAAGTTTATAGAGCAATTTTTGATGAAACTTTTTTTATGGAGCAGTAGTTTGCACGGTGCAAAGGTAACGTCTTGAATTTTAAACCAAGAGAATCATCGTGTTGGCCTGGCCAGTTTTGGGGTTTGCCAAGGATTTCTTCATGTAGCCAAAGGTGGCATGTTTGTTGTTTTGCTGCAGTCTTGCAAAATCCACTCCCCCGAGGGGAGGAGTTTTAGGTGGGTAAATAAAACACAACTCCTTCTTTCCATCATCCCTGGCTACCCACCCCCTCTGCTGCGTAAGGTGCGGGAGACAGCACAGCCTCCTCCATCACCCTGTCCCAGCACCTTGAAGGCCTTGGTGCTTTATCCCAGGCTCCAGAGCTGGTTGTTATTCCTGATATGCAGGTGGGGAGATGGGGAGCCTGAGGGCATGGGTCAAACCACCTGAGCTCCACCTGAATAGGTGTCCAGCTCTCAGAGAACAATTTAGATCCACCGCTTCCCCCCTCAGTACCCTGAGGACACCCACTTTGAGCACTCTGGTTTTGTGCCACGCTCTGAGGCCACATGCTTGGGGGTTTTTTTAGGCACTGGGCTTTCAGTTGCGTGGTTTTATTATTTTGGCTTTAGATCCCTTATTTGCAGTCCTTCCCTGACAAGCTGCTTTTGCATTTTAAAGGGAAGGCTCTTTCAGTACAGTGCATTAACAGTGCTGGGGCAGGGGCTGGCACATTCATGTGTCCACTGGGGCTGTGCAGAGCTCCTGGGAACAGGCAAAGGAGTGACCTTGTAGAAATTGCCCCTCCGACAAGTTTGCTGCACGAGAGTCTGAGGCAGGGGCCGTCCACAGTGGCCCCTCGGAGATGATAACTGTGCTCACAGACTTTGCTTCACACACTTTTGGAGAGTCTCCATCTAGATTTGTTTTTTAATCCAAGAGGGAGAAGTCAGGTTTAGATTTTTTAAAAAAGAAAAAAAAAAAGCCCTTTGTTGTAAACTGCTAGGGGTGAGTTGGAGTTGCTGAGAGGGTCTTGTGCTTTCTCAGTAATGTCCCACTGATGCTCAGCAGCCCCTCTCTTCCCCAACCTCCGCGCAGTTGGAGGACACACAGCACGCTTTAGGGCTGGGGTGGGTGATTGAGCTTTAATTTTATGTCAGATCTCCATGTTGGATGTTGGTGGTTCTTTGCCTCAACCTAGGTGTACACCTGTCAGCAGCAGCTGTGACTTCTGTCGGGCCTCTCTTGTTTAGCAGTGACACATACATGTGAAAACTCTCATTAGAAAAACCTCTTGATGTTTAGTCAGTTGTTTAGGCCTTTGCCATGTGTGTGGGATACTGCCGGAGAATCGCTGGAGTCCAAAGAAAGGCAGCGGATCCGTGTCCGAGTTCCCCAGAATCTGCTTTTCTCATTTGTTTTATAGTTGCAGATTTGAAAAAGGCAAGGTCTGAAGCGCTGCTGCAAAAACTCAATTCCTCTTCTTTTCCTCCCTCTCTCTTTTCAGCCAAACATGTTAATGAAGTCATTGTGGGCACCGAACAGCTGATGGAGATATAACCCGAGTAGGTTTTAAAGATGATTTTATGGAAGCCAAGCAGCAGAACCAGATGTTCAAGCGTCGTTAAGATCATCCGTACAGATCAGCACTGGCATGGCTTACCCTGTCATTGCTCCTTTCCTGTTCAGCTTTATATTTATGTCTTAATAAAGAAGTATTTACAGAGCGGTGTGTCCGCCGGCCCCCTCCCCCCCTCATTGGGATGCACGCGGGTTTGTGCCGGGTAATATCGGTTCCTGCGCACCCGGCGAACGCACTGTACTTTTCCAGCAGAAGGGAGAGCAGGAGGGGACCACACAGGCTGTGCCCGCTCCGAAGAACGACTTAGCCGCCCTCCCTGCCATGTAAACCACGTCCCCGCCGGTCCCGCGGCCACCGTCCCCGAGCCTGGGAGAAACCGCTCGGGATGCGGCTCGCGCATCTCATCAACGCAGCAGGCGGGCAGCGGAACACAGCGGGAGCTCCGGCTGCTCTTTGCAGCCCGGCAGCTTTGCCAGCCTCCTTCCTCCTCCTCCTCCTCCTCACTCTCTCTTCCCCCCCCCATAGCACCGAAGTGCTTAAGCTGCGCCTCTTCTGTCACGCAGTCCGGGGAGTTTGGCACCCATTTCCATCGGGGCTGAGTTTGGGCCGTTACTTTGAAATCCTGCCCAAGAGCAAGTATGTGAGAGGGATGGATGAGGGAAGCGTGGAGGGGAAGCGGGGCCTAAGCACTGGGTACTCTCTGCCCTATTTTAATGCTTCTTTCTCTTGTCGTTCCGCTCTTCCTAATCCCGGACAAGAGGTCCCTCCCCACATGTGGATGATCTGTGGATGACTGTACCTACGTCTGCGAGATGAGTCGAGCATGCTAATGCGAAACGCACAGCCTTGTGGTCAGGGGTTGTGCCAGGATTGTAAAGCACCTGGATGGGATTGAAACACAAGCTGTTCTTTAACGTTTATAAGTTGGACACAAGTTCCTGCCTAAAAGCTGTTTATTGGAATCTAGTAGGATTCAACAGGACATTTATCTGCCCCTGGCAGTTTGACATCCAGAGGTGCTTACAGCAACTGGCCGGGATGATATTTCATTAACTGAAGTGATAAATTTTAAATGTGTGCTTCATGGGCACCAGTGTCCCCGGAGGAAAATTACCATTTCCTAGCTAATTTGACAGGAGAGAGATTATAATCCAGACATTCCCTGAGTTTCATAAACAAAATCCCTCCTCTTAAAGGCCCGGGTTGGAATAGAAAGTTTGGGTGAGGATGAGCTTCGAGGCCTTTGAGGAGCTGGAGAAAGAAGGAACGCGCTGCAGTTGGGCTCCGGCTTTGTGCCTCCTGTATGTGCGCAAACATGTTCCTCGGGTACGAAGCCTTTTTCATCCAAGGATCGCGGAGGCTTTACAAAGGTTAATTAAAGAGAGCTCTTGTCTCGGTGTGCGGCAAAGGGAGCGAGGCATCCATTTTGGGTGTGTAAGGAGCAGAAGCCGAGTGGAGCGTAATTACCTGGCTTTGCATTTCACCAGAAGGCTGTGGCAAAGCCGAGAGAGGTCTCACAGGGACTTCGGTTCCCAGACCTTTTGCTTGAACACAAAGCCTTCTCCCTCTCTTTTTTTAGGATGCATCTTAACTTCTGAAAAGTCCGCATCCCCTTATTTAACAGCTACAGTTTTACCTCTTTGTGCCTTAATTATATGTTAAAGTCTCAGTCCTTTTGTTTAGCTAATTTAAGAAGAGGGTGGGGGGCTCTTTACTGAGTCGGTTAGAATTTAGCATTAATTTAGTGTTCTCTGACACTTGAAAACCTGGCTGGGATTTGAGGCGTTTTCTTTTCCTTTTTGCCTTTTACGACCTGCAGGTGTTTGGTGTGAGATAAAAGTAGATCCCAAAGTGAGATTTCACAGCACAAATTATCAAAGTGAAGATTCACTCTTGATGTAGTCTACGTGTGTGGCAGTAATTATGAAAAATAATTCGGGATAATAGGGCCTTCAGGAATCCCAAGGCAGGCACTAGGAGGTTAACCCTTCCCCATCTCACCTGGTCTCCACGCTGCTGTCATCGTCAGGTGAGCAGATGATGGGTTGAGTGGGGCAATGTTACAACCTGAGTGATAAATGTTACGGTCTTCAGGAAAATCAGGGAGGCGACTGAGGCAATGAAGTTCTGTTCCCAGGTAGTTTTGGATGTGCCTGCTTGGTCCTAGGTCGTGCAGACCTTCAGGAAGGTGTTACTGGTATGAGCTGCTCATCATCTGTGAGGAAGAGGTCACCTCTGGGCAAGCAAGTCCCCTCACTTTGTTGCTGTGTCACATCCAGGAAGCTGAAGGTCACAGCCCAGGCCCACCACGGTGCTATTAGCACCAAGGCAGGGCTTTATAGGACATGGTTCTTTGAAAAGACAAAGCTTCCCAGCTCTGCAGACACTGGTACTTCCTGGACAGGCTTTTCCTGAACGCTTCCTTGGCAGATGTACAGCTGGGGTTGATATGAGAACGTTCTTGCAGTGACATGTCACGTGCTGCATCTGCAGGTGGTAAAGGAGAGGCTGGTGAGGTTCCCAGTCAGCAGCACATCTGGCTCCTGGGCTTCACTAAGCCCTGTCCTGCCAGTAAAAGCTCCTAATAGGCTTTTTCCGTGACCGGGGAAGCAGGTTGGTGGGTGCAGAGCCCGGTGGTGTGTGCTTCTTGCTGTGGGTCCTGCACCCCTGGCACACGGTGACAGTGGCGCTCTTACCCTTGCTCTGCCTGTGGAGTAGAGTAGAGCCTGGCCTTCAGCCAGTGCCCCATATGGTAAACAGTCCTGAGGAACCCCAAGGCTTCAGAGGCCCTTGAAGCTCTGCCAGAGGTGAGCAGCACCTGCAGCAGCTCTGCAGAGAGGTCCTTCCCAGAATGTTTGCAGCCAGGCCCATTTACCAGACACAGGTTTGGGAAGAGCATTTGTCGAGCGGTTACAGATACCCAGAGCTGTGGCTCACCTCCCTCAACCGTTTGTGTTTGCTGTTATAGGTGGCTGTTGGAATCTTCCAGGAAGCAGCAGCTGATCTGATCCCTTAGAATCACAGAGGCATAGGATTGCTTAGGTTGGAAGGGACCTCTCAGATCTAGTCCAACCGTCAACCTAACACTGACAAAAACCATCACTAAATGATATCTCTAAGCACTATCTTTCGTAGTCCCCTCTGCAGTTGAACCCGAGTAGATGGCTCCCATCTCCCAGGCTGCCTTGGAGTGGAGCCATGTGTGGGGGAGGCGAGCAGCCAGCCATTCCTGGGGACAGTGGACTTCCCACTCCAGCAGTGTTCAAAGGGACACAAAACCTTCTTTGCTTCAGGCTTTGATCTTGCGTGAGACACTTTTTTGGCTTTTGGGCAGGAAGGGGAGAGGAGCACCAGGCTGATGGCCTCAGGTCCGCAGGTCTGGCTCACATCACCTATCAAACTGATGCCGTGTGTACAGTCCTAGCAGTAGGACTCTCCTGAACCTCTTGGGGCTGGGCATGACGAGGACTGACCAGTCTTTGACTGCCTCCAGTCTCCAGGGATTATTGTGTGGAGCCCTCTTGCTCCTGCTGGCTTCCTTGCTTGGCTTCTGTGCCCCACTTTCCTTCCTCTGGCTGCCTGGAAAGAGTGGTTTTCACTCTGCCCTGCGCATCCTTTGGATTTTGCTGGTGGGATGTTCTCATCCTGGGAGACCAGAATTTTCCTTATAAACCCCTGCAGATCTGGGGGACAGGAGGTGCCTTGCTGCCTTCACGCTGGCCCAAATCCGCAGCCAGGGCGAGCATCCACTCTGGTGCTTGCCCTGGCACCTTGCAAGGAACGGGGTTAGATTGAGCCCGCAGAGGAGTCACCAGTGACAGAGGACCACACACTGCCCAGGTATAACTCGCTCCCCAAGCACTGCCAGTCCCTGGGCACCGCAGTGGCCGTCAGCACTACACTCCTGTCACACACGGCCATTCCTGTGGCCTTTGGTTGCCGGGTTGTACGGACTGAAGGCTGCAGGGGAAGCACAGGACTTAGGGCCCTTCTTGCCAGGCAACCCCTAGGGTTAATTCAGGGACATGGAGGTGCCCTCACCAGGGTTCAGCGCCCAGCAAACCCCACCACCACCTCTACAGCAGCCATCCCTCAGGGTCTCCACTTGCTCTCAGCCAGGCGGCTGATTCCTGGATCCTGACGTTTTTCACTCCCATCTCCCGGGAGCGAGGGTCCGCAGCCTCCCAGACGGGCCAGCAGACGAGAACTTCCTTCCAGGCCCTATAGACAGACATTTTATATACGTTAAAATACATGTGTATATAAATATGGAAAGCAAGAGCTTGGGAGAGCTCGAGTCTAAATAAACTTGTATGTTTAAGGCTTTTAAAATGCTAATGTTGAATTTCAGGGGAGGGGGGACGCAAGGGGATTGTTGGACTGAGGACCAAGACAGCTGATGAGCTTGGATCGGTGCCTTTACAATTCAAGGAAAAATGGGATAGTTTGGGAAGGAAAGAGGGATTTTCTTGTTTTTGTTTTTAGTAGAAAATAAAAGAAGCTGCCTTCTTATTTGCCTCCCTCCCCCAGCGCCGGAGCAGCGAGCGACTGGTGTTGTATGCATAAGCTATTCCTTTGTGCAACATCTAAATGGTTAATTGTGTTTGAGGAAGATGTACGGGCGAATGGAGGGACCACCCAGCAAGAGACAGACAAGAAAGAGCGATCTCTGAAATGTTTAACCAGAGAGAGAGCAAAGTTGTTTAAAAATATTTAATTTACAACATTCCACACTGCTGATTATAAATTGGCCGTCCAAAAACACTGCTGCGTGCGGGGAGGGATCCAGGCAGCATGAAACAAATTCTTGTGATTGTTTTTCCTATCTTCCTCCCTCCTTTCCTTGGGGAGTTTAACCCCACTGCGGGATGTGGGTTGCCCCAGGCAGGGGAGGCACAACCACCATCCCCCTGGGATCATGGGCTGCCGTCCCCACTGCCAACACCTGCACCCAGGGCCGGGGCGCAGCCGCCTGCGGACACTGGGGGAGCTGGCAGGGACAGCAAGGACCAACTGACCAGCGATGCTGGCAGCAGTGATGGGTACATTTGAGATGGTTAAAAGTCCCACAGCCCCTTCCTTCTGATTTTCACCCCAGTGCTGGGATTCCCCCAAAGCATCCAGCCATGCCCCTGGGCAAGGAAAGCCAGGAATCCCCTGGCAATGGCTTGGGAGACTTGGGAAGCCGAACCCAGCCAGGCTGCGCTGCCCATGAGAGGTCCTTCACCACCACAATGGTGCCCGCTCTTCGGGTCGATGGTTCTCTGCCACATCACCCAGCCATTTCCAGTGGCTGTTGAGCAAGATCAGCGACTCCCCCAGTTTGGGCCTTTCTGCAAAGAGGGTGGTTGGTGCCGGGAAGAAGGGATTTGGCCGTGCTCTGCTCGCGGCCGCCACTGATCCAACGTCTGGCTTTGACACAGCCGGTGGCCCCGGCTCTGCTTCCCCCGCATGAAGGGCCGGGGCTGCTCTGTGAGGAGGGACAATTCCCTCTGTGTGGTGGCCAGGACATCTGCCCCATCACCTGGATATGGCTCGTGCTCCCACTGTGAAGTCCGTTCCAACTTCATAGCCCCCATTCCCCTCGTAGTGAGAGGAGTTTCCTGGGGTTCTGTACTGTGCTGCCCTTAGGAGACTGGGGAAGCAAAGGATGCATGTGATGAGGGTCAGCCCCTTCTTCACCAGACAGCACCAACCCTGCCACTGTCCGTCAACACAGACATCACCCCAGCAGCTGGAGAGCCACCATGCCTGGAGGGTGTCAGGGAAGGGGGCAGATGTGCAGCCCCTCCAGCTGGTGACCCTGTGCTGCAGAGGGGATCTGAGCGGAACTGAGGGATGCAGGGCAAGAAAGAGGAACCGGAATCCAAAAACGATGTTTGCTTTTGCTGCAAATCCTTCCTTGGCACCTCCTTGCAGATCCTGCTTTGCAGAGTAAAAACCCAGGTGCTCTCACACTCCCGCTGCCCTGGGACCCCAGCTATGCAGCCAGCCCCCCAGGAGCCTTGGGGAGCCACCAAGGAGGGCAGGGGTCTCTCCTCCTCCCGCCAGCAATCCTGGCAAGGAAGGGACACAGGGAGGGCTGGAGGGCCTTTTGCCGGGGATTGCCACAACTTTCCTAACCCCTAATCAGCCAGGAAGCCTCGCCACCCACCTGGGTGCTTCCTCACATGCAGCGAGGGCCTGTGACAGCCCAAGGAGCCGGGGTGGGTTTGGCTGTTTGCCCTGGTGGCGAGCTCAGCTCTCGGTGGCTGAACCGCTCCGGGCCCTGCCAGCCCCAGCCGGTGCCGGGAGCGAGAACAGAGACAAAAGAGCTTGTGTCCTCCTGCCAGCAGCCGGCCCCGCCGAGCGGCCGCCCGCCCAATTAAACCATGCCCGCTTCCCATGCGGCAGGGGCACCCGGCAGGCTTGCTGGCCCCCTCCTGATGGGGACCCCCATCCATCCCACGGGACCTCCTCTGCCTCCCTGCAGGCACCCACCCTCGCTGGGTGCCGGTACGCTCCCTCTGTCCTGTGGTGAGGGCATCTCCAGTGGTTCCTGATGGGGATGGCTCACCCTATTCCCAAGCATCTCCTCTTTCCCCTGCTTTCCTCACACCCTGGGGCTCGGAGCACTCACCAGTGCAGGCAGTGGGGTGCTGAGCATCCCTCCCTGCTCCTGCTCCCTGCCAAGGGCCAGGTCAGGATGGGACATGGCAGCAGCAACCGCCGCCACCATGGGAGCATCCCCACGCCCCGTCCCGACCCGCGGGGCTGGTGTCACATCCACTTAGCCAGCTCCAAAAATCCCTCACCCTGACACCTTGTTAAATACCCACCAGGGGTCACAGTTCCTGGGTTTTTCCTGCTTTTTCCTTTACCCCGCTGAGACGTTTCAGTTGGCAGGAGCTCCCCTCCTCCCGCGATTAGGTATCTTTCGGGGAACAAGAAACCTAGATCACTTACAAATTAATTTGGAGTTAAACCTACAGAAAATGAGAAACATGCTGCTTTGCAGGAGAGAGTGCTTGGCCAGCGATCAAGAAAAATACATCCAAACCGCCCGATGCGTCGCGCTCGGCGGCGGCCGGGGAAGGGGGCTGCGAGCTCAAGGTAGCCATCAGCTGTATTCAGGCGCGTTTTAATGGGGCCACAGCCTTTCCTCCCAATTAAAACCGTAGCAAACGAACAAAAGGCAGGAGAACCTGTTCCCTGGGGACGGACACACACACGAGGGGACGTGGGGAAGGCTGGGGTGAGGAGGGAGGAGGTGTGGGGTGCAATGTGCCAACACAGGGGTTGCACCTTTGCTGGTGGGGGTGGGTACGCCACGGGTACTGCTCACTCCATGGTGTATGGACACCTTCACCCCAGTGTTTCCCCATCACTGCGTCCCCAGGATTACAGGACCTTGTGCCAGGGCNATGCAAGGGACCCCAAGGTGGGGGGGTGGAGGTGGATGGGAGCTCCTGGAGGGTCTTGGGCAGAGGGGTTGGCCACTGCCACGCATTGTGTCTGCGGTACAAGCGGCTGTGCCGGGAGGGGGCCGCGNCACATTCAGAGAGCACTTCCTAAATTTGTCTCCTGTGTTCCTGACTCACAAGCAATTTCCTCACCCATAAAACGGCGTCAGCATGAAAGGACTGGCCGGGACACCAATTACTTGTCACCGTTTTACCACCTCGCTGCTCACCGGTTTGCAGCCCCCGGCGGTGCCCAGCCAGGATCTGCCCCCTCCCCGCAGAGCTCCTCTGTCCTGTGCAGATGAGGGGACAGGGCAGTCAGGGTCCCCTGTGCCATGGGGCAGAGGGATCTCCAGTGTCTGGCATCTGTCAGAGCAGACCCGGGTCTTCAGTGCTCCTGGGCATCCTGAAGGTATCTCCCAACCCAGTCTGCAATCAGGGAGACACTGAGCATTCCTGGGTTCCTCAGCCCCACTCTGGTGTTTTCCCTGTGTTGGTATTGTCCCCATGGTGTGAATGATGCCTCAATGTGGCTGCAGGGGAGGGAACATCATCCTGACTGTGGTGGCACCAGGCTTGTTGCTGAGCATGGCAATGGCCCTGCCATGGGGCACACAGACCCATGCTGGCACAGGGCATCACCATCCGAATACCTCCATGTCCTGCTTCATCCCTGCTTCATCCCTACCCCTCTGTGCCACTTCATCTGTCCCCTTGATTCCCACAGCCATCCCCAGCCCTGGCACATCCCCAGCTGCTCCCATGTCCAGGGGATGAGGATGGGAATGGGCTGGTGCAGAGAGGCAGAGAGTTGGAGTCTCAGGAGGGACTGAGCACGGACAGGATCCCCGGGGAGCCCCCATCCACCTCCCAGGAGTGGGGAACCAGTATGTGGCTGTGGCCGCAGACCAGCTTTCCCCAGCAGTGATTGCCCACCCTCCCTGCAGCAAATCGCTCCCGGCTTCGTGCCGGCAGCGGGCCGCCCGGCAAGCGCCACGGAGGCTGCTAAACGGGTTTTATGGTGGGATTTAGGGACTTTTCTGCTGGGTAATTGATTTGCCCAGGCAGTAAAAGATCAAGGCCAGGGCTCAGACAGTGGCTCCCAGCATCTGCCCACTGAGTGGGCCTGGGCATGGGTGGCTCAGGGCACGGCTGTGGACAGTGGTCCCCGATGCCATGGTGCATGTGGCCCCGCAGCGATGGGGCAAGCACTGCAGCTCCGTCCAGGAGCCCCCTTGCAGTCCCGTCCCCCCCCCCCCCCCCCCTCTTCCCACCCCCACCCACCCCCCC
>VXBJ01003766.1:183981-220595 GCA_013400055.1 Nycticryphes semicollaris | reverse complement strand
GTGCCGGCTGGGGTGGTGTGAGCTCCTGGCTGCCCCCCCTTCCTGTGCTGGGAACCACTGCCCCACGATTTGGGGTAATAAAGGCATTAATTTAGCTTCATCATTAAACAAAAGGGTTTGGCCAGGGCCAAAGGCTGGGGATCTGGCCCCAAAAGGGCCCTTTCTGTCCATCCGCTGCTGGCTTTTTGAACGCAGACCCCTCTTCTGCCACCCCTCTTTCCTTCCCCAGGCAATGGGAGCCCCTTCGGTGGGACCGGGTTTGGTTGGAGGCACCAGGGTAGTGGTGAGCTCTCCTTCATCCCTTGGCATCTCCCACCCACCTACCCCCCCCTTCCTTCTGCGGGGCCAGCCCCGCACTGTGGGGTGAATGGGGCCGTGAGGACGTGTTTTGACAGGACAAGGCCGCGGGGCTTTTGGCGAGGCCGGCGGTAGCGGCCGGGACAGGTAAAAATGGCTCTTTCAGCGTGCCCTGGGCGAGACTTCCTCCGGAGCAGCATGGGTCCTTTCACTGCCTCCCTAATCCAGCTAATCCGCCCCACAACACTTTGAAGGTGGCCTCCGGCTTGCACGCTGCTCGGCACGGGGAAGCGGCCGGCTGAGGGATGCTTGGGGCGGTGCCTCAGGACCCCAATCCTGCTGGGATGTGGGATGGTGCTGGTATCTCTCTGATGCCCGTGGGGGCTTTAATCACCCAGGGGTGGGCATATCTGCTGGTGGGATGCACTTGATCTGTGCTGGGGGATGGCTCAACAGTCCAGTGTTTACCTCCATGGGTGCACATGGCTGCAGAGGGGAGTCCCCACGGGGCTGGCTTTTCCCATGGGATCTCAATATGACCTTGCCCAGCTGTGGACTTGAACAGGGTTTTCTGGCCCCTGGCATTGTGGAAAGGGACTGTTCCCCTGGGACACACACCCCTTACTGTCCCCAGCTCTTCCCTCACTGGGGGGGCATGGCTGGAGCTGCAGTCAGAGCTGGCATGGCTCTGGGACTTGGTGGCCCCAGGACAGGGCTTCAGCATCTCCTGTGCAATAGTTGAATCTGCAATGTTTGTCACTGCATCCTATAGTTCTGTTATCCAGGCAGGAGGACAGTGCCTGACTTTTCTGAGGACAAATGAGGACATGTACCTGGGCATGCTCCCTCTCCCACCCAGGTCATGCAAAGGGTGGTGATGACCTGCTGGCAGTGCCCAGGTCCCACCTGCAGAGTTGATCACAGCCTCCGCTCACCCTGGGGGGGGATACAGAGTGATCCTTGCGGCAGCATGCTTCTCCCTGGGGGACACCAGTGGCTCCCCATGGCCCCCAGCACTCCCATGGTCCTCCCTCTCCTCTCTCCGATCTGCCCTTGCCAGGCAGGGAAGGCTTGGTATGGGATTGGCAGCCTGCCCCGACCCACTGCTCCCCCCATTGCTGCCTGGGCATGCTGCCCTCATGTGCTCTGCCTGCTGCCCCCCTCCTACCCCTTCTCCACACACCCGTGGGTGCCTGGGGACAGGGCCCTCATGGGGTTTGCCCACCTCCTGCCCTGGGTAGGCACTGGGGGATGTCTCCTTGCTGGGGGAGGGGGCGGGTAGCTGCATGGGGGTGAGCCCTGTGCGGGGAGTCTTGTAGCTGTGCTGGGAGCAGCAGGACCCAGCATGGGCTCCTCTGACCACAAACCCTCTTAGCTAAACCTGGGGGTGCTGGCAGCCCTTGGGGGTGTATGGGGTGAGCTTGGGTCAGATACACTTCTTGGGTGGGGGGGCAACTCAGGAGCTAGGATTTTGTCCTGTCTGAGAGCAGGAGCAACCCCTTTTTCCTCCCATGGCTNTTTTTTTTTTTTTCCTTTGGAACCCTACAGTCCTCTGTGTTTGCAGGGTCTGGGTGTCTCTGGAACCCTTGGGGGCTCAGAGGAGCAAGGGGCAGCTGAGCATTGCTGCCATGGGGTTCTGGGGTCCCTGTTATCCTAAAAGCATGGCTGGTTCTGCCCTCTGCTCCAAAGCACCTTTTCCCCTGCAGCTCCAGCTGGCTCTGAAAGGACCTTTCTTTATGTGGGGGAGGGTACTCACCCAGCAGCCCCCCTCCTGCCTTAAGATGGGGCACAGGCAGTTCACCTTTATTTATTTATCTTCGGGAGGCGAGCGTGAAACCTCTTGCTTTTCCTTTTCCCCTCCTTGACAGCTCGGTTGGCTTTTTTGGGCTGGAAAATTTTGCTAATTAACCCAAAAAGACTGGGAGACTCTACAGATGGCTGTGACTTATCTGCCCCTCTCCGTTTTGCTTCGCTCTTCAACTTACGTAGATTTTTTTTTTTTAATTCCTAGAAAGTGGGTTTTTGGGGGTTTTCTTATTTTATTTTTTTTTTTTTTAACTTAGATATATCCATGGACTTAGGGAGGGGGCTCTCTTTTTGCGTTTTAAATGTTATTTGGCGGCTGGGAGGGGGCAGCGCCAGGGCCCAAGAAGAGGGTTTTATTATCTGCCTCTCCCTCGGGCCTGGAAAAGTGGTCTGAGTTCAAAAAATTCATTTCTTGCCTGAATGAAGCCAGCAATGTGGAAAAATTTCACCATTCAGAGGGGGATGAATGTATGTTTCAACCACACATTAAGTGACATTAGCAAGCAGTGGAGTGCCTAATGTGGCCATTTTTCACAGCAGCCAACAGAGGGGGTGATTAGCATAATTAGTACAGGCAGCCCTATACATATGGAAATNGATTGGAGACACCAGGGTAGTGGTGAGCTCTCCTTCATCCCTTGGCATCTCCCACCCACCTACCCCCCCCTTCCTTCTGCGGGGCCAGCCCCGCACTGTGGGGTGAATGGGGCCGTGAGGACGTGTTTTGACAGGACAAGGCCGCGGGGCTTTTGGCGAGGCCGGCGGTAGCGGCCGGGACAGGTAAAAATGGCTCTTTCAGCGTGCCCTGGGCGAGACTTCCTCCGGAGCAGCATGGGTCCTTTCACTGCCTCCCTAATCCAGCTAATCCGCCCCACAACACTTTGAAGGTGGCCTCCGGCTTGCACGCTGCTCGGCACGGGGAAGCGGCCGGCTGAGGGATGCTTGGGGCGGTGCCTCAGGACCCCAATCCTGCTGGGATGTGGGATGGTGCTGGTATCTCTCTGATGCCCGTGGGGGCTTTAATCACCCAGGGGTGGGCATATCTGCTGGTGGGATGCACTTGATCTGTGCTGGGGGATGGCTCAACAGTCCAGTGTTTACCTCCATGGGTGCACATGGCTGCAGAGGGGAGTCCCCACGGGGCTGGCTTTTCCCATGGGATCTCAATATGACCTTGCCCAGCTGTGGACTTGAACAGGGTTTTCTGGCCCCTGGCATTGTGGAAAGGGACTGTTCCCCTGGGACACACACCCCTTACTGTCCCCAGCTCTTCCCTCACTGGGGGGGCATGGCTGGAGCTGCAGTCAGAGCTGGCATGGCTCTGGGACTTGGTGGCCCCAGGACAGGGCTTCAGCATCTCCTGTGCAATAGTTGAATCTGCAATGTTTGTCACTGCATCCTATAGTTCTGTTATCCAGGCAGGAGGACAGTGCCTGACTTTTCTGAGGACAAATGAGGACATGTACCTGGGCATGCTCCCTCTCCCACCCAGGTCATGCAAAGGGTGGTGATGACCTGCTGGCAGTGCCCAGGTCCCACCTGCAGAGTTGATCACAGCCTCCGCTCACCCTGGGGGGGGATACAGAGTGATCCTTGCGGCAGCATGCTTCTCCCTGGGGGACACCAGTGGCTCCCCATGGCCCCCAGCACTCCCATGGTCCTCCCTCTCCTCTCTCCGATCTGCCCTTGCCAGGCAGGGAAGGCTTGGTATGGGATTGGCAGCCTGCCCCGACCCACTGCTCCCCCCATTGCTGCCTGGGCATGCTGCCCTCATGTGCTCTGCCTGCTGCCCCCCTCCTACCCCTTCTCCACACACCCGTGGGTGCCTGGGGACAGGGCCCTCATGGGGTTTGCCCACCTCCTGCCCTGGGTAGGCACTGGGGGATGTCTCCTTGCTGGGGGAGGGGGCGGGTAGCTGCATGGGGGTGAGCCCTGTGCGGGGAGTCTTGTAGCTGTGCTGGGAGCAGCAGGACCCAGCATGGGCTCCTCTGACCACAAACCCTCTTAGCTAAACCTGGGGGTGCTGGCAGCCCTTGGGGGTGTATGGGGTGAGCTTGGGTCAGATACACTTCTTGGGTGGGGGGGCAACTCAGGAGCTAGGATTTTGTCCTGTCTGAGAGCAGGAGCAACCCCTTTTTCCTCCCATGGCTGGGGGGGAGGGGGGGGGGAGAGAAGGAGGGGCTGGCACTCATCAGGGCAGCTGAGGGCACAAGCCAGTCCCACTGGGTGAGGGTGAGCCAGTGGCAGTGCTGGGGCTGTGGCCATCGGTCCTGTGCCAGGCGGGTTTGGGGAGGGGTGGCTCAGGCAGGGTGGCCGGGAAGGGGGCAGGGAGGCTCCCGCCCTGCTCTGTAATTTTGCGGCGGATGCTGTAATTATGGGGAGGGCTCCCCCAGCATGGCCTGCGGGCGGGAGGCAGCCGCACATGCAGCCACCCTCGCTGCCAGGGACCCCGTCCCCTCCTGGCTTGGGCACAGTGGAAGCCTGCTCAGCACCTGGGGTGTTTGAGGTGTGGGTGAGCATGGGGTCCTGTCTATGCCCCCAGCCCACAGTGATGTGTGCCTGGACTCTGTGACACCACCACCCTCACACTTACTCTGAAAGCCCTGGGCCAGTGGTACCTAGAAGCGGTGCTCACCCCAGAGACGATGCTTGTGCAAGGCACAGATGCCCCTGGGGGGGGTCAGTCCCCCTGAGGATTATCCTGCCCACAGGCACCACCATGGGGTTTTGGGGGTGTGGGGGTCCCTTTGCTCAGCCTGGGGGTCCAGGGGCTGGTGAATCTAGCCCCTGCTGGGGAACAGAGCAGGCTGTTAATAAGCAGGACCGGGGCGCCTGATTGGAACCAGAGGGCCCTTTGCATGAAAAAGCCAAGGGCTTCCTTTGTTAATTGGAATTAAAAAAAAAAAAATTACATACAGTTCCTCATTAATGTGCTCATTGTTGGTATTGGGGTCCCCCCCCCGGGCCCCCATCCCCAGGCCGGGGGGCTGCGTGCGGTGTGGGGTGTCTCACCCCGCTCCCAGCCCCGGGCCGGCCGGCGGGCGTGCGCCCGTTTGAAGTGTCCTTGGCAGCCCTGTGTGCGCTGCCTTGTCTTTTCATGTTGCTCTTTGGTTAATTAGGGTGTTGGAATTTGAGGCTTCCTCACGGCCTTTGAAGCTTGCTGACGGCTCTCAGTGCCCTGTTCCAAATTAACACTAATTACAAGGGATGGNATGACACCCACCCTCTCCGTGTCCTTGTCCCCTTGCCCCAGGCGCTGCCCTCCCCTCTGACACATACACAAAGGCTGTGGCTGTGTCACCCCCCCTCCTCCCCAGCCCTGGCACAACCTCTATCCCAACTGGCATCTGATGGACACCAGCTGCTCCCCAGCCCAGCCAGGAACAATAAAGACGCTTCCCCCCTCCATTCCCAAAAAGCAGGGGAAAAAAAAAAAAAAAACCACCGAAAAACACCAACCCATATAATAAGTCATTAAAAGGGAAGATTCTGCTCCTTATTTGCGGTCTCACTCTGGCCTCCTCGGCGCTGGCGGGGGGCCAGGCCCGCCGGGGCCCCCGTCTCTTGCTGAGGGAGCATCCCAGCACGGCTGAATCCTGAACCCCCTCCCTTCCCCAGCACCAGAGGCTGGGCAGGAGCTGGCATCCTCACCACCACCAGTGCTGCCTTGGGATGTGTCCTGACACTCAGCAGCCTGGGGCATCCCTGCTGGGTGGGTGGCATGGGGATAGGGGCTACATACATCATTCCCCCCTCCTTACCCTGGGAAGAGGGTTGGGAGCAGGGTGGCTGGGTGTTGTGTTTAAGGGTCTCAGGATTGGCTTCTTCCCACCTTCCTTCAGGCTGTGTTATCCCCCCTTTGCTGTGCCAGGATGGGTGGGAGCCCCTGGATTAATGGGGATGGGTGTCCCTGGGATGGTGGTCCGCCACACAAAAGGCTACTCAGGAGCTGAGCTCAGCCCTGGCTGTGCTGGTGGCAGGAGTGGGTGGTGATTTCTCTTCTGCACTGAGACGGCTGCAAATAAAGTTGGTGGCTTCTCCCAGAAACCTCAGCCCTGACACGCTCAGAGCTCTCCCACTGTTCTTGGGGATGGATCCTAGAGTCTTGGTGGGAGGAGAGGGGTCCTGTGAAACTTCCCAGCACCATGTCCTTCCTTTGTTGCAAAGCCTCTCCAGCAGCAACCTGCTCCTGTCAGGGTTTGGGGGTACCCTCCTCTCCCTACATTCATCCCCTGGCCAAAAAGCTGCCCGCCTTGAGGTGCCAGGGAGCAGCTGGGAACAAGGTGGGGTGTCCCCAGTTTCATTTGCTGCAATTGTGTTGGTCATCTGCAGCACCCACTGCAGTGTGTGGGTGGGAGTGGGCCGGATGCATCCCATCCGCTTCACCAGCTGTCTGTCCGTGGGGTTTTTCCGGGGAAAGCAAAGCCAATGAGCTGATCTGGGGCGGGAAATATCTGCGTCGGTGGGAAGGGGGATGCCTGGTCTGGCATGAGCTAGGGTGCTCCCTGGTTGTGTCCCCAGGGTGTGACCACCCAGAGGATGCAGCAGTTGGGGAGCCCTATGGCTAGAAACTCCTCAGGTTAACATGGCATCATCTGATGCTGTGGGGCCTCGTTCTACCTGTCCCATTCCCTGGGCATCCTGATGGGCAGGACAGGTTGGTGGGGATGGCACAGGTTGGTGGGATGCCTTGGCACTGACAGGGCACATTGTGGTCCCCTCCACAGCGGGCAGCCGAGTGAGCCAGGAGCTGCGCTACACCAAGGAGAAGCTGGGTGAGGAGTCTGTCTACACCTCGCAAATGTTGATCCAGACCCCGAAGCGGGATGGGGAGAACATCCTGACGCAGGAGGCCCTGCAGCTCCACCTCGAGGCGGCCCTGGCCGCCAGCAAAGTCCAAGTCTCGCTGTACGGAAAGTGAGTCCTGCTCCAGATGAGAGGGGGACGAGAACCCCCACCATGTGCTGCATGTCCCCCACATCCCTTGCCGTGTCTCCTGTGGGATCATGCCCATCCTCAGCTCCTCCTTCTGCTTTTCCAGATCGTGGGATTTGAATAAGATCTGCTACAAGTCAGGTGTCCCCATCATTGAGAACGGCATGATCGAGAGGGTGAGTGGTGAAGTGGTGGGCATGGTGTGGCTCCCACGGGGGGTTGGTCCCCCAAGAAACAGCCAACAGATGGGCTGCGGTGGGGATGGGGTTTGCCAGACCCGGGTGCTGCAAAGTCACCACCAGCTCCATGTGGGAGGGTGCAGGTTTGGGCAGCCCAGGAGGGAGGGGTGAACAGGAGGAGGCCTGATCCACCCTGCTAAGCCCTTGCATCTCCTCATCCCACAGATGATAGAGAAGCTGTTCCCCTGTGTGATCCTGACACCGCTGGACTGCTTCTGGGAAGGTTCCAAGCTGCAGGGAGGCTCAGCATACCTTCCGTGAGTTTGGGGGGCTGTCCCGGGATGCGGGGTGGCTGCAGGTGGGAGCAGGGGCTGGAGGTGCTGCTGAGGGGCTATGCTTTTCCTCCCCATGTAGCCTGGTGCTGCTGCTTGTCCTGCTTAGCCACCAGATGGTCCCACCACTGTTGCTCATACTGTTGGGTCAACACCCTGGGGACAGGTCCCTGTCCTCCTCTGCCTGGACTCAGTTGCATGGGCAGGAGCTGCCCATCCCTGCCATGCCATATCTGCACACCAGCCAAAGCTGGGGATATGAGGACAGAGACCATCCTGCAGGCAGGTCCCTGAGGACTGCTCTCCCCCCTTCAGCATTTTGTGGGTGTCACGATGGTGAGAAGGCACCCGCATCTCCTGAGCTGCATCCAAGGATGCAGAGGGCACAGAGTCACCAGGGTGGGTGGCGAGTGACTCCCAGCCAGCTCCCTGCANTTCCTTCTGTTTACGCGTGTGTTTGTCCGGGAGAGCCAGGGCGGCTTGTGCATTGTCAGCAAACGCAGCCCTGCGCTTTCTCATGCTAATGCTGCTCTGAAAGCTGCCCCTTGCCAAACAGATGAAATAGTGGCCTTATTCAGGCTGCTGCTGGACGGGAGGAGGAGGGGGAAGGGGCTGCAGCATCCCCAGACAGGATTTGGGGACCAGCTTTGCCTCCCCCACACCTCAAGACCTTAGGCTCTCCCCATCCCAGCTTGGGGATCAGCCAGGAGTGGGAGCGAACGGGGTGAGGGTGGGCCGTGCCGAGTGGGATGCTGGTGGCATCATCAACCGGGGTAGGTAGCATCCTGATGCTGGGGTAGGTGGCATATAGGGTGGCACCCGCAGCAGCGGTGGGACCCAGCTTTCCTCGTAGCCAGATGAGCCAGTGCCCAGGCGGGCACCCCAGATGAGTGCAGGCCAGCCCATGGGGACTCGTCCCCCTTTTTAACGCCAAGGGGTGAGTGGGGCGGGAGCTGGGAGAACAAAGAGCAGCAATCTATGGAAAGACAAAAGGATTTGCCCTGGCTCAGTGAAGCAAGCGAAAGCAGATAAAAGGGGCTCTCTTTGGAAGCAGCAGCAGCTCGGGTTGGTATGTGGGAATCTCAAGCGGCCAGCTCCGGCCCAGCCAGCCTTCATGAATTATTAGGCTACGTTTCTCCCCAGAGCCCACACTCGCTCGGGGCTTTTTCTTCCCCTCTTTGGAGTGCTGAGCTGGGTTATTGGCTTTTTTGTGTGTCCTTTCTGTCTTAAAAAAGAAGCTGAGCGAGGCTGGGAACTGGCCCCTGGCACGGCTGGGATGGAGGGAGCAAAGCATCTGCAGGCAGTGGAAAAGCCTCTTTTCCTGGGTACCCAAGTCCCACGGGGTCCCACTGGACCTCCAAGAACCTGGTCTATGCCTAGCTCCCAGCACCATCCTGAGCCCCAAGAACTTCTGCTGAACCCCAAAACCTCCAGCTCAGGGGGAGATGGCAGAAAGGACTGGAGGGGATGCCGAGAGCCCTTGCCTGCCTGCTCCCCTCTATCAAGATGTTAGCCCGCGGGCAGTAATCGGCCTGACTGCTCACACAAAGCGGGGCCAGGCGGTGGGGCTGGCTCCCCCCAGCTTTGTCCCAGCCTAACAGGATCAGGCACGCTACTTGACTTGGGGCATGGCCCACTGCGCAGCGCGGGGCACAGGGGATGCCGCAGGCAGCCCGGGAGGGAGTAGGGGATGCGTAGGGGACAATTGCTGCTCCTTTGCATCCTCACACTCTGCCCTCAAGGGCAAACCCAGGACCCATGGGACAGGATGGCAGTGGTGGTGGTATCGCATGTGGTTTTCGGCATCCCCCATCACCCTGGTGCCTCTCTCTCTCCAGGGGCCGCCCAGACATCCAGTGGAGCAACCTGGACCCTCTGCAGCTGATGGAGGAGCTAGGGCAGTTCACATCGCTGGAAGGCTTCAAAGAGCTGCTGGACAAGGCAGAGGTGGGACAGGCTTACATGGAGCGGCCGTGCCTGGACCCTCGTGACCCCCAGTGCCCCCCCAGTGCCCCCAACAAGCAGAGCCAGCAGGTGGGTCACAGCCCATGTGGACTGGGAGGATGGTGGGGGCTTGCTGCTCTCCTGCCTGCCCCACAGTCTCACATCCCTGACACCTCCCCTCTGCCCGCAGAGCCCTGACATCCCAGCCGAGCTCTCGGGGGGCTGCCATGGTTTCTCCAGGAAGTTCATGCGCTGGCAGGAGGAGCTGATTTTAGGTGGCACGACCAAAGACTCCCAGGGGAAGCTGCTACGGTGAGAGCCGCCGCGGCGCGGGTGTCCCCAGGCATGGTGCAAGGGCCCAGCTGCAGCAGTTGTCTCTGAGGCAGTGTCCTCTCCTATTCATCCAGTGCCCAGGGGAACTACCCTGGCTGCAAGAGGAGCTGCAGGGCTGTCTGGGAGAGTGTGGGGGGTTGGTGAGTGTATGGGGCTGGTAAGTGTGGCAGTGCTTCAGAGCAAAGGTGGGGACAGGGGGCAGGATGGTGAGGCTGGGAGCCATGGGGTGGGGGATGGACCCAGTCCTGCATCCTGGGGTGCTGCAGCCGGTCCCAGCAAGGTGCATGTCTGTCCCCCAGCGCTGAGGCCCTGCAGACCATGTTCCTCCTCATGAGCCCCCGGCAGCTCTTTGAGCACTTCAAGGATGACTACGAGATCCATGACATCAGCTGGAGTGAGGAGAAGGCGGGCGCCATCCTGGAGGCATGGCAGAGGAAATTCGTGGAGGTGGGCACCAGGGACAACCCCCAGGTTGGGCTGGGGAGGGGCGAGTCTGTGTGTGGCATTCCCCTGCGTCCAGGTTTTCATGTGGGCATGGGTCCCTAGGAACCCTCAGTGGTGATGCTGACACCCTGGATGGCTTTAGCGGGGGTGTACTGGGGAGGTGGGGGGTCCTGACTCCTCTAACGGGGTGTTCCTCTGGCAGCTGGCACAGGACTCCATCCCACCCAACGCTACACAGAGCGTCCATGCTTTTTCCACCACCACGCTCAACGACATCATGAAGTCTTTCTCTGACGTCAGTGTCATCCGGGTAGCTGGAGGCTACCTCCTTATGGTGCGTGTGCCCCCTTTGTCCCCCACCATCCCTCCCTCACCCCCCTATCCCCACTAACCCGCTCTGCTCTTCCCTTCCAGCTGGCCTACGCCTGTGTCACCATGCTGCGGTGGGATTGCTCCAAGTCCCAAGGGGCCGTGGGCCTGGCTGGAGTCCTGCTTGTGGCTCTTTCTGTGGCCTCTGGCCTGGGGCTTTGCTCATTGCTGGGCATCTCCTTCAACGCAGCCACCACCCAGGTATGTGCTGGGGGAAGAGCCAGGTACTGTGGGGCTGGTGGGACCCTTAGGGCTGCAGGGTAGCTGGGTGCCCTGCCAGGCGGTAGCCATGTCCCCCCACTGACACTGGCTTCTCTCTGTTAGGTCCTGCCCTTCCTGGCCCTTGGCATTGGTGTGGATGACATGTTCCTCTTGGCTCATGCCTTCACCGAGACCAGCCAGCACATCCCCTTCAAGGTGAACACTGAGCCCTTTCTGGGGGCTGTTCTGTCCCCTCCCGCCTCTCTGCAGCCCCTCTCATCGCCCTCTCCCTCTGTCTCCACAGGAGCGGACAGGTGAGTGCCTGAAGCGCACAGGGACCAGTGTGGCTCTCACCTCCGTCAGCAACATGATCGCCTTCTTCATGGCAGCCCTGGTGCCCATCCCTGCCCTGCGTGCCTTCTCCCTCCAGGTTTGGCTGGGGTCCCTCTCTGGGGAGGGTGGGAAGGGATGACCAGCTCTGACATGGAATCATGGAATGATTTGGGTTTGAAGGGACCTTAAAGATTATCTTGTTCCAAACACCCTGCCATGGGCAGGGACACCTCTCACTAGATCAGGTTGCTAAAAGCTCCATCCCTGCCCACAGGCTGCGGTGGTTGTGGTGTTCAACTTTGCCATGGTGCTATTTGTCTTCCCTGCTATTCTGAGCCTGGACCTGTATCGTCGGGAGAAACGCCGGCTCGACATCCTCTGCTGCTTCTACAGGTACTGGTGCCAGGCTGGCTGGGATGGGGCTGACCCTGCAGGTCCCCACGAGAAGCATGGGGTGGCTCTGCTCCTCTCCCTCAACATCATCTCCTTCTTCACTCTCTCCTCCTTTCCTCTCTCCCTGCAGCCCTTGCTCCTCAAGGGTCATCCAGATCCAGCCCCAGGAGCTTGCTGATGCTAATGACAACCACGCCTGCCACCCATCCCCTTATGGGCATCCCAGTGTGGCCACCAGCACCCAGATCACCACCACTGTACAAGCCTTCACCCGGTGCGACCCCTCAGGCCACCACGTCGTCACTGTCCTGCCACCCACCTCCCAGGTGTGCACATCGCCCACTGTCCTCCTGCCCGCCACCGACCCCCTGGGCTCGCAGGTCTTCACCCCATCCAGCTCCACCCGGGACCTGCTGGCCCAGCTGGATGAAGCCAAGGGTGGGCGGGAGTGCGTTCCCCTGCCCTTTTGCCGCTGGAGCCTCGCCGACTTCGCCCGGGAGAAATACGCTCCGCTCCTCCTGCGGACCCGGACCAAGGTGAGGTGGGAATGGCCCTGATGGTGCCACTGTAGGGGGATGGGTTGCATGGGACCCTGCCTGACCCCCACACTGTCCCCACAGGCGGCGGTGGCGGTACTGTTCCTGGCACTGCTGGGGCTGAGCCTCTACGGTACCACCATGGTGCATGACGGGCTCTACCTGACAGACATCGTGCCACGGGACACCAAAGCACATGCCTTCATCTCGGCCCAGTTCAAGTACTTCTCATTCTACAACATGTTCATTGTCACCAAGGGTGGCTTCCACTACCCGGGTGCCCAAGCCGCCCTGCTCAGCTTGCACCAGGCCTTCAGCACCGTCAAGTATGTGGTGCGGGAGGGCAACCGCGACCTGCCCAAGATGTGGCTCCATTACTTCCAGGACTGGTTGCGAGGTGAGGGACATCCCTCTTCTCCATGACCCTCCCTGTCCAAGGACCCTCTTCCCAGCCCACACCCTCTCCACTGGCCTAGGAATGCCTTCCCTGGTGTGTGGCACCCTGGGGAGAGTGGTCCCATGGTGTCCCCAAAGTGCCCAGTGACGCCAAGCTGAGTTCTGGTGTTTCTGGATGCCCGTCCTGCTCCCTAAGACACATGGGATGCCATGCAAGGTGGTGTGCCCCAAGGGATGCTGACCTTCCATGTTGTGTCCTTAGGGCTCCAGGCCACCTTTGACAGGGACTGGCAAGCGGGGCGCATCACCCATGACAGCTACCGCAACGGCTCTGAGGACGGAGCACTGGCGTACAAGCTCCTGATCCAGACCGGCAACAAGAAGGAGCCCTTCAACTTCAATCAGGTATGTGGGGACAGGTCTGGGACATCTGGGCTAGAGACAACACTGTGCCCTCTGCCCAGCTCATGCCCACTCCTGCTCTCTCCACACAGCTGACCACACGGCGGCTGGTGGACGAGAATGGTATCATCCCCCCTGACACCTTCTACATCTGCCTGACGGTGTGGGCCAGCAACGACCCTCTGGGCTTTGCTGCCTCCCAAGCTAACTTCTACCCTCCACCACCTGAGTGGATCCATGACAAGTACGACACCACGGGCGAGAACTTGCGAAGTGAGTGAGCGTGGTGGGTTCCCCAGGGCCCCCTCCTGCCCCTGGCATCCTCCTGCAGAGGACCCAGCTCTCTGCACCTTTCCCGCTCCGCAAGCAACCCCCACAAAAAACCCACACGCCCCTCATTCCCTCATCCCGTCAGTATCCTCTGGTAGAGACACTGCCCTGCTTCCTCGTGTCCCACACTCGTCCCCCTGCATCCCACACCCTGAGCACCCCACTGCATGCTCCCTATGCCCTGAGCACACAGCAACACCCCCCTGCTCCAGCCCATGAGCATCATGAGAAAGCCCCCCCCACTCTCTTCCCCTCCTGCCCCACAAACATTCCCCTGCAGAGAAAACCCCTGATCCCAGTGACCCCCTACCCATCCTGCTGGATCCCCTTCTTCTCGCCCCATGTCTCCTCCCCACACACTCCCCAGCCCCATGGTACCCAGATTGCCTGTGCTGCACTCGGGTTGATATGGTCGGGGTGACCTCATGCTGCCTGCACCCCCGTGCTGACCGTACCCCCATACTGTCCATGCTCTGCTCCCCAGTCCCAGCAGCCCAGCCACTGGAGTTTGCCCAGTTCCCTTTCTACCTGAGCGGGCTGCGTCGCACAGCCGATTTCGTGGAGGCGATCGAGAGCGTGAGGGCCATCTGCCGGGAGGCTGCCCAGCGCCATGGGGTGCTGAGCTACCCCAGTGGCTACCCCTTCCTCTTCTGGGAGCAGTACATCGGCCTGCGCCACTGGTTCCTGCTGGCCATCAGCATCCTGCTGGCCTGCACCTTCCTGGTCTGCGCCCTGCTGCTGCTCAACCCCTGGACAGCTGGCATCATCGTGAGTACGCACCCCAATGCATGAGGATGGGGGGGTGTGACTGGCTGTGCTGCCTTACTGATGGGTGGAGACAGGGACATCCAGGCCCTGCTCCCGTCCTGCTGGGTGGCCCTGGATATCTGCTCCATGGGGATGGGGTGATGGGGTGATGGGATGGCAAGGAACACCAGGGATGGAACGCACCCCCATATGGCAGTGAGTGGGGGACACCTGTATGGAGAGCGATCAGGGACATAACTTATGAAGGAAAAATATGGGGGGGGACAGGGGTTGGGGGACATCAGTGCAGAAGAGAGTGAGAGGAACACCCATATGGAGGTGGCAGTGAGTGGGGGACCCATACGGGAGAATCAGGGACACCCCTTATGAAGGGAGCGTGTAGTGGACAGGGAGTTGGGGACACCCATGCAAAAGAGGGCGTGAGCCACTCCCAGTAGATGGGACAGAGGGACAGCCCAAATAGAGGGAAAAGGAACAATGAGGTGAGGCTGCTCTATATACGGAAGGGTAGGATTTGACATGCCAGGTGGAGGATCAGAGGGGACAGCTGGTCAGAACCAACCCTGACTGTCATCAGCAACGGTCACTGACCCCACCGTCCCCCCAGGTCTCCATCCTGGCCATGATGGCAGTGGAGCTGTTTGGCATCATGGGGCTGATGGGCATCAAGCTGAGCGCCATCCCCGTGGTCATCCTCATCGCCTCCGTGGGCATTGGTGTGGAGTTCACCGTCCATGTGGCCCTGGTGAGCACAGACAGACCCCTGCCCAACCTCAGGGCACCCCAGGTCCCCTCTCCCCAGCACCTTCACACCCTTGGCCATGTACCAATGGGTGGCCACGTTAAGGGTGACACATGGGGACAAGCCCTGTGTGACATCCCCACCCCATGCAGGGCTTCCTAACGGCTGCGGGGAGCAGGAACGTGCGCTCGGCTGCGGCACTGGAGCACACCTTCGCCCCTGTGATGGATGGTGCTGTCTCCACCCTCCTGGGTGTCCTCATGTTGGCCGGCTCCGAGTTTGACTTCATCATGAGGTGAGCACCGGAGGCGGGTAAACCAGCTGCTTGCTGCACCCCAAAAGCTTTGGCAACGGGGGCTGGTGAGCATGACAGCCCACCCTGGCTAGAGGTGGGGATGTGGGGCAGCTGGTGAGGATGTGTCTTGCTGGGGGCAGCCACCACATCTTGCATAGAGGCTGGGGAGACATGGTGGGGCTGGGGTGTGTGGTGTGGGAAGCCATGTTTGAGATGGGTTGGGGTTCATGGTGGCTGTGCCTGCTTACCCCCTCTGCCTGCACACCCCAGGTACTTCTTTGCGGTGCTCACCATCCTGACGCTGCTGGGACTGCTCAATGGGCTGGTGCTGCTGCCAGTCCTACTCTCTGTCATTGGGCCACCCCCTGAGGTACAAGACCCCCATCCTGCCCCTCCCTTCCCCTCCCCAACCCTGTACCCACCTCTCTTCATCCCTCATGGCCCCCCACCCTGTCCCCCGCTGACCTTCTACCCATCCTTGCCTTGTCCAATCCCAACCTTGCTTTGTACCCACCTCAGCCTATCGCTCACCTTGTACCATCCCTGCTTTACCCCATCCTTTCTGTGCCCCATAACCAACTTGCCCCATACCTGCTTGACCCCATTCCTGACTCACCCCACACTTAACTCCCCCCATCATTCCCTGACCCATTTGACCCCATCCCTGCTTGGCCCCATATCTCCCTCACTCACACAGCCCTCACCTCATCATCATATCATCCCATCCTCCCCACCACCTCACACTCCACCATCTCTGTATGTCCCTGGTCCCTCTGACGCTGTCCCCTCTCTCCCCAGGCATCCCCAGTGGATAATGGCCCCCGCCTGCCCCCTCCGGAGCAGGTGCCCCCTTGCATGGGCACTGGGGGTCTCTACGTCCGGCGAGCCCCAGCCTGGCCTGCTGCTTTCCCAGACCCCTCGGACACGGAGCGCTACACAGAAGCCATGGGGCCGGGTAGCCCCCGGGGGCCTTTCATTGTGCCCCCCACCCCGGCACACATCCTGCTGGAGGCCGGCAAGGACCCTAGTTTCCCCCGCATCACCGTGAGTGTCTCTGCCTGCTGTGGCATCACTGGCTCCCCAGCATCCCATGGGAGAGGGTCATGGATAAAACTGGAGGATGGGGGTTCGTGGGTCCCATGTGGTGCTGGCGGGGTTGCCAGAGGGATACTCATCGTAACTGGGGGTCCCTTAAGCTCCATGTCCCCCTTCCAGGTGCTGAAGCCCTACAAGGACAGCCCGGAGGTTCAGGGGAAGAAGGAGACTCCCGGCCCTCAGCCTGCACCCCCTCTGTCCTTTGGGGAGCCATGCCCCACACCACAGCCCTGCCCACCAGGTGCCCGGCCAGCCCCTCTCGCAACCCTGCCTGCCTACAGCACCCACCTGCAGGGTCCCGCTGGCAGCTACACCACCGTCACAGCCACTGCTTCAGTGACAGTGGCTCTGCACCCCACGCTGCCTGGCTCCTACCCCAGCTTTGGCCCCGAGGGCTTTGCCAGTGGCGAGCATGACTGCCTGGAGGAGTCCAGCGTGGCCAGCACCGGTGGCACCACCTTGCCCGATGCCTTCGAGATGCAGAGCATGGGACGCCACGGGACAGGCACCCGGCGCTAGGTGAGCTTGGAGACGTGGGCACCCTACCCTGGGGGTCATGCATGGTGGCTTGGGGGTGTGAGGTGGGTTTGGAGGGACCTGGCTGACTCCCTCACCCCATTTTCTTTCCCCACAGGTTGGTGGCTCCTGGGCAGAGCATCTCCTCAGCACCTGGCGGGCACAGGAGGGTGCAGAGCGGGGTCACCCGCATCGTGCTGCTAATCGCCAGAGCGGCGATGCCCCCCCGGTCTCGGCCGAAGAGGACCAGCCCCCCCATATCCCCTGCAAAGGGGTTTGGCAGGGCAGGCTGGCACTTCTATGCAAGCTGTGCGCAGGCCACGCCATGCCCGCGTGTCCCCTCCCCGGGGCTGTGCTGATGGTGCCATGTCCCCTCACCCAGGGTTTGGGGTTACCCTGCCCCAAGCTTGTTGCCTCCTCCCGCCCCAGAAATGGAAGCACTAACCCCCTCCCCTCTCTGTTTCTGGAGCTGCTGGTGAGGTGGGCTCGCTGCCCTGCCGGCTCCCCCTCTGTGGGGTCACTGCCTGCTCTCTGTCACCTCCTCCTGGGATGCCCCAACCTGGGCCACGAGCTGGGGTGCCCTGGTGTCCCTTGGCCGTGCCCTGGGGTGCCGTGAGCAAGGCCTGGGGCGGGCACCCCCCACCTTTATTTATTGCAAAGGGAAACTATCTATAGAGAGATATATATTTTTAAGCTTATTTTAAAAGATTTATTTCTCAGCCTATGGCCTCGCCTGGCTGCCCAGGGTGCAGGCAGGCAGGGGGGAGACCCTTTGCCGGAGGCAGCGGGAGCCCGGAGCAGGGTCACAGACCTGGTTCATGCCCCCCACTCCACGGGGTGCTGGGGGGCCACAGGCAGCTCACCCCCTCCGAGGTGCTGCTCCATGCCTTGGTTTCTCCACTGGTGAGCACAGGAAGGCTGGAGATCGAGGACGTGCTGCAGTGGAGCCAGGGAGCTTGTTGCTCCCACCACACAGGCAGGGCTTTTGGTGGGGGTCCTTGGGGTGGTCCTTGCTGTGCCGAGCCCCTGAGCTGTCACATGGTCACAGCCCCTCTGTGCCACGCTCGTGCTCTGCTCTGGTGACAGCACATGTTGGTGCAGGCCCATGGCAGCACACGCTCACAGGGGTGCCTGTGCTGCCACTGGACACATCTCTGGGAAAGCAAATTTCTCACCATGTCCCCGTGCAGTGGGGCTGTCCTTGAGGCCAGTCCCTGTCCCTGTCCTTGTCCCCATCCCTGTTCCCATCCCCATCCTGGGCACTGTTCCTACCGTTACCCAGCACTTTAACTCCAGCGGTGTTTGCTGTGCCCGTAGCCCCAGCACCTCCCCTCCTCGACCCCTGGCCCCCAGACACTGCCGCTGAGCTGGGGTGGCCTCGGGGACCCTGTCCCCGTGCCAGGCGTGGGCACGGTGGGCAGCCCCCCTTTCCCTCTTCCGCCACGCCATCTAAGTTATTTATATCAAAGAGAGCAAAGGTTTATTTTTGTAGTTTGTACAGGCGGTAGTGGGGACTGAAGGTTTATTTTTAAAGAGTAAATATATATATTATATATAAATTACCTGCTGTGTCTGGCCCTTTCTCCTGGGGGGCACAGCTTGGGGCAGGGAGGGGATGCTTGAGACAGACCCAGCTGTGTGCACACACACAATAGCGGGGGTGTGCACGCTGTGGAGAGCTGAGTAAGTGTGTGTGCGGCACACGGGGGGCTGACAGACTGNTTGCCGGAGGCAGCGGGAGCCCGGAGCAGGGTCACAGACCTGGTTCATGCCCCCCACTCCACGGGGTGCTGGGGGGCCACAGGCAGCTCACCCCCTCCGAGGTGCTGCTCCATGCCTTGGTTTCTCCACTGGTGAGCACAGGAAGGCTGGAGATCGAGGACGTGCTGCAGTGGAGCCAGGGAGCTTGTTGCTCCCACCACACAGGCAGGGCTTTTGGTGGGGGTCCTTGGGGTGGTCCTTGCTGTGCCGAGCCCCTGAGCTGTCACATGGTCACAGCCCCTCTGTGCCACGCTCGTGCTCTGCTCTGGTGACAGCACATGTTGGTGCAGGCCCATGGCAGCACACGCTCACAGGGGTGCCTGTGCTGCCACTGGACACATCTCTGGGAAAGCAAATTTCTCACCATGTCCCCGTGCAGTGGGGCTGTCCTTGAGGCCAGTCCCTGTCCCTGTCCTTGTCCCCATCCCTGTTCCCATCCCCATCCTGGGCACTGTTCCTACCGTTACCCAGCACTTTAACTCCAGCGGTGTTTGCTGTGCCCGTAGCCCCAGCACCTCCCCTCCTCGACCCCTGGCCCCCAGACACTGCCGCTGAGCTGGGGTGGCCTCGGGGACCCTGTCCCCGTGCCAGGCGTGGGCACGGTGGGCAGCCCCCCTTTCCCTCTTCCCCCACGCCATCTAAGTTATTTATATCAAAGAGAGCAAAGGTTTATTTTTGTAGTTTGTACAGGCGGTAGTGGGGACTGAAGGTTTATTTTTAAAGAGTAAATATATATATTATATATAAATTACCTGCNTCTACCGCTGCCATGGGGAGGGGTGGTTGTCCCCCTGCCTAGGTCGGGGCCAGCGCTCGCTGCCTGCTGCAGCACGGCTCCTCTGCCGGGGGGGGGCAGCACGGCGCCGCGGAAGGGACCCCCCCACCGGACCCGGAAGCTTTGAGGCTGGGAAACGCATGGCTGAGGGGGGGAGTGGGGAGAGGCTGCGTCTGTGCCCGCGTCCCTCAAAGGACCCTGCAGCCCCCCCCTTCCCCCCCCTCCCGGGGTCACTGCCCGGTGTCCTCGCACCCACCCCACGGACCAGCTGCAACCCTCCCTCCCCAAGTCCCTGCAGCCCGTTTTTGGGGTGACCTGAGCATCCTGCCCTGAGCCCGGAGCCGTGGCGTGGGGCAAAGGGATTGATTGATGCTCTTGGCTGTGATGGCTCCTCCGGCAGTGTCCAGCCCCACAGCCTGCCCCACTGTGGAGCACCCGGCCAGGGGGACACTGCCGCTGCCTGACCTCGGTGCCTGGCCCCTACTTGGTGTGTGGGTCCAGGTGCCGGTGGTGGTCACGGGGCCGTGTGCCACGCCGGGGTTGACAGAGGTGGGAGGGCACCCCACTGCCCTTCCTCAATGCGTGGGCCCGCCAGGCTGCTGCAATGCTCTCCACCTATGGGGACAAGGATGGGGGGCATCAGCATGGTCACAACATGGTCTCCCCACAAACCCAGCCCTGTAGCATCCTCCAGCTCCAGGAACTGAGCTAGGACACCCTGAGGGGAAACAGCAGCTCACCGGGATGAGCAGGTCCCGCTGGTTGTGGCTTTCCAGCGTCGCCAGCTCGTTGGGTGCCAGCAAGGGCAGGCGCAGCTCCCGCACAGGCAGGGCGGCCACCTCAGGCACTGGGCGCTCCAAGACGGCCTGTGGGATGTGAGGGATGGGGCCGGTGATGCCCCAAGCACCTGGGGTCTTCGGGCACGCAGCCTCTGTGGCCATCACACAGCCCCAGGCTCAGGGACAGGGCACTTGGGTTCCCTGCCTGGGATGGTGGGGCATCTGAGCACCACTGGGTGGCTCTGCCTGGGGGAGGCCAGCCAGGACCATCCCCCCAGTCACTGCCTTGGTGCACTTACCGAGCTGACGTGTGCCCACTCCCGCACAGCCTGCACCAGGTCCAACTCGTCCACAGCCAGGCGGTCGCTGCGCAGCACCTGCGCCAGTACCACGTCGGAGAGCTCGTGGAAGCCCTGCGTCCGCACCACCGCCTGCCAGCACACCGCAGCACCAGGGTACTCATACCAGGACCCCACAATGGCCCCCCAACCTTCCATGGGCCATTAGACCCATCCTGGCACCATCCCTGCCTGGCACTCCAGCATCCCTTCACACCCTGACACCCCAGTACCCCCCAGCCTTCACCTGGCACCCACCATCTTCTCTCCAGACACCATTTGCCCCCTTTTATTCCCAGCCCAGCCTCCAGCCACGCCATGTTTAGGGGCCCAGCTCCCCTGCCCCATGTCCCCCAGAGTTACCCACACCACATGCTCCTGGTGCTATCTGTGCCCTGGGGTACCCCATGCCATGCTACCCCATTGCCCACAGCCCTACCGTAGTGCAGCCCTCAATGAAGGCCAGGCAGTGCTGCTGGAGGTCTACCTGCCCATAGGTCACCGCAGCCTGTGGGACAACACAGACACCTGCAAGGGGGTCCCTGGGCAGGAGGAACCCCCCTACTAAAGCCCTACAGAGACACAGGGACTCTCAGAGACCCAGTTGAGGTGAGAATCCCCATGCATGGGTGCCATGGTGGGGAAGGGGCACCAAGGTCCCGTCTTCTCCTGGCCTGCCCCACAGCAAAGAGAGCAGTAGCTCTAACCACCTCCTATGGTCACCCAGACCCACCACCAGCAGAAAGCACCTGATTTTCCACTGCTGCTCGGGGATGTCACCCAGCCCCAGGTGGGTGAGGGGCTCTGATGTTGCTCTCACAAGGCCACGCTGCAGGAACCTGGGGCCAGCCACCCCCAACGATCTTTGGATGGGCACAGGGTCATCTTAAAGCCCCCCACGTCCCATGTCCTGGTGCCAGCCCCATCCTGCCCCATACCTGCCACTCCCCACTGCAGCAGGAATTTAGGGTGCTCTCTTCCTCCCCCAGCCCTACACAGTCCCAAGGGATGGCACTGCCCATCTGAGCATCAGGAAGACTTGTCCCTGTCCCCTTGTGGTGGCAGCCCCTGCGTGTGGGGTATTCGAGACCAGCATAGGCAGGGCAAGCATCGCCTCCCCCTCTACCACAGCAGGGGACCAGCATTGACGCAAGTGAGGAGGGAATGCAAGATGTTTTCTTCAGGTTTGTTTTGTTCTGGGGTTTTGGGGTTTTCTGTTTGTTTCCTCCAGGCCAGTTTTAGCTCTGTTTACGCCGTGGTGGTCTGGCACCACATCTGGAGGCAGCTTCTGTGCTCTGGGGCCAGCGTCTCACCCCGAGAGCNATTTTTAGGTGTCCCAACTCTCATCAGCGTTTTTGGTACTGGCCTCAAAACCATGAGAGCTCCCAGAAACCCAGGGCCTCCCAGATTCAGACAGATGATGGCAAGGCCCTGGCACTGGGGATCTCTAGCCAGCCCTGCTCAGGGCAGCGTGAGGACATTTCCCTGCCAGGTTGTGGTGACTCCAGTGTCCTTTGCAGACCTGGTGCAATGTGCCCAGGAGCTTGGAGGGCGGCTGCTGGGCCAGGGGTGGGTATGAAATTGTTCCACCATCCAGCCAAGAGCAGAAGGGTCAGGTCAGCTCCTGCCTGTTAGACAGGTTACTTTTAACCCTCTGTGACCCCACTGAACTCACACTCACCTGCAGAGCCTCACAGACCTGCTCCACACTCAGCGTGTCCTTGATGAACTTGACACAGAGCTGGAAGACAGATGGAGAGAGGGTGGACCCAGCCTCACCACCCCCTCCCATGACTCTCAGCACCCCTTGAACCTCCAGAACATGAGGACACAGGACATGGGGTGGAGGCATCTCCATCCTCACAGGGTTTCATAAGGCAGCAACGGACTATGTGCAGCCAGCCTGGGCACTGATTCGGTCAGGGACCAAGCTTGATGTGACCAAACCCCAGCCAACCTCATAGCCCCAGGTGGGTCACTTAACCCTGGCCACAGTGGCTAGCCATATCCTGCCACAGGGGATGGCCCTGGTGCTGGCTGCAGTGCACTGAGTGACCAGCCCTGCCTGACAGCTCCTTTCTACCTGTGACTGGGGACCAGCATCTACAGCTGCAGCCCAAATGCAGGCGAGATGCAGACAGACAGGCACCTCTATCAGGGAGCAGGACCTCCCTCCTGCCCATCTCAGCTGCCTCCCACATAAAGGGAGCCCCTGAGAAACCCAGGGGGATGTGACACGCAGGGAGGAGGCATCAGCTGGAGCAGAAGGGCCCTGAGTCACTAGTGGAAGGAGATGAGATCACCCTGCAGCTGGGGACATAGCCATGGGCTTCCCCAGTTTGTCCCTGGTCAGCCCCTTCCCTCCCACCCCTCCTCTATGGCTCTCCCCGCTGCAGGTCATCCCCCTGAGGATTCATTTGCTGGACGGTAGGGCAGGATTTGTGTGGCCAGGGCACTGGGTCCCTCTTTCTTCAACACCCCTTTTGTCCCTTCCCTGCCCAGATGGCTGTTTGACAACCCCATGACATATCTGAGCTTCAGCTGACCTTGTCCCCACTGGGTGATGGGGCAGGTCCCCTCCCACTAGCCTGGCACACACCAGCTTGCAGTTCCTCAGTTCTTCAGCAAAGGTTCTTCCCCAGCGTGGTGAGAAGGGAGGGGAAGTCCAGTCACACAATGGCAGGTCACACGATCAGCCCGGACGTAATTCAGGAATCGCTCTGATGACATGGCCTGGCTGCCCTCCCCAGCGCCGAGCTGCTCCCTGCTGCCTTCCTAAAACCTTCCCACCCACAGCAATACCCACTTGGCAGCACCATGGCTGAGGTGCTGCATGCTCCCCAGGACCAGGGCCCTCCAGCATCATCCTGCCAGATGACCAGAGGGCAGACATGGGCAATGGCATTGGGGCTTTCCTGCTGCCCTTTGCTGTGTGGGAGACATGACGTCCCATGCCCTTCCCTGGGATTCCCCAGCCCCTGTGGGGCTCACGGTCAGTGCTGCATCCTCTCAAGGGGGATCCCACTGGAGAGACCCTCTGGGATCAAGAAGCAGGGGCTGAGCTTGCGATGGATCTGGGTGATGCACCACATTGCTGTCCACAGAGCCACCTCCAGCCACCAGCCATGCAGGGATCATCTTTGGGTGCTCCTTAACACAGGGGCACTCGGGGACCACAGCCCCCAGTCTAAGTAAGGCCGTACCTTGCACAGGTCCTGCAGGCCGTACTCCACTGATGAGGTCAGCACCTCCAGAGCCTGCAGGCAAGAGACCTTATGAGCATGCAAGGCCACAAATGGGCATGGCAGCCCAGGGGCCAAGGGCACATGTTCTCCTGCCTCCACGATAGCTCCCAGATGGGCCATGGGGGGTAAAGGGCTGACATATGAGGATATATGAAGGTGTCCTGATCTGATGTCCCCATTCCCAGCATCCTGGATGTGCACAGCCAACTGTCCCAAGGCTGGGGCAGACACATGTGGGACAAGGTGCTCTGGACACCCCACTGCGCTGGACTGAGATCTTACACACTCACTGCACTATTAGCCAGCCAGAAAGCATCATGCAGAGCATCCCCTCCACCTTTGGCACTCCAGGAGCTGCAAAGCAACCCCTTCCCTCCATCCCCACCTTGTTCCTCTCATGCTCATGGTCCTGCCAGCCCCATCTCCACTCACAATGTGGCTGTTGAGGGTGACACTGTTGGTGTAGAGGAACTCGATGACAGCCAGGAAGACCTCAGGCTGCACGTTGCTCAGGATGATGGGGCCTTGGGGTGGGACACTGCCAGGGGTGTCCTTGCTGCCCACCAGCTCCTGGCTGAGCATCCCCTGGAAAGCTTGACAGCGGCATGCCAGCACACAGCGGTGCGCAAACACCTTCTGCTGCTCCCGGCCCACCACAAAAGTCACGTCACTGTGGGGAAGAGAAAACCATGAGGGATTGGGTGCCTTGGGAAGCCAGGGAACAGGAGGCCATAGGGCTGGGACATGGGCACACAGACAGGGACTGGCTGGGTGTCTGTTCTGTTGGGGCAGAGCCTTTTCTTTTTAACCCACAGGCTTTTCCCAGGCACAAAGGGATCCTTGCTGGTGGCTTCTTGCAACCATCTGAATGCTGCAGGTGGGGTGAGCAAGATGGGTCCTGTGGAAAGCACAGAGAGCCATGGGTGCAGCACAGCCAACCACGGCTGCTGGCACAGAGCAGGGAAGAGAAAGGCCCAGAACAACTGGAGAAAGTGGCTTTCTCTTTTGGCATGGCAAAGCAGGGGAAAGTGTGGCTGCCACCAGGCTCGGCTTCCTTGACTCATAGGCATTGACTCATGGGCTCAGGGATGCGAAACCTCCAGCATCACTGCCAGTGGGGCTGGCACTGACCTTCCCTGCACCTGCGGGACAGGGCAGCCCTCAGTGCACCCTGAGGCATGGAGTCCCACTACCCTGGTCCCCTACAGCCCCCCAGCACAGTTCCCCTGCTCTGTGTCCCCAGGAAAGGGAGGCAGGATCAGGGGAAAGGGAGCAGGCAAAGAACAGCCCATGTGTGCCGTATGGCCATGGCCCATTCATCCCTTTGTCCCCCTCCTCCTCTCTTCCCCCATCACAGCAGGGCAGTGAGCAGAAGACATGCTACCCAAACTCTAGCTGCCACAAGGCCATCACCCAGCCCTCATGGTGTCCCACAGAGGATGTGCCCAGCAGAGGGAAGGGCACCTGGGTCACGCCACACATATATCAGGATATACATGGCCAGGGTGAGCTGGGAAGCATGAGCAGAGCCCAACAGATCCTCCATAGCTGGTACTGCAATAGGGAACGAAATAAACTCCTCTGTGGCTATATAATAATAAACTTCTCTGTGGGTCACTGGCCAAGGGGGGGAAAGCAGGGTGCAGGCATACCGATTTCAGGTGCCAGGACACAGAGTGCAGGATGCAAGATGCAAGTGGCCAGGCACCGGCAGCCGCTTTCCCACTGCCTGGTGCTATGGCTGGGGAGCTTTCACTGAGATTTCTCTTCTGGGTGGCCAAAATTTCAGCAGGGATGGGGATTTCCTCAGATAGCACTGGCATTTGTGCCAGGCCTCAGCATGAAGCAGGCAAAGAGGACCACAAAGCCAGCCACCAGGCAGGAGGTGCTGAGTAGGTGGGGTGCAGCTGGGCTGCCACCTGCCCTCCAGGGGCGTGGGGGGTTTGGAGAAGCCAAAGGAAAGCACAGGTACAGATGAGGTGGTAAAAGAGCTGAGCACAGGGGCTGCCCCTGGAAGGGAGATGGCTGCGGTACCCCTGCTCCTGGCAAGGGCACCATGCCTGAGGACAGAGGGGGTCTGGGCAAACCCCGGAGAGGCAGTGTTTATCCCAGGGGGAATACAACCAGGCAGCCCTTGGCTCTAGCTGCTTTGCCGGGTGCCCCAGGGCATTCACAAGCCATGCCTGAGCCATGCCTNCAGGGTGCGGAGGGCAGCAGTGAAGGCAGCCGCTTCGCCCTGCAGCTGCGCCGAGCAGGGTCCAGCCATGGGCTGCCTGGGGGAGGGCGGCGGAGGAAGGCGGCGCAGGCAGGCGGGAGGCAGGCAGGCAGGCGGGCAGGCTGGGCGGCCTGGGGAGGCCGCGGGGAGGAGGCCGTCCCGCCGTACGACATGGCCCATTGCTAGGGAAACCTGGCAGGCGGTGCTGGGGCCTGGCGGCCGGGGAGACAGCGGGAGGGAGAAGAGGGGGAGCCGAGCAGGGAAGCCCACCCGCCCTGCCCCGCCGGCTCCATCCGGGCATTTGCCAGACGGAAACGGAGCGGGGAGACAGCACTCGGGTACAAGTGACATCCACCACCACAGCTCATGGCACAGCCCCGGCACCCCCAGTATGGCGTCCTACCCTCCCCAGCCAGTGGCTTTGCCACGGAGGAGCCCGTGGATGGGGAAAACGGGAGTGAAGGCGTGCAAGCAGCTGGGATTTTAGAAAAGGCAACACATGTGCAGGTTAAACGCGCAGAGATCAGCCCCACCACCACATACAGAGCCCCTATGGAAAGCTGCTGGGTATGGCTGGGTCCCTGGCGGCAGAGCATACTCGAGCCTGGTGAGGAGATCTGCCCCATGAAATGCTGCCGATGCTCCAGGCCCAAAGCCCTGTAGCTCTCCTGCCTGCTTAGAACACAAAGGATGGCAGGCAGAAAAAAAGCCTAAATAGCCTCACCCAAGCCCAGAACAAATGCTGTGCTCAGGGATGTCCCATCCCCTTTCTCCCAAGCCTGGCTGTCCCTAAGCACCCCGTGGCTGGGGACATATCCTGTGGAGGGTGTCCACCACAAAGGGACCCACCTTTTCTTGCCAGCAGCAGTGGGAGGGAAAGGGAGAAGCAGGGCCCCGCAGCCGACGGCAGCACCCTGAGGGAGCGGGGTCCAGCTGCCAGCGTGCTTGGCAGCGCTAGTCAGCAGCAAGCTATAAATACCTCTGACGGGAGATAGAAACACAAAAGCTGTCTCCACTTTCCTCAAATAGCTCAGCAGCCAGGCCAGACAAAGGCGCATTGATGGGGTGGCTGTGGCGTACCAGCTGGGCTGGGCTCTGCTGGTGGAGAGAAACCCCACTTGGGGTCAGGAACCCCCAGAAAACCTGCCTTTGGACTAGGATGTGGTGGTAGGGCTACACTCAATGAGTGCCCACCCAACCAAAATTCCCCTTATAAAGCATAAGTACTCAAAGGATGCAAACCTTGGGGTAAAACCAAGCTGTTGGAAGTCCCAGCCTATACTTAGGGTGCAAAGTAGCAATCACAGTGGCTGTTCACCTCCTGCTCTTCCATTGCACTTTCAACATCAGCAAGTATTTTTGGGGGCTGGCAGGGGAGGTTGGAGGGCACATACCCTGTGTGACTGTGTCCCTGTGCCAGCACATCTGGAAATACAGACAGGGCAGGAACAAAAGGGGACAGGGCTCTCTAGGGACCAGGAAACAAGGAGTTACAGGAGCCGTGCCCCAGAGCAGCCTGGAGAGCCACAGTGTCACATAGCAACACTTCACGCTCCAGGACCACAACGAGTTTGGCCCTGCTCACTGCCACCTGAAGGACCAGGGTCGGTGCAGGACAGTGGGGAGGACAACATCAGCTGGAGATAAGTCCCCTGTGTTTACGCCAGCAGGGCAGGAGCAGGGCTGGGGGTAAGTGTGGGACCAGATGGAGGCAGGAGGGTTGGGAAAGCTGGAAGGGAAGGAGCCCCTCACCTGTGCAAGGGGGAAAGACCAGGGGTCTAGATGGACCACAGATAGCTGCACTGGATCAGCCCCAGCTGGCTGAGGCTTCTGGCTGGGATGGAAACACTGATGAATGGAAGGTGGATACCATAATTCCCCAGCCCCTCTACATCCAGCCCTGCAACAACCTGTACACCAGGAGGTATAGTGATTCACAGGGGGCAGGGAGACCAGGAGCAGAAAGACAGTGGGATGGATAGGCTGGGACAATCCACCTCCCCCTGGCACTCAGAGCCACATCTCTCTTTCCAGACTACCCATATGGCTGAGCAGTTTTCCCCAGAAACGGCCCATGTGACAGCTGCAGATGGTGCTGAAGCCCCTCCACTCCGAGCCAACCGCCGTGGCTCCCAGCCCCCTCGGGGCACCGAGGAAGGCAAACCACTGCTCCTGCCTTCTCGCCGTAGCTCCATCCTCAGTACCCTTCCAGCACCCCTGGCCAGTCGCCGCAGCTCACTTGGGGGAGCACCGGGGGGCAGGCGCCCCTCTATCGGCCCTTGGATGTTCCATAGCCGTGTTAGCTTCTCTGGGCTCCCCCTTTTCCAGCCTATCCTCAAGACTCGCCTTGAAAACACTTACAGGATGCGGCCAGACGAAGGGTGCAAGTTTGATGCAGGGCAGGTGCAGCGGGTGCTGGAGGTGGCCCTGGCAGGTGCGCTGGGGACCACAATCTACAGCCCCCAGGGCAGTGCCCCACTAGCCCAGAGCCTTGCCGAGCTGCTGCGGAGCCAGGCAAAGGAGGTGGTGCCACCCCGCTACAAGCTGGTCTGCCATGTGCTGCTGGGCCAGCAAGGCCAGCAGAGCTTGCTGGTGGCCAGCCGTGCACTGTGGGACCCTGAGAGCGATAGCTTTGCCTGCGCCACCTTCTCCAATGCCTCCCTCTTCGCCGTGGCCACAGCGCATGGGGTCTATTTTGAGTAGCACCTGCCTCTCCTTTCGCCCAGCTTTGTAGGGCCACAAGGGGAGAAACATCAGAAATAAAGGGGTTTGTTCCAGCAGTGGCTCAGGGCTGGAGTCTTTGGCCATACTGTGTGCAGGGAGCAAGGCATAGGTGCACCTCCGTGCCCTGATGTTCCCTATAGACCCGAGCCTGGGCTCACACCCACACTGGGGCTTCCACTACCTCAGTTAAAAAAAAAAAAAACCCACACAAAAAAAAAAAAACAANAAAAAAAAAAAAAAAAAAAAAAAAAAAAGAGAAAAACCCCACACAAACAAGCCACAAAACAAGTCCAAGCTGTAACAAATACAACCCAAAAGGCTGCATTACTCTGGAGCAGAGAACTGCCCAAGGCCACGCTACAGGGAGCAGCCCAGCCTGCTTCCCACAGCGCAAGCTGCTCCCAGGCAGATTGATTACACCAGCACCGGGGAAGGAGGTGACAGATCACCTTCAAAGCAAGCTCATGGAGCAGATCACATCCCACCTCTTTCCTGGCTTCATGCCCAGCTCATATCCCATCACACCAGGTGCCATGTAGTGCAAGGACCCAGGCAAACCACCCCCTGGGCCACAGCTCCTGCCTTCTGCAGCTCAGCAGAAGCATGACAGCAGCTGGGCTTCATCCAAGCATAGAGACAGTTGGGAATGAGAGTCTGACAGCAGCAAGGAGAAGCTGTGCCAGTTCCAGGGCTTTACAGACATCCACAAGAGTTCACTCTGCCCTTCCTGCCAGCCCTGGGAAGGACAGTAGAGGTACCACATGCACTCCTCATCCCTATCCTGCCTCCCTGACCTTGTCCCCCAACAATTGCCAGTGTCAAAAGGGGCCTTGCAGAAGCAGCCCTGGGGCAAGGATAAAAAAAATGAAGCTGGAGCCCTTTTGTGACTGAGAACCCAGCTCCAAGAAGGGCAGACACAGTTTGCCCTTACACAAATAAACTTTTATTTAGGTGAGTCAGGGACAGGAGAGCTGCACATGGACAGACCAACAGGAAAATAAATAATTCCATATAAATAAGATACATAAATAGTCCCACGCGGCAGAGAATGCCTTGAAACAAGAAACATCCCTGGGTCCCAGCGAGACAAGGGCTTCTCTAGGCAAGCCCTCATATCTCATCCACACACCCCCCGCCCTTTATCAAACCTCAAGTTGTACCAAACAATTCACAATTTGGAAGCGGACAGGGCATGGTTGGGCCCAGCACAGTCCCCTCCTTAGTGTAGCAGCTGTGGAATGGCACACACCAGCCCACACAGCCCCTGGCAGGGCAGGCAGCAACCTTCACCCCTGTCCACCCCAGGAAGGAGTTTTCCCTACCCCACAGCAGCCAAGCCTTGAGGTCAAGGCTGTGTCATTCCTCTCCAGGCCATAGAAAAGGCTCTGGTGCATTACATTGAGCAGGACAACCCAAGTCCCCCCACCGCAGAGGCAGCTGCCAGCCAGAGCAGGAGGGAGCACCAGGCTACAAACAAGGCACAGCCAGACCCAAGCCTAGCTGCAGGGCACTCACCCACCATCTCCCTGTGCCACCCCAGTCCACAACATCAAGACCAGCACAATCAGAGCAAGAGCTGCCAATGGGAAGACAGTGATTTCCCAGAGCCAGGGAGCAGCAGGGTTGTCCAGATCTGCTGCTGTAACCATATCCACGTGTCTTAGTCCAGAATCCAGCTGAGCACCAGGATACAGGGTGCCCAGGTGGGCAGCCAGCACCACAACATACCTCCCATCCTGTGGGAGGGCAGGGGGAGACCTCTATGTCCACAGAAGGTCCCCCAAGGTCCCATGCTAGGCCTCAGCCCGTTCTTGGAGGAGCTTGAGGATGTATTTGAGGCGCTGGTGGAGCTCAGGAGAGCAGCCCAGCTCCTGGATGCTGCACAGCTTGTAGGTGTAGGAGTTGCGCTCCCGGTTGATGTAGGTGACAAGGCAGGAGTGGTCAGGCTTGCTAATGATCACCTTGGTGTGGTCATTGTAGAAGTTCACCTAGGAGACAGGTTGGACTTGGTTTAACCCACGCTTCCTGCGGCATGTCGGGATCCAGGATGGAGCCACACTTCCTGCCTCAACCCGTTCCTCCTCCCCAACCTGCCTGGGAGCATCCCTGCTCCATACCCCAGAGGGTGAATGCACCAGCTCCAGCACCAGCGCAGATGGAAGCAACCAACTAAAGCATCATGTCCCTTATGGGCTGGACAAGCTGCAACCAACAGCTCCAGGCACTGGAGAAGCATCCTGCATCCGCAGCTACTTTCACAGCTGGACCTTGCATTTGGACTGTGGCAGATTAGATCTAATACAGGCCAGGAGTCCCCAGCTGGCCTCCTCCCCACAGGGGTCTGGGGATCTCCATTGTGCCCCACACATACCTGGAGGGTGCCACTGCTGAAGAGCATAAGCAAGGCTTGGTCAGTCTTCACCCACTGCAGGAGGAGCAGGGCTGGCTGCCCAAGGTCATCTATGCTGGGCAAGTCACCTCCCTTGAAGAGAAAGGTCTGTGTAAGCCATTGGTGCCATACATGGAAGCACTGCCACCAGCACACACAAAGCAAGATCTGGACACACCCACAGAGGAGTCCACACTCCCAAGACACAACTTTCTGGGTGCCCACTTGCCCACAGGCTGTGAGCAGGGAGTCTCATAGCCCCAAGTGATATGGTCAAGCCATGACCAAACTACCCATGATCCCAAGCCCCACCGAGGGCTCCAGCACCCACCTTCATGAGATGCTGCTCCATATAGGACGCAAAGTAGCGCAAGACACTCATCTGTCCCTGGAGCTGCTCAGGTATGGAGGTCACAGAAAACATGAGGTGTTTGCTGTTGGTCGGGTTGTAATGTACAGTCCTGGGAAGAAGCAGACCATGAGCTGTGGGGCCACCCCAGGCACAACTACCTCTTGCCACCTGAGGGGCTTCCCCAGAAACATCAGCAACTTCTCTATTGCTTACCTGTGGTTGGGGGAAAGAGTCATGTGCGTGCCATTGTTGAAGAGGACCCCAATGCTGCGGTTGGAGAGCTGGTAGCCGAAGCCATACTTGTTGGAGTAATCCACCCACTTGCTCACCCAGACAAAGTGCTCATGGCGGGCCAGGGAAGCTGGGTTTTTCTCAGCTGGTGGAGAGGAGAGGATGTGAGCAGAGCAGGTAGCCAGCCCTTGCCCACCTCACCAGGGGGAAGCAGAGCCCCCCCCCCAGGCAGGCTGTGGCAGCATTTAAGGTACCTCCAAATAGCAGCCATGCCTCCATTTCATTGGGAAGGGGGCGAACAGTGCCCTGTCCCGTTCCAGAGCAGTCTGACCGGTTTACCTGGGGGCATGGAGGAGAGGCAGGTCCGCAGGAGCCAGACAGCCGACTCTATGATGGCAGAGGCAGTGATGCAGTCTTCAAAGGCTGCAGAGAGAAGATGACAGGCTGAGTCATCCAGCTCTGCTATCAGCTAGGGCAGAACAGGAAGCTTAGGACAGGCTGGGGTGGCCTGGGTAGGTATTGCTCACCCTCACAACTGCTGGCCATTGTCCCTCGGATGGAGGGGGACACAGACTTGTGAGAGGTCTCCTCCACCACTGTCTCCACAGGGCTAGAGCTGGCACTGCGGCATGACACGGGGGTGACCTGCGGAAAGACCTGCCCTTAGCAACTCCGCCTGCTTCCTCGGAGAGGCGTGCGCAGGCTCAGGGATATTCTCACCTCATTCCCTTCCACAGTTTTATAGCTTATCTGCCGACAGATTGAGGTCTTCATCAGCCCAGTGACCAGCTTGGAGATGTCATCTTTGTCCTCCAAAGAGCCCTTCTTGGCTGAGGAGAGAGCAAGTGATGAGCACAGGGGATGGAGACATCTGGGCCACCCTTCCCAGTGGATCAGCTCTCTTGTCTGTTTCCATGCCTACAGTGGTGAGGATGGTGTCAGGCGCTGCCTCCCACTTTCACTTCCCAGTTCTCATGCAACACAGGGCTTCCAGGAGGAACTGGCCCTGAGGGTTGCAGCACAGCAGCCGCTCTCCAGGCATACACCCATGCCAGGCTACCAGCACCAGAAGGGCAGAGGCAAGCCCAGTTTGTGCTGGCCCTGGGCAGGGGCCCAGGAGACCCACCAGGAGGTCTCACCAAGAGACAGGACCCACTTCTTGCAGGATGGATCACCCAGAGGCTCCTGTGCAAATGCACGGACTCACCCTTGGGTTTCTTCTTCCCAAAGAGTGTCTTGGTGACTTTAGCAAACAGACTCTTTGCCGGGTTGGGGGGACTCAGCTCTGGAGCCATCACACAGCTGCTGGGAGGGAGCTTCTCAGGCGTGTAGCCCTGCAAAGAGGTCAAGGCAGAGGTTTGGTTTCCATTGCCCACGTGCTCCAGACAGAGCAGCTGCCTTGGGCTGACCGCAGTCATTCACAGCCCTCCTGACATCCAGCCTGCATTTCCGTCAAGCCTTGGCCCCATGACTGGCATCAGTACAGGAAACAGCCCATGCTGTAGGGACACGGCAGCAGAAGCACACCAGATCCCTCAGTTCCCCTGGCTGGCATTTGGGCAGGACAGCAGCTGCTTCCTTTGAAGGACTGAGACTTGGGCTCCAAGGACAGCGCCCTGCACAGCCCAAAGAGCCTCATCCTACCTGGGGAAGGATCAAGGCCAGACCCCCCACCCACTCACCTTGAAGAATTCATGGTCCAAGATCTCCTCAAGGGTGAAGCGGTCCTGGGGGTTGCGTCTGAGGATGCTGGCTATGAGGTGCTTGGCAGGCAGGGAGAGGAAGGCAGGGAGAGTGTATTCCACCTGCTTAATGCACCTGTAGGTCTCCTTAAGGTCAGAGGTCTCAAAGGGAGGGCTTCCACACAGCAGAGTGTACCTAGGAGGTGACACGTGCCACATCCCCATCAGGCTTGTGACTCAGCAGCACTTAAAGCAAGGAAGTTATTGGCATTTGTCCGGCCACACCTGACCAGGAGCACCACTTCCAGCCCGGGTGGCCATGCTCACATCCGGCCACACTTCCTCCTAGCAACTGTTTACAGCAACAAGCCAGGAGCCCCAGGGAAGTGGAGAAGGCTGGCCAGTGAAGGCCACCCTCTGCCACCACTACTCCCAGTCCTGCACAACCACTGGGGCAGAAAGTGGAGCAGGAAGCCTGCGGGTGGCGGCCAGGCTGGATGTGGTGAAGCAGCACAGAGATCGCTCCCTGAGCAAACAGCATCGTGGCTGCCACCAGCCACCGAGATTTTCCATTGTTTATCATGTTCAAGAGGCGGTTGAGTGCGCTTTGAACCAGAGCTGAGCACAGAACAAGAGTGCCTGCCCTTCTCAGCTCCCATTTGCACATCCTCTAAACAGCAGCATCCCAGGGTGGCTGGCAGCACCACCGCTCCAAAGTGGGGCTGGACAGGATCCGGCTGCACAGTCCCCTCCCCCTGTCTTTCAGCAACCACTGCAAAGCCACGAGGCAAAGCACAAGAGGATTTCCTCATCAGCGCTGCTCCACAGCCTCACTCTCCCCACCTCCTCCCCTAGGCAGGGCTGCCCAGCACCCCTCCCTGCCCCCCAGCCAGCAGCACAGACTTACATGACACAGCCCAAAGACCACACATCTGACTCTGGTCCATGGCCCTGTCTCAGCAGCACTTCTGGGGCCAGGTAGTTGGGGGTCCCACATATTGTCCTGTGGGGCAGAGTACCAGACACCATTACAGACACCATCCCCCTCCTCTCCAAAGCCATGAGATTTTGCTTGCAGCCTGTCCTACCCCCACCATTTTGCTCTTTGTGGCCCAAAGCACCCCCCACACCCCACCCCCTCCATCTAAAGCCCATACACACTCCCCCCACTCCATCTCCCGGGGATCAGGAGCAGCTGCTCCTGGGGAGCCGTTGGGAAGAGTTTGTCCCAGAGCTGAGGGGGAACAGAGCCTTTGTGTCCCTGCCTGTGCAGCCGGCAGGGCAGCCGGGCAGGCACAATAGCGATAGTCAGCACATTGTTCTCCCCCGACGGCTGTAAGCTCACTCCTGAAGAAGCCACAAAGCCCCCAGCCCCCTTGCCTTGCCTGCAGCTGAGGCAGGAATTGCTCCCCCAGCCCAGGAAGGTGGCCCCAGAACTTCCCCCCCCCAAATCAGGAGGGACTCCTCACCCTTCCACTCTCCCAGGAAGCCACAGAAGGAAGAGGAAGAGTGAAACCTCAGACTTACTTTTTCTTCTGGTCCGAGGTATCCTGGCAAGCAGCTAGACCAAAGTCCCCCACTTTCAGCTCCATGTTTTCATTGATGAAGAAGTTGCCTGCAAGTCAAGGGCAACATGTCACCACAAGTCCCTCTGGGGCAGCTCACTCCCCATGCAGCACCCTGCCCCAACCACAGTACTCACCGAGCTTGAGGTCTCTGTGCAGGATGCCCTTGAGGTGAAGGTATTTCAAGCCTGAGATAATCTGTTTGAGGTAATAGCGCACTTCAGGCTCCAGCAGAGTATGGCGGGCCTTCCAGATGTGGGCCAGGGACTGCAGAGGAAGAGAAGGCAGTTTGGTGATGGCAGGCAGCGAGAACAGGCAGCCCTACTCACTAGGCAAGGGGCAGACAAGGTCAGAGCCAGTTCTTCCAGAAGTTGCACATCCACAAATAATCTTTCTTCCACAGCCATGACCTCAGCAGACTCCCTACACAAGGGTGAGGTTGCTCTGCACAGCCAGGGCAACCAATGGACTTATGGTGGCCCCACTAGGAGCTACAGACTGCCAAGATGAGCAAGCAGCTGGTTTGTTCCCCAGTGTCATGTGGTTTCACACAGCTGAGCTCAGAGGGTACGATGAGGCAGGCAGCAAGACAGCCCAGGGGAAAGAAAGCGCTCACAAAGCACCTCAGATAAGGCCTGCTCCAACCAGCCACAACTCTGTTTAGGAGATCCTTTGACAAGGAGGCCACACTAGCACTCACCTTCCTACTGCAGTGCTCCAGGAAGATGTAGATACTCTCTGCATCCTCAAAATAGTGGGAGAACTTGACAATATGCTTGTGGTGCAAGTCCCGGTGCAGCTCAATCTCATTAGTGATCTGAAAGGAAGCAGTGATCCTGGGTGAGCACAGGGCCCCCGCTGCGCCCTGCAAGCCCAGCACCCCACCACCTCCACAGCACCCACCTTCTCCCGCTGGTGGGGTTTAGCCACCCGGCTGTGAGGAATGACCTTCACGGCATAGGTTTTGTTGCTGGAGAGGTCTGTCATTTCATAGCATCGTGCAAACCCACCCTGCAAGGGAAGAAGTGGTTATGGATGGGTGACAGCCAGCTCTTCGCCCCTGCCTATGAGCCACCTCCTCCTCCATTCCCTTGCAGCACAGCCCGGTAAGCGTCACACGCTCCCTCCTGCTGTGTCGCCCACTAAGATCTGAACTATGATGCTCTCAACCAGGGATTTTCTTCACCCAATTCCTGTAAAACCTCCAGGGCGTTTTCCCTCCCACCATGGCCGGACTCGGCATCTTTCCACATGACAGATCAACCCGGAAAGTCCTGCACAGGGCAGGGAGCCCAGGGACCGGAGGCCACCGAAAGGCAGCTTCATGGAGACAGGTTTTTCCTGCCGTGATGTCAGCCTCCAATCTGCACACTCAGCCTCCGAGCCCGCCCGGGCCGGGCTGGGAACCGGCACCCGCCTCCTACATACTCCGCTGGCAGCGGGAGGAAAAGTTGCGTGTGGCGGAACGGCGCAGATCGGCACCCCTGGGAACCGGGGCACCCGCCGGCCCACGCAGGCCCCGCGGGGCGCCCCGAAACCGATGCGTCTCTGATAGCCAGCGAGGCAGGCAGCCAGCCCGGGTGATTCACAGCTTCCAGCGCCGCTGCGGGCCCGCCGGGAGAGGCGGGGAGGATGGGGGCGGCGTGCGACAACCGAAGGGGCCGCATCCAGCCCCAGGCCACACCGGGTGGGGGTTGATCGAGCAACCCCCCCACCCCCCACCCTTCCCTACGCCGGGCGGTGGCTCCCAACCCCGCTCAACCCGGTACGACCCCCTTGTTCCCCGGTACCTTTCCGAGCAGGCGTCCCTTGCAGTAGGAGCGGCCGGAGACGGGGTCGGTGATGATGCGGGTGGTCTCGGAGGCGCGGGGCGGGGGCGCCGGGGCGGGGGCGGGCTGTGGGGGGGGGGAGG
>VXBJ01003766.1:163771-183936 GCA_013400055.1 Nycticryphes semicollaris | reverse complement strand
AGAAGGCGGCTCCTTCGCGGAGCTGAGGGGCTGCCCCGCCACCGAGCCCCGCACACGTGGCCCCGCCACCACACGCTGCCGCTGCTACCACCGCCTCGGGAATCCCGCCGGCTTTATCAATGGACGAGATGACGTCACCCGCGGAGCCCCGCCCCCGGGCGGCCCCGCGCTGCCCTTAAAGCGGCCGCCGCAGGGTGAAGGGTGAGCGGGAAGTGCAGTGGGGGGAGTTGCGCGCGTATCGGTGCCCCTTGGCCCGTCATGACCCGGGGGATGCTACCGTCACAGATACCCCTCGAGACACACACAGGTCGTTCCCCCCCCAGGCACAGGGGTCCCCCACTAGATGCATGCCCTCTCCTAGACCCAGAGACCCCCACTAGATGCGGCTCCCCCTCCCCGGACACGGGAATGCACTGTAGACACATCGGGACCCCACGGACACGCAAAGATCCCTCCCCTCTCTCTCGGCACACCGAGACACACAGAGCCCCTCCCCATCTGTAAATACACACACCCCGTCACAGCGCACCTCCCTTCACAGGGGTGATGTCACACGACCCTCTGAAGATTGGGAACCGGGGACTCCACGGAAAGGCCGTGGCCACGGTGGGATTTCAAAGCCCGCGTGTTCGATGCGGGGCCTGGCCTTCCCCCCTCCCCCCATGCCAGTCCTGGACACCCCCAGATCCTCTCGCTCTGTGTCAGGGGCTGGAGAAGTGGGGTCACTTGCCCACCCCAGGTGGATTGCTGAAGACAGTGAGGACAGTGGAAGGTGCAGATGAGCTCCGTGTCCGGGCTGTCCCCTGGATAGGTGTCCCTTGGCCACTCTTTGCCCTGGCTCCAGCCCAGCCCCATGCCCCTCAAACAGCCCCCTAAAGGTGAGTCCCCTGTGGCTGCCCACGGTGGCCAGCCGGATCTGGGGCCCTACAGGACTGTCCAACAGGTGGTGTCCCCTCTTCTCCCTCAGCACCTGGGCACCCAGGCCTGGGCTTTGTGGGGGCTCTGGTATTGCAGGGTGTGCCTGGCAGTTCTGGCCCCGGTGTGCGGGCAGTGTGCCATAGCGGTGCTGCTCTCTAATGGCCATGAGGAGGACACATCTCCGTGTCACCAAAAACAGGTCATGGAAGAATGCGGGGCATCTCTTCCACCCCATGGGTGTGGGAGCTGGCAGAGGTGGCCACAAAACCACGGCCTCCTGTGAGTCTGGAGCAGCAGCGCTGCAAGAGCCCCTCAAAAGCATACCCTGCTGCCCTTCCCCTGCTCCTCACCGCACATGGGGTGACTGTGTGCACATCTCTTGCTCTGTGCCTAAGTTTCCCCACTCTGCTCCACTTCTGTTTCCTCAGGGCAGCTCTGGTCACCGATGCTCCATTTGCTCCTGAATATGCTGAGGGTTTTGCATGAGTAGTCACAGCCAAACAGCCCCATGCTTCACCACACATACCTTGTGTAGGGAATTCACCCTTTATTTTTTTTCTTTTTCTGCAGGAAAACTGAACAAACCTACGTGAGAGGAGGGAGAGAACAACTAGGATCTGTTTGTTGTTTTCTCAGGTTTCTAGCTTTTGCAGAGGAAATGTGTGGAAACCCACTGCCTGGCAGCAAACATGCTCCGTGAGCAGGCAGGGAGGCTTCTGCCCTTTGTGGGTAAAGCTGCCTGTTTCCACCAGGGACCCAGGGCTCCCTGGTGCATGGGCAACGTCACGGGGCAATGCTGGTTTTCCGACAGAGGCCCCAGGAGCACAGCTGAGTCAGCGTCTGGAGACAACATGGGGGTGGAGGCACCCAGGGGTGCAGGGAGGCCCCAGGAGACCTGCCTGGGGGTGGCAGAACTACCTGCATGGGGCTTGCCCTGTGGTCCCCCACAGAGGCACAGCAGGGACCAGTGAGGGTTGAGAGCTGCTGCCTCTGCTCTTGTTCCCCTCTCACTCCGTGCGGGAGTCCTTGGACTGAAACTGTGGGCACAGACAGATCCCATAGTTCACGTCCCACCAAGGCTGTGGCATCTCCTCTCCAAGAAGAAGGGACCCTGGGAGCAGCCCCATCCTCCAACTGCAGCTTAGGTCTGCGGTGACACAGAGCAGTGCAGGCAGGGGTTTTCCCATCACCGAGCTGGGGCGGTGGGAGGAAGCGTGGTTTAACATCAATAACCTGCTTGGCCTGGGGAAGGGGAGGCTCTGGGATGCTCTCCTGTCTGCCTGCAGCTATTTAGATGGAGATACAGGAAAAGATAGCCAGGCTTTTTGGGGAGGTGTACAGTGAAACAAGGACAGGCAGCTGATGCAAGTTGCATCAAGGGAAATTCCATCTAGACACTAGGAAATTTTTTTTTTTCCCCTGTGAGCACAGTAAAATACTGCAGGAACCTAGAGGCTGTGGGATCTCCAACCCTCACAAAACTCAGACCTGGCCTGGCCCCAGCCTTGCTCTCCCTGATTTCCCCCCACCCTCACTGGTTGGGTTGCACACCTGGGATTAGGGTAACAGCTCTGACACCCCTGGAAAGGGGGTTTTCCCCTCCCTCTTCACTCTCAACCAGTAAGTTCAGGGTTGCAGCCACCAAGGAGAAGGAAGGAGGGACAGGGTGGCTCGTCCCTCAGCTGAGCCTGGGAAGGAAACATCAGCACCAGCAGAGGCCATTCTGCCCCAGGGGCTGGCTGGGCATGTGCAGAGAGGAAGCTGCAAATCTGGGTAAAGCTGCCTGGAGGGGGAGATAAAAGGACTCAGATCCCTCTGAATTAAGGAAGCACTTGGATCTCGGATGGTTTGTGAAATGCCAGTGCTGGAATATACACCCTGGGCGGCAGGATCCAGCCCATGGAGTCTCAGACAGTCCTCTGAAATCTCCTGGGAGGCTCAGCTTCTGCCCCAGAGAGAGAGGAGCCAGGGAAGCTTTACCCCAAGCAGGGTGTTAGTGAGCTCCAGCCCATGGGTGTCAGCCCAGGACTGTGTGACCATGTCCAGGACACCCTGGGAGGCAACTCTGACCCCCTGGGCCAGTGCGCTGCCAGCACCTCCCTTCCGCAAGAGCCCAAACAGCCGTTTCCTGTATCCCACCCCGGCAGCCAGGGCTTGGCCAGCCCTGCTTCTCTCCCCACTCCATCCCATCCCATTCCATTCCTGAGCCACGGTGAAGAGCAGCCACCAGAGCCTTGTCCTGCTGCGGTCACCCCACTGGGCTACAGCACCACAGCACCGCACACATGCTCGGGTCAGGTCCCACCTCACCCACCTCCTACTGGTACCAAAGCAAAGCACTGTTGGTGTCACACCATGTGCCTTGGTTTACCCAGTTCACACTGTGGTGAGCACACAAGTACTTTCAGGGTGTGGAAACACAGCTTCTCTCTCCAGCGCTGCTCTTCTTGTGGGCTGTAGTGCTCATGTCTGACCCTGCTCCTGCTTCCCTGCCCAGGATTTGTGTGGGATCAAAAGAAGTTGTAAAGGGTCCAGTGATGGAGAGAGAAGCTCGCCCCTTTAGTCCCCATCCTACAAGCATGCCCACCCTGCATCCTCTCCCCAGTGGGGCTGAGAGTTGGACTGTCCACAAAGGTGGGGACCAGACAGGCAGAGCCCCCTCCTGTCCCAGGAGGCAGGGGATACACAGTAGAGTCTGGCCTGGCCCCTCTTTAGGGGCTTGAGGGGGCTGATGCTAGAGTATGGAGGGGGCTGGAGGGACATATGTCCTGGGGACTGGGGGTATGGGGGGTAGAGAGGTGTGGAGATTGGAGGAAGAATGGAAGGTACATTGGTTCTGGAGGATGGAGAGGAGAGGGATGGGGAAGGCATGGGGGGCTGTGGTTTGTGGTGAGGGGGGCAGAGGAATTGAGGCCACCAGGTGGATTGACTCTAGAGGGTCGGTGTCAAGCATATTTTGGGGGGTGCTGCCGCTCAGTGCGGATGGAGGGTCCGTGTCTGGTGGGAGCCCAGCGAGGGGATGGGGCACAGGGGNGAGTGGGGAGGGGGGGACGGACACGACGACCACAGCCCCGGGGGTCGGTCGCTGCTGGAGCCGGCCGGAGCAGCGGGTCGTCGGGTATGAGACAGCCACGGGCTGGCCAGGGAGCTCCAGCCCCGGGAGGTGGGTCGGGGGGGCAGCTGCAGGGACGCGGGTCCGTTCCCTAGGAGGGGGAGAAGCGAAGTTCTCCCGCCGGGAAGAGGGGGGTGTCACCAATCCCCTCTGCTTTCTCTGCAGGCACTGGGTTGTGGACCCTGTCCCTCTGGGGCAGCCTCCTGCTCGCTGCCGGCCTTGCCCTGGACCCAGCACCACAAAGCTGCAACTGCACGGACCCCATGGACTTCCAGGTTTTCCGGGAGGCTCCACTCCCCGAGAGCTGCTGCCTCAACTTCACCAGCTCCAACATCACCCACCTGGACTGGGGCATGCTGGTAGGGGTGCGGGGGCTGCGGGAGCTCTACCTCTCGCACTGCAGCATCACGGCCATCAGCAATGCTCAAGGAGATCTCCCTGCGTTGGAGATCTTGCACTTAAGTCACAATCTGCTGGAAAGTCTCCCTGGAGGCTTTCTGGAAGATGCCCCTAATTTGAGGGTTCTTCATCTGGACAACAATCAGCTCCAGGAGCTGCCCAAGTCCTTTCTGAAAGCATCGACCCAGGTCCAGGAGATCTACCTGGGTTTCAATGCCCTGACCTTCCTTCCTGCCAGCCTCCTGAAGCCACCTCTGCTCCAGCTCCAGCTGTCCAACAACAGCTGGGACTGCAGCTGCACTTTGCTCAGAAACCTGGAGGGTTGGCCCAACCTGGCTGTTGAGATTATCTGCCATACACCAGAACGGTACCATGGCGTGGACCTTCAGAGCATCCCTCGGGATGAGCTGTGCCCCTCACACAGCCTGACCGCCCTCTTCATCTGCCTGCCTCCTCTCCTCATCCTTGCCAGCATCACCTGGTGCTTCTGCAGGCGGAAGAGAAAGACCAACTACAGCTTTCAGAGCAGGTCCCAGAGCCATCCAGCCACAGTAGAGAGGGGCAACATGCCAGTGCCTGCAGAGCCCCACCACTACGTCCCTTATGAACTACCTGCTGCCCCCTCTGAGACCGAGAAGAAGGTGCTACTGGGGACCCAGGTCCTGCTCCAGCCCTCCATGGACCCGCTAGAGAGCAGCAGGGATCTCTATGAGGAGGTGGAGATCCAGGTGGAATCTCCCAGCAGTTCCCAGGTGCCAGCCCACAAAGGGCAGGAGGGCATGGGACTGGGCAGGCAGCAGGACACCCCATCCCTGAGGGCAGAGGAGCTGGGGGGCAGCGAGCCAGAGGTGGACACCGTCAGCGTGAGCGAAGTCCTGAAGGACTCTGCTGACTGGGAGAAGATCTACATGAGTCAGTCAACAAACTATTACAACCTGGTACCCGGCATAGAGCTGGAGGACTCAGACAACCTGGAGTATGAGAACATCGACCTGCACTGATGCCAGGATTTGGGCCGTGTCTGGGACACACCAAGAGGATGGCAGGAGCCAGGTGGTAGTGAAGGCCAGCAGAGCAGGAGAGGCACGAGCTGTCCTGCCATGGCTTACAATGGCTGTTTGCAAAGCTGCAACCCCAGATTCCCATCCCTTCCCCTGTGCTACCACCTGCAACCCTCGCTTGCCATGTGCTGCAGCTGGGCACGGGGTGCAAGGGTGCTTTGGGAACTGGGGACTCTGCCGCAGGTGTTTGGGGATACATGGGCTGGCTGTGCCCAAGGAAGGACATGGAAAGGAAGTGGTGGCTGTTTTGTGGGACCAGTTGACAATACTGTGTGTGCCAGACCCCACTGACTGGGGCCTCCATCCTCTCTCGCTGGAGCCAGATGGCATCTGGCATGGACCTGCTGCTCCCCAGCCCATAGAGAACCAAGTGTGGGGACATGAAACAGGGCTGGCTCTGCCTACATGGTCTGCAGGGGAGTGTCACCTGTGGATGGATTGCCCTGGACTTGGCAGAGGGAGTCTGGGGAGGCCCTACCTGCAGCCCACCCCACATCCCACCATGTCCTACCGTGTGGCACAGGGGCTTGAAACAGCTAATGGACATGTGCTGCTGCATGCATGACTGCATGCACACACGTGTGTAGGGACTGCACACAGGTGGGTTTGAGAGGGTGTGCAAGGTGCACACGCACTGGAGGGGCCCCTTGCAGCTTCCTCTGCCCAATGTGCTGCCAAGTCCTGTAGGATCCAGCTCTCAATAAGAAATAAATCATTTTACTCCTGAAAGTGTGGGTCCGTCCTTGTGTCTGTGTGATTCAGGGTAGTGGGGAGCCCACTGATGGGACATGGGGGACTACAGGGACTGAAGGTCATGGTCCTACCCCATCTCCCCTTCCATGCCCTGGGTGATACCCCAGTATGGGTTTCATGCAGCAGCCTGGAGGCTTTTTTGCTGGCCTGGCAGAGCAGAGCAGAGCGCTGGCTGGGGGTGAGAGGAGCCTCTGCCTTGCTCTATGATTTACAGCCTGGCCAGGGAAGATGTGAGCTTGCTGTAAATGCTGCATTTCCTGGCCAAGGTTGGGACTTGTGGGGCTCCTGAGAATGGAAGAAAGGCTGGGGGTGCTGTAAATCACCCCCTTGCACAGGCACCTCTCCAGTGAGTCTCACCCATCCTTCTCTAGGGATGGGTGCAGGAAGGCACCCTTCAGCCCTGTCCCCCCCTGCCCAGGAGGATGTTTCCCAGGCTGGAACCCCCTGCAACTGCCCTGCTCTGCACTGGAGCCGTCCTGGGCCTGGGCCGGGCGCTGTGCCCGGGCAGGAAGGGAGGGAGCCAGGCAGGGCAGGACGCAGAGCTCCGGACGGCAAAGGAAGCAGCGTTTCCTGCAGAGCACAGCATGGCCTCCGGCAGCCCATAGAGGGACAAGCCATGGGCCCTGACACTGCTCAGCCCCAGCCCCAGCATGGGTCGGGGACAAGGACAGGATGATTTCCCTGCATGTCTTCGCTGTCACTCATGAATGTTTCCCATTGGTTTATGTCCTGCTGGAATTTTTCCCATTGTGGTCCCTACCAGGCCCTGGGAAAGTGGCCCAGTGCCAGCCTTTAAAATGCCTCCATCACTCCCTGCCAGATACTGCAGCCAGGGCATCCTGGCATGCCCCAGCTCATGCCATCTCCAGTTTCACCTTGGGAACATGGATGGACCAGTAGCTGCCATAGTGCTGAGATGGGACAGGCAGGGGTCAGCCATCTGTCCCCAGGGGCTGCAGCCTGGCCCACAGCCATAGGCACTGGCTATTGCTGGCAGCAAGGACTTGGGCAGTGACAGGCACATTTTTCACCGATGCTCCAGAAATATCCCACTGTTCTCCCTGGGTGCCGGTTCTGTCTGTTCACCCTGGAGTGTGGTCCCAGGGCTGCTCAGAGTGATGCAACCTTCCTTTCCCCTCCTTCTCATGGAGCCTCCATTCAGCTGCCGTGGCTGCAAAGGGGAAAGACCCCAATGGTCCCACTGTGTCCTGCCCATCCCCAGTACCCACAGCCGTGACTGAAATCTCTGGCCATGGTCGGTGGTGGGGAGGTGTGACCGACCTGGAGTTCCCTGTTCCCTGCCTCTGACAGACCCAATCCATCATGGGGAGGGCTTGGCCAGGCAGATGCATGGGGTATTTAGGTGGCAGAGGCACCAGCAAGACAGGAGGGTGAAGGCAGGGAGCAGGCAGTGGCTGTGGTAGATGTGGTAAGGGCAGGACAGTTGCGTGGGTGATCCTGCTGATGGGACATAGTGCTTGGTGTGGAAGAGAGCGTGCATCCCCAGGTCCTGCAGCCTGGACAGTGTTGAGAGCCCAAGTTACCCCAGTTTAGCCAGCAGACAGTGAGAGAATGATTTTTCTGCCAACGTGTGGGATTAAGCTGCAATGACCGTCTCCTACATGCTGAAAGTTGCTAACTCCCATTTTGGAGGTTTCTCCAAGGCTCTCTTCTGTTGGAAAGGCAGCATCTAGAAGCTGCTGTGCAAGGAGTTCATAATCTTCATGGTGTTGTATGCCATGCTCAGCCTTGTCTACTGGTGAGCACGGTCCAGTTGTATCCCTCCCTACTGACCCACTGGGTTGAGCAGACTTGTCCCACTTGGTCATAGGCTGGGGTCTCTGCAGGAAGGGGAGTCCCCTGGGGACTCCTCCAGGGAGGGTGGGAGTGGGTATGGGAGAGCAAGGAGAAAGGGAATCAGGCAATGTTTTTTTTTGTGGGGGTCTAAGGCAGTGTCCCAGCCCCACTGTTTGCCCATGACCTCATTGCTTATCCCTGTCCCCGCTGCATGTCTCCAACCCTGCTGTGTATCCACTGCAGGTGGCTGCTGACCGAGGAGCAGAAGTGCCTCTATACCAAAGTGGTTCAATACTGCAACCACTCCACGGACCTCATCCCCATGTCATTTGTCTTAGATATGGGTCTCTCCCCAGAACCCGGGAACTGGGGTCCCCTGCTCCCCCTGCCACTGGTGGGTTGAGGATGCCCCTGCTGCCCATCCTGACCCCATGCCAAAACATCCCTTGGACACAATCAGATGAGGGATGGAGGAATCTGACACCCCAGGGATGGCATTTGGCTCCCAGACACACTGAGCACAGCTCCCTGGGCCTGGGGATGCCAGTGGGAGGCTGTGATTTCCCGTGGTGCACTCTGCACCCTTTCCCTATGCCCAGGAAAGGGACACCTTATCTACAAGAGATGGTTCGCACCCAGGGCAGGGAAGAGCTGGGGACAACACCACCTCCATCCCTGGGGAGGGCAGCTGAAAGGGAAGCTTTATACCCTGGCCACAGAGAAATCTGTCACCCCTGGAAATGTGGCAGCTCTGCTGGCATGGGCTCATCCTCGCCTCAACCCACCATGCGGTCACACCAAGCCCCACCACATGCTGTCTCTCCATGCAGGTTTTTATGTCACCCTGATTGGGAACTGGTGACACCAGCATCCCCCTGCCTGACCAGCTCATGTACGTCATCTCCAGCAACGTTCATGGCAAGGACGAGAAGGGCCAGATCCTGCGGTGCACCCTCATCCGCTACACCAACCTGTCAGCCATCCTTATCCTGTGCCCTGTCAGCACCAGGGTCCTCAAGTGCTTCCCTACCATGGACCATGTGGTGGAAGCAAGTGAGGAGCTAAACCCTGGAGGTGATGGCTCGCAATGTGGGGTGAGAGCTGGGGTCCACAGATGTGTCTCTGTCACTGAGAGGGTGTGCTGGGAGCTGGAGATCCCTGTAAGCATCCCTGCCCCAATATGTCTCACACGCAGGGTGGCATTCTTGCATGCATGTTCACCCCCAAAGGTGAACCCCAAAGGAACCCAAAAGGTTCCGTGTCCCTCTTGCCCTGAGTTTGTCTTCAGTGGATGCAGTTTCACCTGGAAAATCCTGTGTTCCCACTGGGGATGGTCCCCAAAAGGGCTTTCCCCACCAACATGGGAACTGTGGTACTGAACCTCTGCTCTGTTGCAGGCTTCATGATGCAGGATGAGCACAAGAAGTTTGAGAGCCTGCACTCCGACTTCAACAAGTACTGGATCCCCTGCATGTGGTTCATCAACCTGGCAGCCCAGGCCAAGAGGGATGGCTGCATCCGTGACAAGGTGGCCCTCCACCTGCTCATGGACGTGGGGGGCTCAGACAAAGTCTCCCTCGGCTACCACCCTCACCATTGGCTTAACCACACTCCTGGCAGGTGGTCACCATCGCCACCTACTCCTTTTTTGCCTTCTGCCTCATTGGGCAGCAGTTCCTGGAGCCATTGGAGCCAGGGCAGGAGGGGGACCTGGACATGTACATCCTCTCCCCCACCCTCCTCCAGTTCTTCTTCTATGCTAGCTGACTGAAGGTGAGACATTGCTACACATCTGGTCTTTACTTTATGGGCTGGGGTGGCCAGATGGCCCTGAGCACCCTCCTGGACTGCAGAGGTGGCTGGCCCAGCCATGGCTAGCTGCTCCTAGGGACATCCTCTGAGCCCAGCCATCACACTGGGGCACCATGGAGCTCCAAGTCTGCATATTTCATTTGCCCTATGGTTAGACTGAGGGTTGGAGAACCCCATGGGAAGGTGTCCCTGTCCCTGTTCCTCTCCCGCCCCAGGTTGCAGAATAGATCAATAACCCCTTTGGAGAAGATGATGATGACTCTGAGACCAACAAGCTGATAGACAGGAACCTGCAGGTAGGTCCTGCTCCAGGTTGAGCTTGTGTAGGACTGCTGCAATTGGGGCACAGGGACATCACTGTCCCCTGGCAGTAGGACCTGTCCCCTGCCAGCATCCAGCCTTGCTTCTGGCCACATGGATCCTTGTCCAAAATAGATTCTCGTGCAAGGAAGTAGAGCTGCACCTTGTCCCTCCATCCCTGTCCCTCTGTGTGTCTGCTCCCCATGGCAGGGTCACTAACCCAAGGGACACTCAGCAGCTGGGCATCACCGCTTAGTCCTCCTCCGAGGAAAGCATTCAGAAGTCACCTGTGTCCCCTGTCTTTGTTATGCTCAGGTGTCTCTGCTCTCCGGGGATGACAGATACCAGAACCTGCTCCCTGCTGTGAAGGACAAATACTGGAATGAGTCCACAGCTCAGCCCCCCTACATCATGGCCACAACTGCTGAGGCCTTAAAGCCCTCGTACATGGGTTCCACCTTTGACATTCAGCGAGTCCATGGTACAGACCTAGGGCTGGAGAAAAAGAAGGTGAGTGCTTCAGGGTGGCAATAGCACAAGCATGCTCATCCCCCTGTGGGCCCAATTACTGTGAACAAACAGCAAATCCCACCTGGGAGTACATCGCCCAGCCCCTGTAGGGCTCGGAGGCTGTGTGGGGTGATGGATGAGCTGCTGGAGGAGTGACACGGCCTCCCAGAGCTGCTCCCTGCTTGCAAATGCACTGGGATGGAGGCGGTGAGTGGTGTTGTGGTATCTCTGTGGAGGATGGCAGCCTGTCTCCATCACCTCCTTGTGCTTCCCCAGCATGTGCAAAGACATGGAGCAGAGGCAGCCAGTGGAGGCCTCACCAAGTGTGCCCCACATCCAGACACCCCTGCTCAGCCACTTCTTTGCTGCTGCATCCCCTGGCATCAGCATCAAAAACTTTGGCTGGGGCAGCAGAGGTCACCCCCACCTGCAGAATCGCCAGAGAGATGGTGGCTTCCCTTCCCCTTGTCCCAAACGATCTGAGGACCCCAAGTTGCTGGCCTGCATTTAGGAGGAGAGAGAGGATGAGGAGAGCGGGGCCAGCAAACCCCCCATGCCTGGTGGTTGCCTTGGGAGAACCTGGCTGCTGGAGGTCTCTGAAATGTGGAAGAAGGAGCTGTCATTGATCCAGGTGAAGGCACCCTCCAGCGACAGCATTGGGGCTGACCAGATGGAGGCCTGGAACCACTGAGGCTGCCCAAAAAGCAACCCTTTCCTGGAGGCAGAATAACTGCCGCTGCCCCAGGGTACTGCCACTGCCAGCCATAACACTACCTGTCTGCAGACACCCCCACTTGAGCCCCCCCATCCAAAAGCAGGACATTGCCCGTGTTTTCACCACCCAGTCCTGAGCCAAGATGTGTCCCCAGGCTGATGTGGGTCATCAACCCTGGTGGGTCTGGGATTGGGCAGGCAGCCTTCAACACTAGCTGTTAGCCCCAAAACCACAGGATTTAGCCCATCTGCCTGATGGTGCCACGGACTTGCAGTTGGTCAGGCTCAATCCCTGCTCCCATGGCCCGGGGCAGAGGACAGGGGACAGCCCAGACCCCAAGCAAGGGACAGGATCAGGGCATTAGTCTTGCAGAAAACCAACACCATGATGGAGATGTCCCTTCAATATTAATAAAGCTATTGTTAACTTCAGCTTTGAGGTTCTTCCTTCATCTTCTTGGTGCAAATCATTCCCAGCAGTGAGGCAGCAGGGACAGGCAGAGTTACCCAAAAAGCAGGTGAATTTGAATTTTGTCAAGGAGTGTCCACATTCTCTTGGGGCAAGAAGGACACAGTCCCATAGACTGACACTTGTGGGTTATTAGACCAAGGGATACAGCCAGAAAAAAAAAAAAAAACCAGAAGATACTTTTAGCCTCTATAGAAGGATCCCTGCACTCAAGCACATGCGTTTCCCCTGAGAATATTACCAGAGCTGTTAAAAAATTCCCCTTCCTGCGAGCCCCCCCACTTTCCCAAAGCTGCCTTTCCTTTAAAGGTCCTGTTCTGCCCCCAGCAAGCCAGCCCAGCTCCTCCTCCACTGCCCTCCTGGCCACTGCTGGGCCTGTTAAAGCATAACCATGAGGTCATTTTCTGGGTTGGAGCACGTCCTGTGAAAATACCCCAAAGTTACTAATGCGTGGAGCTGAGAGCACCACTCAACAGCAAGGAGCAGCACTCAGGGTGATGCATGACCTCACTCAGGTTGTCACTTCTTTTTTTAAGTTCAGCCCTGTCACCTGTCTGCAGAAGTGGGTGAAGGTCCTCAGACCAGGCTTTGGCACCTCCTGAAGCTGGCCAGACTAAAGATGTGCTTAAGCCCAGCCCCTGCCCATCTCTTCCAGGCTCAGTGCCTGGCAGGCAGGTTTGCCTCCTCCTCCCGGGCAGGTACATCCCTGCGCACACCCACGGGGCTATGCCAAGGCCAGACCAGAAACCACACACCCTGCGGCACTGAGCCACATGAGGTCCCACAGCCCGTGCCACACACACCCCTGGCCAGCTGACACCGTCCCATTCCCATGTCACCCCTACAGCATGGCTGCGGTGGGTGATAAGTGCCGCCTTCGTTCTGGTGTGCTGTTGCCCTCAGCAGCCACGTTTTTCAGAGCAATAACTTCATGAGCAGCTCACACTGATGAATTAACCCGTAACCCTGCTCATCAGGGGCCAGGTTTTACAGCTCCTGCGCTGACACCAAGCTGACACTCACTCCGTCACTTGCTCAGCTTCTCCATCTGTACAAAGTCTCCCAGAAACACCCTATGAATCCTGTTTGCACTCCGTGGAGGGTGAGAAGAATCACTCAGAGGAAGCAGCCGTGACACATCCCTCCCAAGTGTGCTTTATCACCTCCACCCCACCTGTGGAAGGCAAAGCATTTCTGGAGAGCAGGGAAAGTTTACCCCAGATCACTATGGAGAAGGAATGTGCTTGTGCAAACATCCCGCCCAGCCCAGGTCCCGCTGCCAGGGACTCCAGCAGCGTGGCTGGTGGCACCCAGCTGGCCATGGCAGCGCCAACCTATGCCCACCAGGGCACAACGGTGCTGCTGTGGCCATCCAGGTAACAGGTACTGTCATCTGACGTGGTTGGGGTGTCCCATTTTCTGTGGCACAGATCCAGGCTCGGCTCCCTGCCAGCAAGGCAGGAAGAACCCATACTGCCCAGGGCACCTGGGCCCATTAGCACCTCCTGCTGCCACACACGGCAGCCAGAGCATCACAGGAAGAACTTGAAAAATACCAAGCACAAGTTATTGGTGGGGCAGATGGCCCATATTAGGACACTAGAGACGTGGGGTCTTGCCACAGCCTTCTTTGGGGCAAGATGATCTAGGACCATCTCCTTCAGAGTGAAGCTGGGGCTGTAGGAAGTCCACCTGGCAGACTCCCATCAATAAATAAGCCTTTTGTAAAAACACATGAATGGGGTAAAGCGTGCAGTGTGTCCACGTGCGCGGCACAACTCATGGTCGACACGCCAGAGGGACCTGGACAAGCTAGAGAGGTGTGCCCATGCAAACCTCATGAAGTGCAAGGTCCTGCACTTGTGTCAGGACACTCCTCGTTATCAGTAGAGGCTGGGGGATTGATGTGAGCGCAGCCCTGCAGAAAAGGACTTGGGGTACGGATGGATGAACAGCAGGATGTGAGCCAAAAATGTGCACTTAAGCCCAGGTGGCCAATTGCATCCCAGGGTGCATCAAAAGAAGCGTGGCCAGCAGATCGAGTGGTGTTTCTCCCTCCTCTACTGTGCTCTGGTGAGACCCCACCTGGAGGACTGTGCCCTGCTCTGGAGCCCTCAGCACAAGGATGAGGGCCTGTTGGTATAGGTCCAGCGAGAGCCACAAGGCTGATCAGAGGGCTTGGAGCACCTCTGCTATGAAGACAGGCTGAGGGAACTGGGGGTTTTCAGCCTGGAGAGGTCTCTGAGGAGACCTTATAGTTGCCTTCCAGTACCTGAAGGGGGCCTAGAGGAGAGATGGGGAAGGACTGTTTGCAAGGGCATGTCCTGGTAGGACAAGGGGCAGCATTTTTAAACTAGAGCAGGGTAGGTTTAGATTAGGCATTTGGAAGTTTACAATAAGGGTGGTGAGACACTGGAAATGGTTGGCCAGAGAAGCTGTGGATGCCCCACTCCTGTAGATACTCAAGGTTAGGCTTGATGAGAACGATCAATGTGACCTCGTTAAAGATATCCCTGCTAACTGCAGGGGGGTTGGATTAGATGACCTTTAAAGGTCCCCCTCCAGCCCAACACATTCTATGATTCTATGAGATGTCTGAGTCTGGGTCTCCCACAGCTGTGGGACCAGCCCTTAGATGGGCTCTGAACTTCACCCCAATACCTGCACATTTGGCAACTAGATGCAGAGATCCACCACATTGGCTTTCTTTGAAGACAGCAGCCCAAAGGAACATCATCACATGTCCCAAAACATGCAGAAAAGCTTTGGTTCATTGCAGCTTTCCAATCCCACCACAAGGGATGGGGCAGAAAAGCTGGAGCTTGTACCCAGCTTTCGAAAGGGACAGACCATGACGAGAGCCCGGCCCTTCTGCTAGAAGGAATTTCTCTTGCACTGGAATGATACCAAGGAGGTCAGGGAAAGACCAGCTGGTCAACGACCAGTGCAGCCAAATTTGCTGAAGAGATAACCAGACCCCGAGGACAATCGTGCAGCCAGGCAGGAAAACACCAAGCAATGCCACAAGGGCCTGCTGGCCCCAGAGGACATGTCATCTGGAAAGCAGAGCAGGAGGTACCAGCTGCAGAGGCTGGAAGTGTAGGAGACCTCTCTCTCCAATGACCTCGCTCTGAGACCCCAAACGCAGCTTGTGCTGACCCAGTGCACCACAGGAAAAGGGGGAACATGCCCAGCCCAGACCCCGGCAGCTCCCTGAAAGCCAGAAATCTTAATGGGAGTGGGCATTTGCACCTTCCTTCTGCTCACAGGTTTCCAGTACTGGAAATTCTCCACTTGAGCCAAGTCTGACAACTCTTTTCCACACCTATTTGGTCCACTGTCCTAGAACCCAGGGAGATGTTTCAGTTGAGAGTAGGCAGGGTCAGAGTTTTCCTGACCTGCAAGCACTCGGGGACTCCAGGAGAGATCCTTCTTCCTTCACATTTTACAAGCAGGAGGAGCTACTCAAGCCCTCTCCGCCCCCCCCAAATGAGCACACAACCCCTTAACGGTAATAGACTCTGGGTTTTATTCATGCTCTCAGCAGAAGAGTTTTTACTCATTTGCCTTTTCTGGCCTTGATCTTCCTCAGGTAGAACTCTAATTCCTTGCCTTCCAACACGTAGCCATCGGCTCGGCCACACTGTCCAGGTCTGGAGGCAATGCAGGCTGCAAGGAGAAGTCATCCCGTTAAGAAAGTTTAGTAATTCACCAGCCCAGTACATACACCAAGTGAAATAAACCCTGCAGGCAGCCTCTCTGCACAAGTACGGAGCAGCAAGTTACCAGTCAGACACACCAGTTTACGTGCTGGCTTCAGTACCTCGCCCTAAGGCACCGTGCTCTGTCACCCGCTCTGCCGGACCGAGTCCCTAATGAAGTCCTCTTCAGATCTCCAAACTGTCATCGCTCAAATTCAGTAGCAGAACTGGACAAAGGTCTCATCACCAGAAGACTTCAGAGAACTGAACCATTCCCCAGCACTTGGAACTGGCCACAGCTCTTGCACGTTTGCAGGACGTTTTTCTGACACTCAGTGTAGCCCGTAGGCCTTTACTCATTTTTTTTTTCTAAGTCTTGAGCCCCATTGTTTTTCTCAAAGGCCAACCAGGAACGATCAACTCCAGGAGCTTGGCTGGGACATGTACCAATTCAAACCCCAGAACTAGATTTCCCCTTCCTGCCTGAAGTGGGGTAACTCCAAAGATAAAAGAAGGTATATTTACAACCGCGCACATGTGGAGAACACCACCCTGCAGTTAGCTTTATCACAGCCAGTAGAACTTCAGATGATTCCAAGTCCAAGAGTAAGATCTACTCTGGCACCCTGTTTGCATCCTGACTCCTTTATCCCCACCCACATCAATGCTTTCAGGGACTCACCAAGTAGCTTTCCTTGCTGGAACTGCTCCTCAAGAATACTTGCTATCTTAGCATTCTTCTTTCGCTCATCATATTTTTTCTGGATCTTCTTTGAACGCTTCTTGTTCAAGATTTCCTCCTCTTCAGGAGTCTAAAAACAAGACCATCGGCAAAGACAAGGTTAAGCATACGGCCACCATCTGCTAATGCAGGTGGTCTCTACGAACATCAAGGAGATGCTTGTGTTCTCTGCGCTGTACTGCGTTTCCCAAGTCATACCTTCCGTACTTCAACCTCACAGAACCAGGCACTGCTTCGCTTTTGAGGCCAAGAAACGCAGCGTCACCAACTAGAGTCACTGCTGCCAACAAAGCCCAGTGCCCCAGGGAAGGGCGCTCTTAGACAAAGGAAACTGCACTGCTTTCCTCCTTGAATTAATCCTCCTCCAAAAAGGCGAATGCTCCTTCCCCCTCCAGTTATAATGAGCACCCGGGTGCGGTGCAAGTCCCGGCAGACAGGCTACAAGCTCTCCCCTGGGCTTCTGAACTGCACAGTGCTCAGCTAAGAGCTTTGTTTTTAATGCAAGGGGACAACCTTAAACTAAACACAGAGGTTTTAAATACCTTCTAGCAGTCTGGGGTTTGGGTATGAAACCAAAAAGGCAATTCACAAGGTTCTCATCAAAGCAATCATTCCCCAGCACAAGGACCTGAGCTGCAAAGTCTTCCTCAGCATCATAACGTGTCATCGCTCTCCATTCAGTAGCAGAACTGGACAAAAGTATCATCATTAGAAGACCAAAGAGATCAACAGGCAGGTCCTTGTGTGCAAACAGGTGCAATGTCTCAGAGCACTCCACTAACAGAGCCAGTCTTATCCTGGGAGCTGACAGGAACGCACCCCAGATAACCAATGGTATCACTGACGGGTACCCAACCCTCTTCTGGCAGGTACTGCCCGCTCCCAGCGGTTGGCTGCCTCTAGCAGGGTAGACTCTAGTCTGCAAGGAGTCAAAGTGACAATGACAATCCCACACGTACCAGTTTGGCGCCCTTCTTGCGTCCGAGGGGCAAAGCATAGTGGGCTTCATACCACTGCCGGTACGGGGTGCTGTCGACGAGAACGATGCAATTCTTCACCAGGGTCTTTGTCCGCACCAGTTCATTGTTGGAAGCGTTATAGACGACATCGATGATCCTGGTCTTGCGAGTGCAGCCTTTCAAAAGAAGAGTATGAATTCAAACCTACAGGGATCAGACAACTGAGAACACAGTCCACAGCATTTCACCCATTCCCTCAAATCATCTCGCACTTGCCACCCCATCAAATGTCCTCCAGCTTCCCCGACACTGAATTAAATTTAACTAAGAGGTGCATCTCTGTTTCAGCAGCCCAACTTTGTGTTGCTAGGACAGCAGCCTAAGCCTAGAAACTGATTCACCCCAGGTGAAAAACTAACATCTACGGCCTCGCTGGAAATCACCTCAAAAAGACTCAGCAACGCTAGAAAGTACATTTCTGGATTGGAAGATAGCTCAGCAGGTATCAACTAACGCTGCACACAGGGCTCCATCCTGTATGCACTTCCTAGAGTAACTGAGTTAAGCAGTGTTGAACAAGACTGCTCTGCAACGCCTACTATAGACCATTTTTACAGGCTGAAGGTTTACAGTTAAATTGAGAGGAGAACCTGGTGTTTTCGCTGTTCAAGACCCACCTGAAGCATCCAGTCTCAGCCACTAGAATTGACTGTTCAGCAGTTGGTTGCCCTGGAGACATATATTCGTATGTGCAAAGGCCAAGCACAAGATGGGTGTTCTCTTGGCTCACCTACCTCACCCTTACTCTGCAAGGCTCACTCAGTCCCTTCGCTTCTGTCATAGTGCCTACGAGCGACAGCGCGTACCACAGCACGGACAACGCTCTGGGATCACTGAGGAGAAAGCGTGTCCTTCCTTTCCTCCCCCATCCCCGCCCCCACCACGCTGGCCACTGAAACTTACTACGCTGGCCTTACTAACTGATGGTTTTACCATCTTGCTGAGTAACTCTGAACACGCCCGGGCTCAGGTTACGCGGCTTTCAATTTGCAACTGGGAGAAACCCCACCGTGCTGACAGGAAACACTACAGACTCCCCTCTTCTGTGCTTCCCGCTTTGGCTTAGCAAAGCAGGAGTGAGAAGCGAACTGCACGTGCCAGGGTTCTGCTGAGGAGGCTTGGCCCCAGGACAAAACACCTTTCTCTCTTGTGCAGGACCACCTAACTCTCACTCAGTAAGGTTCATCAATAAACAGAAGAAATTGCATTCACAGAGAACCACCCATATTTTGGGATTATTTTTTTTTCTCTTCTGTAGTTCTCCCCCAGTAGAATGGTATCGCGAGCATGTCACTCAGGGTAACTATGACACTTCATTCACCGTGAACTTAGCAGACATCCAAGTCTCCTAAAGCCACTTAAGGTCAAAGTTCTCATCACTATGCATGCTGCTGCAGAGCCAATGCTGCAAGCTCCATGATGTTCAGGCCCAGCCTACAAATCCCCATTTGCATCATCATCCTGCTGCTCCGTAGCAGCACCTAGAACTAACACGGCTGTAAAAGACTTGTCCCTTCCAAAACATCAGGCTTACAACGTACTTACATTCCGATCCCCAGGAGAAGTTGCCAACATCCAACCGAAGGGCACGGTACTTCTTATTTCCACCACGAACCCTCACTGTATGAATTCGGCGTGGGCCAATCTACGGTCAGAAACAAACACCAGGGTGTTGCTGGTGCTGGAACATCGCGCATCTCACACAGGAGCCCAGACACCTCCTAAGCTTAAAGGCAATGTGGTCAGTGTAACTATGACAAACCCCAGCATCGGCAGATACAGTAAGTGACCAAAACGGTCTGTTGCATCTACCTAAGGTGAAAATTTCATCACTCCAATTGCCTCTTATTAAAAGAGCCTATTAGAGCTTTCCATTGGCACAGGAGAAAGTATCACCCTGTAAAGAAGCAGCGACAGATATTTAAACGCTCCAAAAATGCAGCACGTATTTAAAGCTCTTAATGGCACACATCCAGCAACCTGAGTATGAAAACACAGCTACTGGCCACCCTCTGCAAAGCCACCCACCTTCGTGTTAGCAGGAGGTCGCCCCAGCTCATACTTCCTCTTCTTGTGGTAGGGCTTCCTCTTGCCCCCAGTCTTGCGACGCTTGTGCCAGTTGTCCCTGGAGATACCTGAACGGACAGGAGCAGCACAGTCAGAGGATGACACGGAGCCCACCTGGCCATGGCAGGGCACGGTTCTGAGTCCTCAGCTCTCCAAGGTTGGTATCCGCACAGTGCACTCAGCCTTATGCAGCAGTCAGAGAAGCTTCATCATTGACACTCAGATCCGTCTCCTCCCCTCCAGCAGGGGTGTACAAAGCAGAGAGACTCCCTCCACCGCGCCTGGCAGGCATCCCCTCTGGGAAGCAGTCTCCCAACCTACCTTATGTGCTGGGCAGCCTGTGGGAAGTGCCCCAATCCCAATCTGCCAGGCACCCTACGGCAGACACCCTGCGTTTTCATCTAGGTCTGGCAGATCCATCTATAGAAAAGAACCCCCATCCCACCCATCTGCTGGGCCCCTCTGAGACACCCCAACACAAACCCCCTTCTTCCACCGGGCCCCAATAAAGACGATCTCCCCATCGTGCCCCATCTTTTTTTTCCCCTACAAGCCCCCACCAACCAGCGAAGGTATAGGGCCGCCCCCCCACACCCCTAGGAAAGCCGTCCCACCTCATGTGCGGTTTCCCTACAGGAAACGCTCCCTCTACAGCCCCCGACCACTACGGCCCCAGCGCCACGGACAGCCAGCCCAGCGCTGGGGGCCTGCAGCGAGGAAAAGCAAGGCGAGGCCGCACGCCCCCCTCCCTCCCCCGCCGCCATGTTGGGCCTAGGCACCCTCCTCCCCGC
>VXBJ01003766.1:137820-162150 GCA_013400055.1 Nycticryphes semicollaris | reverse complement strand
CCTCTGCTATGAAGACAGGCTGAGGGAGCTGGGGTTGTTCAGCATGGAGAAGTCTCTGGGGAGACCTTAGAGCTGCCTTCCAGTACCTGAAGGGAGCCTACAGGAAAGGTGTGGAGGGACGTTTTATCAGGGATTGGAGCGATAGGGGTAATGGTTTAAACTGAAAGAGGGGGGATTTAGATAGATATCAGGAAGAAATTCTTTCCTGTGAGGGTGGTGAGACACTGGAACTGGTTGCCCAGAGAAGCTGTGGATGCCCCATCCCTGAAACATTCAAGACCAGGGTGGATGGGCCTTTGAGCAACGTGGTCTGGTGGGAGGTGTCTTTGCCCAGGGCAAGAGGGTTGGAATGTGATAATCTTTAAGGTCCCTTCCAACTCTAACCGTTCTAGGATTCTACATGGCATCATGCTTAGCATGTAAACCTATGGAAGAAGAAGGAAGGGGGGGATGTTTGGAGTGATGGTGCTTGTCTTCCCAAGCCACCATCACGCAGGACGGAGCCCTGCTTTCCTGGAGGTGGCCGGACCCCCGTCTGCTGATTGGAATCAGGGAATGAATTCAGGTCAGAATTCAAGTCCTGTGAGGAGGGGCTGAGTGAGCTGGGGTGGATCACCTTGGAGAAGAGAAGGGAAACCCTTATAGCCTCTTCCAGTCCCTTGAGGGGGGCCTACAGGAGGGACAAGGAGGGATTTCATCACGGAGAGCAGTGATAGGACAAGTTTTAAACTGAAAGAGGGGAGATTTAGGTTAGGTATTAGTGTTACGGATTTAGAAACCCACAACAAGAGTAGGGGGGTAAGGGCAATGCTCAGGGGTCCGTCAGCCAGAGCAAGGAGTTCTCAGCACTGCTGTCATCAAAGAGGGGAAGAGAGCTACGCAGCAAACGTTATGCTGAATGTGACCTTCGTGGCATGAGATCGCCCCATTGGCCAGCCCGGGTCAACTGCCCGAGTCTCTCCCCTCCTCACCCTGCCACCTGGCAGGGCTGGAAAACACCGAGACCTTGAACCCCACAGAGCCTGGCTGGAGACAAAGTAAATATTTTCACAACTTCAGACACTAGAGTCTTCTAAAAGCGCAGTTTCCTCAAGTGTTAGAAGAGAAATTCATCCTGCGTTGCTCAAACCAGGGCAATTAGGAAGAAATTCTTTGGTGTGAGGGTGGTGAGGCGCTGGAACAGGTTGCCCAGGGAAGTTGTGGATGCCCCATCCCTGGAGATGTTCAAGGCCAGGCTGGATGGGGCTTTGAGCAACCTGCTCTAGTGGGAGGTGTCCCTGCCCATGGCAGTGGGGTTGGAACTCGATGATTTTTAAGGTCCCTCCAACTCTAACCATTGTGTGATCCTGTGAGCTCCTTGGTTTCACTTTCCTCGTGCGCAGCTTTTGCTTTACTTATTAAACTGGCTTTATCTCAATCCACAAGTTTTCCTCATTTCTCCCGATTTCGTTCCGCATCCCGCTGGCGAGGACCTGGCTGCACGGTCCCGGTTACCGCCGGGGGCTGAGCCAGGACAGAGAGCCACCACCCCTATTCAGGCTGCGGGAACCCAGTATCCGCTCCGGGAACCTGCATGGCGATCCCCTCCGCCCCGGCCCCGCCTCATAAGACCGTGTTCATTAGCATTCGGCTGATTTGCATACCCAGGGAGCACCGCGGCCGCCCCGTCCCACGCTTGTGGATGTCCGATCCCGCCGCCGGTTCTACGGCTCGGGTCGGCGGAGCCGATGGTCTAGTGGTGGGACCGGCGCGGGACCGTGGGGCTAAGAGCGGGCGGGGGTAAAGGGCCCGTCGCCCTGACCTCCATAGCATGGGGCAGGCGCCGGGTCTGCAGGGGGGAAAGAACAGCACATACTCTGGTTTCTCTTCAGATCGTATAAATCTTTCGCCTTTTACTAAAGATTTCCGTGGAGAGGAACAGGCACGAGTGTTGATTAATTTTTTGAGGCTCCATTTCGGTGGAGCTATCCCTTTTCTGGTCAAAAATAGAGTTAAAGTATCTCTTAAGTTTGTTTCCTATCTGTTTGCCATTTAAGGTCTCACCCCGACTGAAGCTTCCTCTGCTCTTGCCCCGTTCCCTCTGCTGCTCTGTGGTGGGGCCGAACAAAAACTCCCGGCATGCCCGTTGCCCCCAAGCGCCCTTTCCCGCCTGCTGGCAGCGCCTCCCGGGGCACGCCGGGAGCCGTAGGCGACCGCGCGCGCAGAGCATGCCGGGAGTTGTAGTCCCGCCCGAACTTTCCCGGTAGGCCCCGGGGCACGGCTGCGCGCGGGGTTTAAATAGGTGGCGGTTGGTCGGGCTGCGGTTCAAGCTGGTGGGACGGGGCGCTGGGCCGTTGCTGAACCGCGATGGGTTCCCGACTGTACCGCCACATCTCCCCTGGCAGCGTCATTAATATTCAGCGGAGCAGCGGTGAGAGGGGTTNGTAGGCCGGGGAGCTGCTTCAGTTCTGTGCATATTTAACATTCTGCATCGTTTAAGTAATGAAATAGATGCGTGAAGGTAAGAAAGGAAAGTGGCTGCAGTGGAGCAGAGTGCTCAACCTCTCAGGGTGAACAAAGGGGTGCTGGGCCTCCCCCTTACACTGGGGGCTGGCTTTGAGGGCCCCCAAGTCCCTATTTTCCCAGTTCTGGGGGCTGGCTGCTGGCTTTTCTTGGTTTTAAGAAGTCAGGCTTTCCTCAAGACTCAATGTGCCATTAATAAGGTGCCACATGTAGAAGGATGAGGTTGGTTTCCCTAATCTCTGTGCTGGTGTAAAATAAATATTGTGTGAGATGAGATTTGGTGGGGGTGGAGCCTGGAGCATTTGAGGTTGATTTGGCTGAAATCCTGACATTTGATAAAATCTTCGGTAACTGGGCAAATGTGCTTGTCCTGCTGGTTTCTCTGGAAATTTATATGATGTAGAGTTTAGTTAACATCTTAAAGTTGCCATTGATGGGTTCTTTGGAAGTAGATCTTATACTGCTCACGTGCATGCCACAGTCAAATATACAAAATGTGCAGATTCAGCTATAACTGCTGGCTAAATTGCATGTATGTGTTACGATATTAAATATTTATGAAGATGCTTCAAAATCCAGCATGTTTTGTATACACTTATTTATACACAGCGTATATATGCTTATTTATATTTATGTATTATACTGCCCACATATATGTGTTTCTGAGCTAATTAACTTTCCAATTAGATGCTTACAGTTTCCATACAAGTAACATCTTATAGTTACTTCTCCTACATTAGAATCTTGTATCTCCACATTTTACAGAGACTAACCTACTTGGTTTTGCTCTTTTAATGGACTCTTGTTTCATCTAAAGAATGTAAAAGTTCACTGAGAGCTTCAGAACTTCACGGAGCTTGCGTTGCTTTGTTAGGTGAATTCCAGCGCAAGCTGCTGTGATATCAGGGTTTGTGTACACGTGCTTTCAAACTCTTCTGCAGCGTTCAGTTTGAAAAACTGAACTGAGAATGTTGTTTTCTTGTGCTGGAGCCTGTCCTTGGTTGCCTGCCCTTGGTGTTGCTCCCCCAGCCCTGTGGCTGTCTGCCCCGTGGTGCCATAGAACATGCTGAAGGCAGGATTATGACTTCACTGGTGGGTCGGGCAGACGGCTGTAGCTGGCCCTAGATGAACTGGCTTCAACAGCAAGTGAAAAAAAATGCAGGTGAATTGATTTCTGGATTAAATGATGGTTCCCTCATTTCCCAAAGTGTAAGCAGCTCTTGGAAGCTTATTTCAGTAAGCACAGTCACACAGTGAACACTGAATGCTCTCCTAGCACAAAAGTCATAGAGCAAATGAGATTTACAAAGATTAACAGTAAAAGATTAAAGCAGTTGATGCCAGATGTGCTTTGTCCATCTCTTCAGAAGTGCTCTATGGCACCTACAGAGCTGAGTGGTGTTTGGCAGATGAGGGTAAATGGCTCAACTGGCATATTTGGGCATACAAGACTACTCAAATAGAGTATGAACTACTGTCTTGCCCTTCCAGGCAATTTTAACTTAACATTTGGCAGGCTGTGGGTCAAGTTTGTTTGCCTCTACTGAAAGTCTATTATAATTAAAAAAAAAAAAAAAAAAACACTACCACCAAAAAATGCTGTTAAGTGGTAGCAGCAATTTTCCACTCTGTAAAATCTTGCCTTTGCTCTTGTAGATTGATATTGATGACTTGATAACAGTAAATCCTGAGTTAACAGAAGAACTACCTGCTGTAGATGTGAAAGAGAACCTTCCTTTGCAAGAGAATGTAATTGTACAGGTAAGTGCTTTAAAGTGATCTAGTCTCTCCTAAGGTATTCAAGTGTCAACAGAATAGGTCTTGTTTTAAATAATACCTTCAGCCTTAAAATTTGAGGTCTCTAACTTCTCTTTTCTGTCTTAGATCTTTTCTGACTTTGGCCACAAAAGTTCTTACTGTATCTATGTTGTCTTGAAGTGCTGTGCTAGGTGTTTGCAGCTTACTCTAATTACTTACAGCATTCCTTGTTTTTCAGAAACAGAAGTATAGAACAAGTCTTTCAAAAATTCCTGCTCCACGAGAAGGTGAGAAAATGTTCTTCTCTCTTTTAAATCCCTGTGAATTGGTGGTGGTCTTTCATTGTAGCCGTAATATTCTACTGCTGCTCATTCAGGCAATGTTTACAAACGTACTACTTCATACCGATGTTCTGGACTCCTGAATGCAAAACCTTTGCTAACAGATCGCTGTCGTGTTCCTGTGAGCTGGTCGATGTGTTGCCCTTTTCTGCAGCATTGCTGTAGCTATTCCTTGAGACTGGTTCAAATGTCACTAGGCAGTTACTGGTGCAGTGAGTTTTAAAGTTTCATATGGAGTTTTGCAAATGCCATGAATGACAAAAAGGCAAGTGGCAGTTACTAAGATTAAAAGTGTCAAAATGAGGGTGGAAAAGGCAAGAAAGAAATAGCGGTGACAAATGGATGTCTTGTCTTCAAGTAGTCCCTCTAGACAATAACTAGAGCTTTATCCTTTGGAGAATTTCAAACCAGGCAGGGAAAGTGCCAGGTGGTGTGCCATAGCTCAGTGATTGTGCGTCACTGCAATGTTTTGAGCAGAGCTTGAAGAGAAAATGGAGATGTCAGAGTGTGGGATTGCAAAGGAGTTGTTTTTCTTGATGCGTCAGGAGTTGGAAAACTACGTTCTTTTAGCTTATTACTTGACTCTTTTGGCTTTTTTGAATTGCAAGTGGCAGTGTTACAGGTCTTTGTAATGCGCTTGTGTGATGCTGAGGTGGCAAATATGATGATTCTCCTGAAGTGCATAGTTAGCCAGAAGCAGTGCTTTTCCATGCAACTGAGCTGTAAACAAAACAGCTGAGCTTGTCTGGTTTCTTTGCTGTATGTGATGCAAGACAGGGAAGCTAGTACCAGAAGCCAAGAGTACAAATCTCCTCAGAGGCAGGAGTAGTCAAAGAAGCTTAATATGTTCAAAGTTTTTCTATACTAGAGCATTGTGGTCTTCTTCAAACCCAGAGACCTCTCCATAAGTTTTGTGAACCGGCAAGCAAAATGATGTGGTAAAGCTATGACTGTTTCTAGACAGGTCAGTTAATGAAGCTGGATAGCCAGCTGGAAAAATAAAGGTGTTCTAATGATCCAGTCACTGATGGATGGAAAAATGTCCTCATTGAGGTAATGGCTTTTCTGAAGTATAGAATCTAATTGCAAATCTGAAATACCTGTTATCTTGCCTATTGGCACATTGTCTCTGAAGACCTGCCTGCAGTACAAGAGAGCAGTATTTTCAATATTCCCCAGGTAATATCTGTTGTTATAGCTAGCTAAACCCCCTGACTGTCAGTGAGTATCTGTCTTGTTGCAAACTCTGCACTGCACCAATTAGAAAGCTAATGTGGCTTCAGATTTTGATTCTCAGACTAAACAAATTAAAGATGACCAGGTGTCTGTCTACATCTTGCCAGGGAAGTGAGAGAAGCAGAAGCAATGATTTCAGAGTGAATTCAGAAACAGGTATTGGGCTCAGTCCTCTGAATCAGTAAGATTTTTGGAGGATGCTGAGTATCCTCGTGTACTAGAAACACTTGAATCAAATCTACTTAGATGCAGCAAATCCTGCAGGTGGTGTGCCTGTCCAGGAGCACTATCATCTACAGAAAAAGTGCTGCCCAGTTTGTGATGAGATCAGGTCTGGGCACCTGCCACAAAAGTAAATGGGGATAAAATGCCATTCCTGAGCATAATGAAGCAGAAGCTTTTTGTTTTTAAACAGTGCAGTTTACAGCAGTGAGACCTAATGTCCCTGCACCTGAGCAGAAGATTCCAGGTAGAGAGTTAACAGATGTGAGTGCTGAATTTTGTGGGCACAGTTGTGAGGAATTTGATCCAGAAACGAAGTTAACCACTGGGCTTACAAAATTTAATGCCCTTTAAAATCATAGTGATTAATTCTGGGTACATTCTTCTGAAGGTAGTTCTAGATTTCATATCACACTTTTTTTTTTTCATATCAGATTTGCCTTCTTTATAAATCTATTGAGGTGTATGGTCCAATCCCTTCCCCAGGCAGCTTTGCAAGAGACTCGGTCTCAGAGAAAGAAATATACTTTGATGTGTGACAACGGAGACTGCCCTTAAAAGGAGCCTTTATAAAGACTTGTTGTTGTCATTATATAGAGTCTTTTAGCTGAATTTAGTGTTATCAAGCTCCCACTCCACTGCGCCATGCACACTGGCTGTGTGTGGTGAGCATAATGCTGCCTGTGACCAGATTGCAGTACCACTGTCACCATCAAACAGTTAATTCACACAGCTCTGCAAGAGTGATGCTTCAGAGGATTTCCCAGTTTCCTGACCTGTAACTGCTGCCTTCCTTGGTATTAAGGTTCTGGAACTGCCCTGTGGTGTCTGAAAGAAATCCACTGGAACTGCTTGCTTTTCTGTAGTGGTGTATTTCATGATCACTTTTCACCCACCCATGTTGCTTTGTCCTACACTTTGCTAATGCATCAGAGAACTGGAATTGATCTTTTTGAACTGCACCTTGTTCGCTGCTGTTCTGCACTTTGCGAGCACTTGATTACTCGTGAATGTCCCAGCCGTGATGCTGACCTTGAATTCCTGTTCCCAAAGCCGTTCGGGGCCGTTCCAGGATGACTGTTATCCCAGAGTCTCAGTGCCGCCTCCAGGAAAATGAGATGGAGGTAGATCCCTGCACTTCTACACAAACCAGAAGCAATTTGTCAATTCCTGGTGAGTGGAGAAAGAACCCAGTGAATGCTTACTATGAAGCAAGATGCTTTGTATGAATTTAATTAGGTAGAATGCAAGTCCCCAGGGGGAAGGAGCAACTACTACCCCTTTATATATAAAACAGGAGAGACCTAGAGGTCTGCCACTATGCAAATATTCAGGGCCTCTACCTGAAGGAGTTCTCGGAAAGAATATTGTTGAATAAAAATGTGCTTTATTAGCCAGAGAGCGGTGGTTGTGGGTGGATGTGGTATCTGCTTAACAGCATGAAGTGGTATTCACAGAGCTGGATTGGGAAGAGAAGTGACTTAATATTGCTTACAGGACACTCTGTAACCAGACTGACAGCAGTTTTACTTATACTGCTTGAATAAGGCAAGAACTAGGGCCTACCCAAATCATGAAATTGTAGTCATGTATCTTTACCAGGCCTACCCTATGAAAAGTTGAGGGCATGCTTTGTATGCTAAGTTTTGCAAAGAAACTGAAATAAGAGGCCTGATACTAAATTGTTGTTGGTGTAGCCTTGATTTGTAGCTTTGAATAAAAGTTGGTGATTGGCAAAGGATTAAAAAAAAACCCAAACCCTATTTGCACGCTTAACTCAGGTTTTAGCTAATTCTCTCTCCTGATCCAGAATCTGAGTTGAGGGATACCTGTGGTCTGTGAGACTTTGCAAATCAGAAAGCCATTCTCAATCTTTGGGATCTAACTACTGATTTTGGCCTGGCTTCTTTCTGCAGCTGGCCGAACCAGAGCTAGCAGGCTGATCTGTGCTCCAGAAGCTTTGCTGACGAACGGAAATGGCAACACAGAGGATCATCTGCCTGCTGCTGGAACGACTGCTTCAGTGAGCCCAGGTACTGGGGAGCAGTGGGTAAGAACTGCTTCGCTAGGTGACTGCTGCTTTGTATACACCAAGGGTAAAGCTTTGAGAAGGTGGCTGTGGCAGTAAGACTCAATATTTTGAGTATTTTTTTTTGTTGTTGTTGTTACAAAAGTGAACTCTGTTATAGTGGTATCCCCTCAGAAATGCTACCTTTACTTCAGAGTGGTAGCCAGGCTTGCTAGGCCGTGTCTGCAGTAGGTACGTCTGGTTTGGGGAAAGAAGTGCTGCAAAGTTAATGACTGTCCTTCTGAAGATTGTGTCCTCCTGTCAGACAAATAAGTCTGTCAGTGATCTGGAAAAGCTGAAATATTTGTATTGTACTTAAAACCTAGTATGAAAATTTAATCCAAGGCAATGCTTTTATTTTATCTAGTTCGGAGAAGAACTAATCTGGTGCGAGAGATGGAGAAAATGAAAAACAAGAGAGAAGAAAAGAGAGCTCAAATTAATGAAATCAGGGCAAAACATGCACAGGTGGAGTACTCTATAATACACCAGTAAGGCGGGAAATACTGTAGGAGAGTGTGTCACAATAGTTGTGACGCACTAAAATACTTTGGACAGGCTTTGTTCTTATGAAGCTGTACATAAGTATGGATTGATTCTGAACTCAGAAAGTTCTGAATCTTGTGGCCTTTAAGTGAAATAGTTTTACTGGCGTAGAGCTGATTGTTTAGTATGCTCTGGGGCTTTTTTGCTGTAACCATCCATGGCTTTTCCACACAGGAATTTGACAGCAGTTGTCCAAACTGGGAGTTTGCACGGATGATCAAGGAGTTCAGAGCAACTTTAGATTGCCAGCCGATATCTATAGCTGACCCAGTAAGTAAATACTGAGGCTGCTAACTGCAGCTTGTAGACAGACTGTTTGGGACTGAGGGTTTTATTTAGCACGTGAACAACTCAGTGCATCTCTGCGCTTTGGAAACCTTCTCAGCATTTTGTGGTCTTGAGGTAACTGGTGGTATATGTTTTATGGTATAAGTGGTATACTTATGGTATAAGTATATCCTTGTGGTATATATACCAATATAAACCATAAGTATACCACTTACCTCCCCTATTTAGGGCTAAGCTGCCTTGCAATACTTTGCACATGTCACTAGTGAAAAGCTTGCATTTCAACAGTTGTCATGTGAGGATTTGTGTGGTAACATCTCAGAGCTTCTAAATGGCAGAGCCTATTACATAGCTAGCTTGTTGTAGGTATAGGTATAATTTGAAACAGACTTGCTCTATAGCAGAAAGTGTTATCATATGGAAGTCATATTAAGTAATTTTAAACTAGTTCAAAAAGCAGAAAAGCAAAAGTAGAGGTCAAAAAATAGGAAGACCAGGCTCAGCTGTTATTTTCAGCAAATATGGAGGCAGTATAGTTTAAAACCTGAGAATGAGTAGTCCTTGTTGAATAAGGCCTTGTTATGGTTAGTGAAAAGTGACAGAATTTAAGTTCAAACAAAAAAAGCAGGTTTGGACTAGTCTGGAACACCAGGTGGTTTGTGTGCCTGCATCCTACTGGGCTGAGAACTGACTACTTGTGTACATATCGCTGCATGACAGAAGAGGAGCTTGTTGTCTTCCGCTTCCTGCCTCATCCAGTGGAATACACAATCTCCCAGTTCAACTGATGGGTAGCTGTGCTGCACAGACAGCTAAACTTATTGCATCAGTAAAGAACCTGGGGTCAAAAAATACCTCTGGGGTAAATTAAAATAATAATTGGCCCAAATTTGCCTGTAGTTGCAGTATCGATATCACAGATTTTGCTGGGAAGCTGGTCAAGGACTAAACTTTTCACTAATTGTGATACAGAGTATTTGGGGCAAGTTCTATAGCACAGCAGCATTTCCACACGATATGTTGGAGTATCCTATGGTCAATTGTTCGTAGCGGGGTTTTTTTTGCACTGAATGGACGTTAAGACTTAATCCCTGCATGAGTGGGTCTACAGAGGCTACTCTAATCAGCATATAGAAAAGTGGATGTGAGGGGAGCATCGGGTCTTACTCTCTGTAATACTAAGTAGGTGGGGGTGTAATTGGGGAATAATTATTACTTGTTTTCTTTTAGATAGAACAACATAGGATTTGTGTCTGTGTGAGAAAGCGCCCCCTTAATAAACAAGGTGAGTGTTAGTGACAAAGCAGCTCTGTCTTGGAGCAGTTTAACGTTGCTTATTCTTGTTAAAACTGAGGAACTTTTCTGTCAACAGAACTTCTGAAAAAGGAATGTGATGTGATTACTGTCCCGAGCAAGTGTGTCCTGCTGGTGCATGAGCCAAAGCACAAAGTGGATCTAACAAAATACCTTGAAACCCAAGCATTTAGATTTGACTTTTCCTTTGATGAGTTCTCTTCTAATGAAATGGTATACAGGTAATGCTTTCTTTTCATGGGGAATAAACTTTCAAGATAAAAGCATGGAGCTATGGCTAGATGGCATCCTGGCTTAAAGAAACTGCTACATGAAATAAATATTAAAATCCTTTTTGGGAGGAAACCAATGGACTAAACTTAGGTTTTTTGGTTTTTTTTTTTTTGGCATGGCCTTGCTGATTTCCTAAGGATTTGCGTTTATATGCTTTTTTTTTTTTTTTAAAGAAAAGTGATGAAACAGGGTGTGAAATGCTTGCCTTAACTTTCTCTTTACTTTCTGAATATCCAGGTTCACTGCTAGACCTCTTGTAGAAACCATCTTTGAGGGTGGGAAGGCGACATGTTTTGCATATGGCCAGACAGGCAGTGGCAAGACACATGTAAGTTGTTCTCCAAGGACTCAAATTTTCTAGCTTTAGATAAAGTATTTTAAAGCTCCTTGATATTAATAACGAGTAATCTGCTGTCATCTTGTTCGGCAAGAAGCCTTCACCTCAGACCACAGTGATCTGAATGGGCTAGGCTAGCTGGCCAGTTTGAGTAATCAGACAGTTGCTGTCATTCCAGTGTTAGAGGCAAGTTGTAGGTGAGGATCTCCTATTATTAGTGCTATGTAGTGAGCTGTAGGTCTCTTCCAGCAATCCAGAAGGAATTTGGAAGTTTTGGATATGGGCTGCTTCCACTGCACTGGAATGGGCAAACAAACCTGCTCATCTGAGCATCACCACAGGAATACAACAGTGAGGCACTAAAATCATAGGCAGTGAAGTACTTTCCCTTCCTGATCCCAGGGTGCAGATCTAGTGCAATGACAACAGCTGTACCTCGAGTCTAGAGTGCTGCCTATTAAACTCTGGTAGATACAGAGTGTGTCACGACATTCAGCTGCGTTTCAAGTAATTGACTCTGTTTCGTATAAAAGAGGGAAAGAAAATCACCAGGACAGCACCAACTGGAAGTCTTATTGAGATTAAAGATACCTTGTTTAAAGGAGTTAAAGGTGTTGTCTGCTCTAGAAGTTTGATGCATTTTGCTACTACACATGTGAGCTTTTGCAAGTAGCAGTGAAAATGTTGCTCAACCTGTGTCCTAAAAACAAGGCGTTGCTGCTTCTGAGCAGAGGCTGTTTGGTTGCACTGTCAAGGCCATCCATTTCCCTTTGGAGGAAAAACTGCTTTGCCTCTGCCCTGCAGAGCCTGGCAGGCATTCAGCTCTTGCTTTGCATAGCCCAGATCATCTTTCTGAGCTGACAGGGAAGCAGCAAGCTCATTTTATCCTGAACTGCATTCTGTTCTAATCCTCTCACTGACATCAGAGCAGATACATATATATATGTACACACATATATACATATGTGTGTATATATATATGGTAACTTCCTAGTATGTTCTCGACACTAAAACCTGGTAGCCTGACTTGTTTGTACCACACCTTACCTCTGGCCTTTTCTCTGCACAGACTATGGGCGGAGACTTCTCCGGGAGAGTACAGAATGCCTCAAAGGGCATATATGCTTTTGCATGTAAGTTGATTCTTCTTTAGATAGAGCAATCAAATCAGTGCTTGTTTTTCTTAAATAGGGAAGATCTGGTTTTGTATGGTTATTTAAAATGTTTCTAGTAAAAGATACGTAAAGTATTTGCATTTTCAGTAATAAGTAGTGGTGTTTGCAAGAGCCATGATTTTTTTTTATCAGTTTCACAAAATACTTTCTAGACTGTTTCTAGATTCACACTTGACTTGCCAGATGATACTTGTTTTGGAGGCAGAGACATGACGTGTTTTCTAGCTTGGCATTTGCTGGGCTGAACCATTTAATTTTGATTCTTCTGGTTTGTTTTTGTCTTGGCCTAAGGATGGTGTTTGGCAATACTTGACCTGAATGCAACACAACCCTACCCAATTCTCATATAAAGCTTGTTATATAGAAAGCATATGTGTGTTACGTTTCTTCTTACAAGCATTAGATGCAAAAAGCCAAGCATGTACACAATTATTTAAGAAAACAGATGCTTAGAAGCCTCTCCTTCATCTAGTGCCTAGAAAGCACCATCAACCCTGACCTCCTCTACCTTTGCTTTAGAAAGGCATATGGTGAAACTAGTGTGTGTAGCAAGGCAGCTGAAACGAGCAACTGCTTGTCAGCCTCTGAAAATTAGCAATGACTGGCCCCGAAGGACAGCGTTTGCTTTTCAGTTCAGTTTCAAAGTCTGAAGCCTACTTTTGGAAAGCTGCACTGGATCCAGCCAAAGGATCCAACTAATCTGGCATATTGTCTCCAAACAGCAGCAAATGCTCAGGGATGTGTGTTTTCTAGGCTGTCTGCAAGAAGCACTTGAAACACAAATACATGACTCTTTTAGGCCTGTCTAAAAAATTAGCAGATCCCAGTGTTCCCCCAGATCAGTTAGGACTGCTGTCTGCTGGTGACATCAGCAGTAGGAACTTCCATATCCCTCTGTGGTTTCAGTCTCTGGATGAGGATGCTGCTGGAACCGCTTTCCAGATGGTAGCACAGCACTAATTGTTCCACTGGCATTTGTTTAGGATGACTGTCATTCAGCTGCTAGACGCTGCCTTATGGCTGTGCAATATTTGAAAGTAAATGAAGTAGCAACTACAACACGTTTTAAACTAGTCAACTAAACTCCTGTCTTTCCTCACTAGCACAAGATGTCTTCCTCCTCCTAAACCAGCCCAGGTACAGGAGCCAGAACCTGGAAGTCTATGTGACTTTCTTTGAAATATACAATGGAAAAGTAAGACTTTTTGCCTTTTTGTTTGTTCGTTTGCCCAAATCTTAACCTGACTTCTTTGGCTGAGTGTTTCATAAGCAGCTGGGTGAAACTAGTTTCTATGGTTCTGTATGGTCTATTGTTCTTGCTGTGTTTAGAATTGAACTGGAAGGCTATGTAAAGGTGCTGTTTCTATATAAACTTTCTAGAAAGACAGTTCAAAATACAAGGAGACTGTGTTCAGATTTACCTTAATCTTGTTGCCTGAATACAGGTGTTTGACCTCTTGAATAAGAAGGCAAAGCTTCGAGTCCTGGAGGACGGCAAGCAGCAGGTCCAGGTCGTCGGTCTCCAAGAGAAACAAGTCAACAGTTCTGAGGATGTCTTCAAAATGATTGAGCTGGGCAGTGCCTGCAGGTCTGGTGTCTTATAACCATTAAGAGACAAGTCCTGTTGTACCTCCACACCTACTAAAAATGCATAATGTCTGTAGCTGGTGCTTTGAGACTTAAACGGGAGCTTGGTGTTCCCAGTAACAGGAAGGCACTGAGAAGCACCTCTGCCTGAAAAGGTGGCTGCAGAATAAAGGGCTGACAGGGACAGATTTAGCCTGTCTTCTGTAGAGAATGCCAGAGTTTGTAGTTCATGTGTCCTCCTGTAACGCCAAGAGAGATGACTGCCCTGGTGCCACAGTTCAGCTTAGCAGTCTAGTTGCTTTCTAGAAGCATCAGCTGGCTTAAGGGAGCGTAAGTTGCTCCCTGTGGGGTTGTAATATCAAGGAAAAGCTGCTGGCATCAACCTACAGTTGCAAAAGTGCTTTGGCTTAACTGCAAACCAGATGAGCTCTTCCAATGGCAACAAAACTGCTGCATGTCTAAAGGAATTTTGTCTAAAGAATCTTTGAGAGCAGGTGCCAAGGGACAGCCATAGGCTTGGCTCATCATCCTGGCAGGAAGGCTGTGGTCAGGGCAACTCTGCCATTGTATTGGTGTCTTTAATCAGGAGCTGAAATTTGGTCTTGTCTGTCTCGGTTAAGTTGCAACTGCTGTGGGCAACACTTCTAGGCAAGTGAGAACTCCTTGGTTTTTGTGTTACACTCTGTGTGTGTACATGTGCATCCAGCACTCTGCTGTGTGTGCTTTTTTAGCTGACAGGCAAGAGCTGTTTAACAGTTCAGTCTCCTGCCTCATTTTAGGATGGTCTCCCTCCCTTTCCCTCAGCAGCAGGGATGCGAGTGGAACAGTGAAACTGCCGGCCTTCCCAGAAAATGATAGTGAAGGTCACAGGGAGGTTTATAGTAACTTGTAGGACTCTGGTCTGTGTCTTGCAGTGAAGGAGCAGGTGCAGTTGCACAGCAGAAGTAAAGTGCCAGGCCAGCTTGGCTGGAGAAAGCGATTTACCCTGATTGTAATGTGCTAGCACAGCTAATGCTGTTTAGTGGGGAGCTTGGCTGAGCTTACTGTAACTGCAGATGCATTAGGGAAATGATGAGGCAGGCAGATGGGGTGCTGAAGATATGTCTTCCAGCTCCAAATGCATTTAAGGCTCTAACAGTCAGAAGGGCTGGCTGAGTTGAGGCAGGCAGATTAAATAGCCTTAAATCTCTACCACTGGGGTGCAGATTCCCATTTTTCTCACAGCAGTCCTTCTGCGCTCTTGTATCAGAAGTAATTTCACAATTCATGCAAACTTGAAGTATTTGTGTGGGGGATAAAACGGGGAGGTTAAACAACTTAATTGAATGGCTGCAGGTCTTGTCTGGTGCTGTCAGCACCCGTTGTCACTTCTGTGACACAGCTCTAATGGTTTGTGTCTTTGCTGTAGGACATCTGGGCAGACTTTTGCAAATGCTAGCTCTTCACGGTCACACGCCTGCTTCCAAATTATCCTACGCCGAAGAGGGAAACTGATTGGCAAATTTTCGTTGGTGGATCTGGCGGGAAATGAGAGGGGTGCAGACACGTGCAGCGCTGATCGGCAAACACGAATGGAAGGTGCAGAAATCAATAAGAGCTTGTTGGCTTTGAAGGTGAGCTACAGCCCTGGGAACAAATAGCGCTAATCAACACATGGAGTCTGTTCAGCTCTGGGGTTACCTGTTCTGTTTCTTTCCCCTGAAAGGGAAAAGAACAGCCAAGAAGATCCTGGTTTAGCAATTTAACAACCTGAAAATGGTGCATACTTCCATTTAGAATGTTTCCAGGAAAGTAGTGCAGTCTTGTCAAGCCAGACACTGGTACAGCCATTTCAAGCTTCATTCAAGTTGTTTTGGTTTTTTTTAACATATGATGGATATACCTGGAGTATACTTAAAAGTCTACAAAGCACTTGTAGAGCAATAGAGAGAACCATTTTCCAGCATGCTGAGTTTACCCACAATTGGTGGTTGTTAGCTTGCAGAGCTGTTGGAGAAGAGACGCAGATCTCACGTTGGCTTGTCTTTTTTTAGGAATGTATCCGAGCTTTGGGGCAGAACAAGTCTCATACCCCTTTCCGAGAGAGCAAGCTGACCCAGGTGCTAAGAGACTCTTTCATAGGAACTAACTCAAGGACCTGTATGGTGAGTATGCACATGGCACAAATGCACGCACCGCTTACGGGTTCTGCAATCTGACCGAAGAGCTGCATACTCCTCTAGAGTGAGGGGACTTAGCTGAAGTTTTCTGACTTCAGAAAGTCATACAGGTTTTCCTCCTCCACTCTCCCGTGGCGACTGAGATCAAGAGCTGGTGAGCTCTGCCCAGCCCTGGTAGAAGCAGGACTGCAGATGTTACTTCATACAGTGAATGTACAGTAGAGCCTGGTGTGCTCTCAAAGGGCTTTTCTTCCCATGGAGGGTGCAGCGCAGTGGGCACACACAAAGCCAGTGGAAAGCTGGGTCCAGGGCTACTGGCATGTCCCACAGAAGCTATAAAGAAAAAGGCACTTGGCAGAATGTCTCAACTCTGACCCTTTGCCCTAACATGTCCCAGCTGCCTGGTGAGATCTGTAGGGTCATAACATGAGCAAACATCAAATATGGGAGTCGCTGACGTCTTCTGTTCTGTTTGCAGATAGCAATGATTTCTCCAGGCATGAGCTCCTGTGAGTACACCTTAAACACACTGAGATACGCTGACAGGTAATGGCCTCTCTGACCTGAGCATTCTACTCTTCTTGCAGAGGGAGTTTTGACTGCTTCTATTCTGACCAAAAGTTCTTTTGTTGTCACTGCCTGTAATGGCAATTTGGAAGTTAGTTGTTAGGAGCAAATTATCTTAGAGCTGTCTTAGGAAACTAACCTGGGTGTTCTCTGTGTGAGACATAATAGATATTGTACTAAACTGTGACTAATGTCTCCTTTCCTCAGAGGAGGAGTCTCTCATGCTAGACTTTGGACTGCCCTGTTTCTTTTAGGGAGTTTACCCTGTCCTGAATGGTTACATCCATGCTCTTTACTTTTTTTGTAATACTTTGGGTCCCATTTGTAAATGGTGTGTTAAGATTGTGCCCCTGACACGGCCCTACAGATGACACAAAACATGGGATGTTCTTGATAGACCTTGATATGAACTAATATGGCACCTTGGAAGCTTTGGGCAAACACTGAAGGACCTGGAGATCTCAAATGCCTTGAAGCAGAAGCTGAGAGCGTGTGTTTTGAGTGCCCCGTGGTTGACCTTAGGTACCTGCAGAGCAAGGTAGATTTGCAGGGACTGAGCCCCAGGTTTTCCTGAGGGTCTTGCTGGTATCTGGGACTCTTGACAGAGCAGTGACACTCCGATTTACATGCCTCTACACCTCTCTGGCAAGGTGACAAGGAAAATGGAGACTGTGACTTCTGTCATATCTTAACAAGATGATATTTGCACGTTTCAGGCTTTCCTTCACTTAGCAACTTCAGGCTATAGGAGAGGGAGTTGAGGCTGAAACTCACTGGAAAAAACAAAGCTGACACTAGTAACTAGAATGAAATGCCCAGTTTTTATCTGACATCTACCTCTGACATCTACATGACACCACATCATCAGCCAGGCTTTTATCCTTATTTGTATACCTATTCTAGCACAGTAGGTCTCTGGGAAAAGTCAACCCTATCTAATTTCTTTCCATACTAAATCCTCTTAGTTGGTCATGACAGACCAAGCTGACATGTGGAAGACAGCTTCTGCAAAAGGCATGGCTGTCAATTTGCATTGTGTACTTGGACATTTCTCTCCAGGAGGAGAGGTCCTAGATTGGGCATGGAGACAAAACATCTCTCAACTTTCCTTCCTGCAGCCCTCTGGGGTTTCTGCCCACGTGAGCTTGTTCTGGAGGTGGTAATGTCCAACTACTTAAGTGCAGCCAGATGTCTCTTGCAGTGATTGCAGGAGTTGTTTTGTGATGCAGCCCAGAAACTGCTGGAAGAAGAGTTCGAGTGACAAATCTTCTTGTTGCAGAGTGAAAGAGCTCAGCCCTTATGGTGGAGGTGGTGAAGCACAGAATCAGATGGAATCCGAGAATGAGGAAACACTGACAACTAGAGGAGGCTCAGGTCACAATGTATGTGTGTGCAGTGGGCTGAACAGATCTCAAAGCTGGGAATGGCTTGCTGTTCTTACTTGGGCTGTTTCTTGCAGCTCCTCAAGGATGAGGAGGAAGAGATCTCTCCCCACATGTCCAACTTCTGTGAGGCGATGACTCAAATTAGTGAACGAGAGGAGAAGGTTGTAGAACAACTCAGAGAACTCAGACAGGTATGTGGAAGAGGCAAGTACAACCCAGGTGGCCTTCTACAAGCACCTTGACTTGTCTGAGCCAAGTGCTGCTGGGTAGGCTGTGGGCTGTATTACAAGATGCTGTTGGTGATATTACTTTTTCCTCACTGCCAAATTTTTCATGTGGTTTTCTGCCCAACTGGTTAAACTGGGGGGGTTTCTCAGTGCTTGTGGCCAGCTGGTCCCCCTTCCCCGCCAACTAGCAACCTCTACTTGCTGAGCACTGGTACTGGTCTGTGGCAGCTCAGCTCTGTTGATTGGTGTATCAGATTTGAAGAAACTAATTGAATTCCCAGAGATCAATTTCTCATCACTGTTACCCTTGTAAATACAGAAGATGCAGACTGAATTTGACTACCTCTTGGGAATCACAGAACAACCGGATTATGATCTCGAGACCTTTGTGAGCAGAGCTAAGCACTTCATAGAGGAGAGCTCAAGAAACTTCCTTAGCGTCAGAGGTACGTTAGTGCCTGTCTCTGGCCAGCACTGTCACTAAGGTTATTTCAAGGACCCAAAGGTAACACCAGCAATACCTGGGGGGTTTGGGCACCCAGTCCTTCTGCATAAGTTACGGTTATGATCACTTTCCTATGTGATCACAGGGACAGATCTGAAATGTCCTATTACTTGCATTTTCCAAAATAACATTTTTGGCTCATAACTTCCAATGCAATATCCACCAAGAGCAGATGAGCTGAAGTCTGTTTGGCTAGTTAGTTATACTGTTTGCTTTTTGCCTTGACCAAAAAACAGACTTTGAGAAATAGGTCCCAGTACTATGTTCTGGAGATTCATAGGGGTATGCCCCCTGTTTCTCCTCCTGTTTTCATGGATAGCGGATCTTAATGCCCATCCATTTTTAACAGGTGTCTGCCTGGCATATAGTGAGGTGCCATGTCTGCCAGCCTCTGCGTTTGGCATGCCTTTGCCTCAGCACAGGGCATTACTTAATGTGCACCAAAATCCCTCCAACTGTTTGGTTCTGACCCAGTTTGGAGACTTCTCAGCTCTGTGCAGGAGGATATCAGCTGCTGCCGGTACCCAGGGTACCGCATCCCTTCCTTCCGACCCTGCTGGTAGAGGTGGTGATAGAGGGTTGGCAAGGCAGATTTATGAGCTCAGCTGACCCATGGTAGCAGAGCGCTGGAGGTACATAGCCTGTGCCTGACTGGGACAGGGGAAGCTACACTGGTACGGGCTACTTTTCTGCCACTCTTGCAGTAACTTGGGCTTTAATTGCTGCTTCAGCCTTTGCCTCAAAAACAGGGCTGTGAGGGTTTTCATTTTTCAAATGAGGCTGAAAGTTGTGGCATAAAAATGAACTGTTGACCTGAGTAGTGACTTTTATTTTTAAACAGCCCTGAATGTCCTCCTATTTAAAATGCAGCCCGATAGCTATATCCTTCCATTCACCATGGAGGGGTGGTGACAAGAAAACAAGAGTAAATGCCCTGCTACCCTCTCTGCCTCATAGGCCAGGGCAATATGGCCCTCTGGGATGGCTGGATTAGTGGCATCTAGTTTGAACTGCAAACTGCAGGCTTGAAACTGCTCATGAGTAGAAATGAACAAATGCAGCTGAAGAGCTTTGTGGGACCAGGCAAGATTTCATGTTGGCTGAGTGGTTCTTGCAAAGTTCACTTTCTTCTGTGGTCCTTGCAGAGCCTTGTTGAGGGGGACAGCTGGGCTAGGGACTTCAGATCTCAGGTCAATCACCCTGTCACTCTCTTCCTTTACAGAAACATTGGATGCCCTGGGAGCTGCCATGCAACTTGAGGAGCAAGCCAGCAAGCAGATGAGCCAGCAAAGGCGTTAGTAAATTACAGCAAAACCTGGTTCACAAGCAATCTTCTGTATGTCTTGCATGTTTGTTGGTGGTTTGTGTAACTCCTGTTTTTAAATGTGGTAGGGAATCGGTGTGTCATGTGTGCCTGAGGGCAGTGACTATGGCAGCCTCTCTCCACGGTCTGGTATTGGGGCGCTCAGAGGCGCTAGAAACTTCCGCTGCAAGGCTTGGGGAGGGGGCCTTGAGAATCTGTGAGATGTCTGGCATCTGGCCCTTTGCTAGTGACAATGGTCTCTTCTAATAGAACTAGATACACATGTATAGTTTTCTAGTGCGCATAGAACTTTTCTAGATGTGCCTGAAACCTTGCAAAACTGCTGCAAGCCTGGCTCTTCTAGAAAGAAAATGGACTATATGTAATTGTAAACAAAAAAAAAATCACTATTTTAAGAATTTTGGTAAATAAATGTTCCTGGATTTAATTATCTCCTATCATATACAATATATTTCTTGCTGATTTTTGGTGAAGTCTAATGGCCCCTGAAGACTGGCTGGTAATGTAGCGGTAGGCTCGTGTCTTGGATGAGATTCCTTTTTAAAGTCTTTACACGTAAAATGTTCACATAAAAATCGCTCAAAATAAATTTTGAGATCCTGCTGAGTAGAACAAGCCTAGCATAGAGGAAGCTGGTTTAGAAGGGTATCTATTCTGCACCTGAGCAAAGCTCAGCATGTAGAGAGTAGCTTCAGCTCTTAAGACATCAGGTAAGCAGGAAAGGCCCTGGGAGACTCCCTGGTACCACTGGAGTTTACTGAGGCTTTGAAAATAACCCCAGGATGATACTACACTTATTTTCACATGTACTTCCCATGGGTAATGCCACATAAAATATGCATGTCAACAGCTCACCAAAATCTGTATTGGAAGGCAGAAGTGCAAAGCTGGCCACTGGCTTAGGTGCAACAAGGTGCCTCCATGGCCCTTATGTGCAACCTGGGTCCATATAGCCCCGTGCAACCTGTCCTGTGGGAAGGAGAAGGTGGAGGGGCAGGGTGGGGGAGGACAGATGGGAGGCATGTGGTGCTGTCCTCTGTTTCCTGTTTGTTCAGCTTGCTCCAGGGTTTGTCTCTGAAAGGACAAAACAGCCCTGTGAGCTCTGGGTGCAGCAACACAGGATGCAGCTATACAAACATTGGATTACAAAGGGATCCTTCTACCATCACTCCCTCTTCCCCTGGACCCCCCACCCTGCTCTCCTGTTTCCTGAGCTGCCTTTTCCCCTTGAAAGTAAAGGGTGTAATTTAAGTGTCTGTGCCCCCAACTTTGCACGCACCTTCTGTGGGCTGCATCCTTGCCATGTCTCTGGGGATGTCTACTGTAGTGGAGGCCAGTTCTTCAGCTTGGATTAGATCCATTTTTGTGTACCAGGTCTCAGGACTGTCCTGGAAAAGGCAGGAAAGGAGGCAGGATCTTAACAGGACCTGGGCAAGCAGCAGTAACAAGCAGCTAGAGGAGGGATACTTCAACCCAGACATGACCCTCCCCAACAGCTGAAGCACTTTGTGATTGACAGTTTAGGTACTGGGAGCAGTGTGAGCCTGAGCACTATAAGGGCCTCTGAACCATCAAAGCTGACTTGTACCTGGTCTCTACCTGCATCATGTTAAGGTGGTGTATCCAGAGTAAAAGAGCTGTTACGCTCTACTGAGTTTGGATTAAAGCAAGGCATTCCTGTTCCACTTCATGTTTTACTACACTCGGATCATCCAGCCTTGCCCTGGGGTGTCTTAGAGCAAGTAAGGATGGTCCTGGGTGCAAGGAACAAAATGTTACCTCTTGTTAGGTCCAGGGAGAGAAGGTGGAACAAACATTGCTTACTTCTCTGTATATCCACTCCAGGAGCCAGAGTTAAGAAGCAACATGATTTGGAGGAGCTCAAGTCACCTCTTAGTTTGTTTAGCCCTTCAGCTCACTGTCACAGAAAGAGCAGGAGCACAAGATCCCTCCTTGCTCTCTCTTGGGGTTGAGTCAGAGCACTTATCTTCCTGAACACTGTGACTGAAGATGAATACTTCTTAAAGGGTGGCTTGCTTTATTCTGCACTCTCATCCAAGAGTCTTTCTTGTGAAAAGAAATCCAGTCCCTACATCCCTGCAAAACAGACCAAGGTCCTAGGGCTGCTAACAAATCCCATAAGGGAGGCCTGTTTACCATAAAGCGCTGGAACAGTATGGGTCCTAGTGCCGCCTTTATGCTCTCCTCCACCAAGGGAAATGTGTGGACAAAATACTGCAAAAGAACAAAGAGTTGGTGTGTAGGGAGAAGGGGTGGGTAGAGCTGCATGAATGATACAGCTCCAGATAATCTGTGTCACAGGCCAGTGCTACTGATGGCACTGCATAAAAACACCAAGAGGAACTTGCAGGTCACTGCTCCCTCCCTGTGCTCTGCCAGTGCCAGCTTCCACCTCCGTTAACAAAAAGAGGGTGTTTCAGTGAAATGACAGCAGGGCAGTAGTTGCCAGGGAGTTCATCCTGCTCGGAGGAAGGCTGCAATGACCCTCTCCGTTACTAGGTAGGTTTGTAAACTCTTTTCCCCTTGAGCACCCTTGGTTCTCAGCCATCACTCACTCAGGCCTTCCCATCTACTCACAGGACAGTCCTTCCCTGTGGCTGTTACACAGGCAGGGCTGTGCTAAGGCGGGCTAAAACTCTTTACCCAGCACCAGCCTGCTTATAGTTCTGTGCTGGTGTCATGCTCCAGGCAAATTGTCTTGGTTAGTCCCTTAGCTCTGGCTGTGCTTACTACCCACAGCAAGCACGGGGGTAGAAGGGATGTGTGAGGGCCCAGCACTGGCTTCCCAGCCAGTCTGTGGTGGGTGGCAGGAGGGAGGCAGACAGGAGGGGAAATACAGTTCTTTCCTGAAGGAAGTGTTGCTCCTGCCTTTGTGGATAAGGCTGCATCTGCTATGCTCAGAAAAAAACCCTTCCTGCTCAGGTGCTCTGGGAGAAGACCACGTGCTATGATGTTCTCTGGCATGTACCACCACACTCACCTTCAGGGAGATGCTGGCATGTCTCTGGCTGGCTGCATGGTCCAGGTTCCCCACAGCAACCATCAGGCCATTTACCACTTTCATCTGGATCAGTTCTGCTGCCACATCTGCTGACTCCTTGGCTAGTACGCTGCAATGAGATAGGCCATCAACCCCTACCCTCCATGGGGGCAGAATCACACAACAAATTGAGTCTGGGCCTCTTGGTGTGACCCCAATGGAAAATGGTGTGCTCCTACCCTGCCCTAGTGGCACTGACAGACGAGAGAGTCTCAAAATAAACAAGAAATGTTTGGTGTGCATGGATTAACAACCATTTAACATGTGGGCTTGCTGAGAACAAATTGGTTAATGATTGGCAGGAGCTTCCTGGGGTGTATTAAAGTCTAGCAAGCTTCCTGTGTGACTTTGTTCTTCTTGTGAAGAACCCAGGAGTCAAACTACCACCACCATTACTTCTGTGAGCATGGCTCTTGGAAGACACACCAGTATGTCTCCCTATCCACTGAGGGCTTCCTGTCATCTGTTTTTGCAGGAAAAGTGTTCTGATAGCACTATCTTGTGGACACTGCAGGAAATTCATACTGAATGAATGAATTTCAGCACAAACGGCTGAGTTTCCTTAAGGATTCCGCAGCCAGTCCTAGGCACTAACAAGGAAGGTTCACTGCTCGCTGTGGCTCCCAGCTACATGGAGAATAGAGCACCTTCACCTGAAGAAAAGCACCCTTCAGCCCTGAGCTGTGGCAGGACACACACGTTGCTTCCAGGCCCAGCCATAAATGGGACGCTGTGACAGCACACAGGGACACAGCAGATAGAATCCCACATCCCCCTATAAATAAAACTTCACGCCAGCTCCAGTGTTGGAAGCAGGGAGGGTCTGTCTGGGTGCTGTTACCTGCAGGCAGTGGCTCTGCCCTATTCCTGAGCACAGCCTGACTCCAGACAGCCTTGTTGTCCTGAAATGGTGTGGTTTACCCAATGTGCAGCTGCCAATATACACCCAGAGTAGAGGTATTAGCTATTTATTTCAGAGATGGGTGCTAGGTGGTAATCCAGAGAGCCAGCACACTGCCCTAAAAACACTTAGGACTATTTATATCATTGAAAACACAGAAATACACACCCTTATCTTAGCAGTTTCCATTGGTTCATACAGTCTTCTGATTTCATTTAGGGTTACAAGGTCCTTTAATTGATGTGCTCACGCTTCAGCACCAGAAGGGGAATCTCTCTAGGGGGAGATTCCAATTCAGCCTCCAGTTGAGTTGGTGGTCATGATCTCCCACTGCCACCTTTACCTCTCACCCAGCTACTGCAAATTTTTGTTGACTTTATACCTTATCCAGCAGCTGTTTGGTTTTCAGCCAGTTTCAGCGTCTCCTGTTGTGGGATGTTCCCTATTATCAGCCTTCTGTTCTTTTCCAAGGGTATATTCATTGGCAAGGCATTTATTGTTTATACCGAGTGTGTGGTTTCACAGAGCCTTGTGACCTTTTAACAGCTCTTTTT